>JAJOZX010007212.1:0-237627 GCA_023014485.1 Bathynomus jamesi
GTACAGTCGTTCGTGTCCACCAGCAGGTTTCTTGTCAGGCTGATGATTGCTTTGTAGTTGTCAGTAGGCATTCATCTAGAGCAGTTTTGAAAAGAGAAATGTACATGTTTTCATGGAGAAATTATTGGAGTTTTTGGACAATTGCACTGTCAATTGAGGGTACAACTTCACATCTGTTTACTTGGGATTCTTCATCACCCATGAAATAAATCTGAAGAAACTTGGGTTCTTCATTTTGAAGGGGGAGAAGGGATCCATATTGGTGATAAATTTGGCCTTGAACTCTGAAGGTTGGCATCCAATCCCTAGGATTTTGGCACACATTGTCAGCCCCAAAAGACGTCATCTGGAAGCAACTATTATACTTGCGGATCTCCTCAAGGAATTTCTTTGGTTCTTGAGTGTCTCCTGACATGAGTGATTTTAGAGGATCAGGAGGCGATATAAGAGGAGGAAGCTTGACTTTTCCTTGGCTGCAGCACATTCCTGGAGCTTCTTTCTTCCACTTTAATACTCCACAATGATGACATGGATTACTCATTTGGCCAAGATCCAAGGTGGCATCTTTTTCATAGCTGCTGGAAGGCTTGTAGTTAAAGGCAGAATTCTTTTTTCCACTCCAATGGATTGCTCTGGCTGTTGCATGTCGTTCACGGTCAATTTCAAGACGTGATTGTATTTCTTGGAGGTTTTCTCTTGCTCTGGCTGTTGCATGTTGTTCGCGGTCAACTTCAAGGCGTGATTGTCTTTCTTGTGAGCTTTCCTGCTTCCGGGCTTCTTTATTTTTTCTGGCTGCTGATGTAGATCTGCCTAAACTTGCCTGTTTCTTTGGTGGCATGGTAAAGTTGTTGGGATTTTCAAAAACTGCAAAAAAACATTGCCACATGAACAACCATTACACATTTACTTTAACTGCTGACTATTCGCACAGACAGACAGGCTGACCGACTCGTGTGTTGATATATATATAGTTTAATCGCGGTGCTGGGGCCTTCGGGCCCAGTAATTTATTAACACCCAGGTGCACAACCTGGGGACCTAAATTTCACCCCCACCCCTCTCCCCCACTTAACCCCATTATTAACACCCAGCTGCACAACCTGGGGACCTAAGTTTCACCCCCACCCCTCCTCCATTACCCCACTTACCCCACCCCCAAAAACCCATCACTCCCCTTTATGCAACTTGGGGACTAACCCCCTTCCCCATTACCCCCATCCCTCTCCCCCACCCTTCCCCCATTACTACCCGGGATAATATTTCACAAACTTGAAATTAACAAACAGGCTGACCGACTCTGTATTGCGCTTGCATAAAGGACAGACAGACAGAAAGGCGAAAATATATAATAAAAATAAATAACATATAGTGAGTTCGAACGACGGTTCAGGATCGACCAACGGTCGACCGCTCTGCAGCCTAATATATATATATATATATATATATATATATATATATATAGTGAGGAATAAGAGGACGAGAAGGTGCTACATGTTTATTAATCAGACGTTTCGGAAATTCAATTTCCATCAGTGCTGAGAAATAAAAATAAAAGTGAACAAATATAGTAAAAGATTTTATACAATATATTACAGTCTTATGATGATAATTTTAAAAAAATTACATAAAATGTAGAATGGTAAGATATATAAAATAAATGTTATCGGGTGAAACGAATATTGAAATAAAAACTTAGCGGGTTATTGTACGAGGGGGGGTTTAGTCTAATTGTATGAAGGTTGGGAATGGTTGACTGTTGAAGTGGCCATGTTAGAAGTCGAAGAGTGGTGGCGCAATAATGGTTCAGAAGAATTATTTAGCTACATGTTTAAGTTGAAGGCAGAACTGTAGTCGTTGAGGGTTGGTTTTGTACTAAGGATGTATAGGGAGGGATTCGAGGATGCGGAGGTCGGTTGGTTGGTATGCTGAATTGATAATTTTGAAATTGGTGGGGAGCAGTGGGCGATTGTGGAGGTGGTGGTAATCTCTTATTGCTGATTTCGATGGTTTATTTAAAGGTTGTGAGGTTCTAATGGAAATGCCGCGATGTTCGTCCACTCTCTTTTGATATTGGTGAATGGTGCTGCCAATATACAGTAACTTGCTTTGCAGCGAGTACAGTTGAAACAGTAAACGGTGGACGAAACAAGGGGCGGGTTTTTTGTTCTTTATAGTTGACATACGATTTAATGCTATTATTATTGGTAAATACAAATTGAAGGTTAATTTGAGGGTAAAGAGTTGTGAGTAGGTGGCGAAGTTCTGACTGTATCTTATAACTAATGTAGTCGTAGTAGGGAAAATTTCTGGTTAGAGATTGTAGTAAATGTTTTGGGAAAGCGTTATTAATGCTGAAACTGTGAAATTTTCTCAATAACATTTATCAACCCCCCTCTTAAAGTCCCCACTGTTAAAAAAGATATACAATACTTTCTTTTCCCTACTACGACTACTTTAGTTATAAAATAGTCAGAACTTCGCCGCCTACTCACCCCTCTTTACCCTCAAATTAACCTTCAATTTGTATTCACCAATAATAATAGCATTAAATCGTATGTCAACCATAAAAAAAAAAAACCCAGCCCCTTGTTTCGTCCACCGTTTACTGTTTCAACTGTACTCGCTGCAAAGCAAGTTATATTGGCAGCACCATTCACCAATATCAAAAGAGAGTGGACGAACATCGCGGCATTTCCATTAGAACCTCACAACCTTTAAATAAACCATCGAAATCAGCAATAAGAGATCATTGCCACCTCCATAATCGCCCACTGCTCCCCACCAATTTCAAAATTATCAATTCGGCATACCAACCAACCGACCTCCGCATCCTCGAATCCCTCCCTATATATCCTTAGTACAAAACCAACCCTCAACGTCTACAGTTCTGCCTTCAACTTAAACATAGTTAAATAATTCTTCTGAACCATTATTGCGCCACCACTCTTCGACTTCTAACATGGCCACTTCAACAGTCAACCATTCCCAACCTTCATACAATTAGACTAAACCCCCCCTCGTACAATAACCCGCTAAGTTTTTATTTTCAATATTCGTTTCACCCGATAACATTTATTTTATATATCTTACCATTCTATATTTTATGTAATTTTTTTAAAATTATTATCATAAGACTGTAATATATTGTATAAAATCTTTTACTATATTTGTTCACTTTTATTTTTTATTTTTATTTCTCAGCACTGATGATGGAAATTGAATTTCCGAAACCTCTGATTAATAAACATGTACCACCTTCTCGTCCTCTTATTCCTCACTAAGTTGCGGTTCCCCAAGAACAAACCCTTCAATCAAGTATGTATATATATATATATATAATGTGTGTGTGTGTCACCGACATGTTTGAAGGGATCATTGTGGTGTGGCTACGGGGCGTCATATATTTTGTATATGACTCCAGTACTTGTTCCTCTTCCATCGCACCAAAATATTTAAGTCAGGAAGGACCCTTATCAATTAGCAGGGTTATATATATATATATATATGGAATAAATTTTAATAAAGTCTGTATAAATTTTACTGTTTCTCTTAATATTTAAAGATTAATGTGTACGTGCTCTTTCGATTGGTTGATAAACATACATGACACGAGATTGTATATTCAGTCGTCAGACGGTGTATAGAATAGGTGTATACACATCCTGTATAGCGGTAATAATGGCGTATAGACGTTTATCAAGTTTAATTCTTGTTCTGAAGAAAGTTTCTAATATCACGAATTTATTTTCGTTAATGTGAGATTTTAGCCGAACGGACTGCATGATTCCTCGAAAGATCGTCTACCATTTGGTGTCGAATGACTTTCGTGTAGTACGAAGTTAACCATCCATCAGTGATTCTTAAATTCATTAAAATCATTGTTGAGTCGAAACGAAATCAGCGCTTAAATCTCATTGAAAGAAATTAGGTCTCCCTTTAGACAGAATTTTTTTTTGATTGAGCGAAAGTCTCCCGTCATGGCATTCGTTTATATCCCATTTGATATGTTGATTTTGTACATATTTTTAAGTCGGTTCGCGCGTCCATTTTGGCTTACAAGGCGTGACTAATGTTGTGTCAAAGCGCGGGATCACTGTCACTCGGGGTTAAATGAATGACTCCATAAATCATCATTCCGACCGTCCCGACTTTTCTAATTAACGCCCACTATGACGTCATTAAAAGGAAATTTGTGCCATGTTTTCGTACGTAAACACCAATGAGAAACAATTGGCAAGTTTTCAGACCTAAACGGATAAAGGTATTCATTGAGGAAGGGTGCGATATGGTGTAGAATTATTTAGGATTAATCTGTATGCCAAATCCTCTTCATGCTTTCTAGTCGGTTATTATTATCGGCTCACAGAATGGAATTGATCAGATTTATTTATTTAATAATAAAATAACAACAACAATAATAATAGGGCCTCTATGTAAGCTGTTCACTGTATAGTTTTAGCAGAGTCAATAGGCCTTGTCCCCGAAGGAAAAATGGGATAGGTTAGAAGCACACGCCGTGCAGCCACTGTCGTATGAACTTTTTATTTAAATTGAATTCCTCTCGTAGAAGGTTGTCCGTTAATCGTGTATTAAAGGTCACGCGTGCATGATTTCTTCGAGTCTGGCGAAACAAAATCTTTTATACATATTTTATACTCATTACGTAGAGAAAACTACTTGCATACACAAACCAAATGCATGATTAGAACAATTTGCTAATCAGTACAAATGAAGGGTGAAATTGGTGAATTTTACCGGATAATAAGTAAACTAATCATGTTTATTTGTTGGTAAATTGTTTTAACCATGCATTTGGTTGGTGTATCCAAGTAGTGTTTTTCTGTGTAAGCATCCTGTCTGCACGGTGATCAATTTCCCTCGAAAAAATAAAAAATAAAAAAAAAATATATATATATATATATATATATATATATATATGCCGCGCGGGCTTGGCGGCCACTGCCGCTGGCGACTTTTAGGCTGAATGCACTTTGGAAAATCTGACGAAGGTGGTCCTTGTTGCTGTTGGTTACGTTCGGCCTTAGCCGTAGGGCATCCGAGTAACAATAATGTGACACCGCGTTGAGAGGATAGAGTTCCTCTCTCGGAAGGTACATATAAATCACAAGTTTTTCTTTTGACAGTCCTTTATTGCTCACAAGTGGGGGGAAAAATCACTTTTAAACCATTAATGAATTCCTTTCAAAATAGAGTAATTAAAACAAAAATCAAATCCTTTCACCACACTTTGCTTGGAGAGTGATTAACGGACAATTGCTGACTTCAATACAACTCAGGTCCCCAGCCGACCGGCTGGGTCGAGGGCGGGAAACTTACTACCTACCCAAAAAGGGCCGAAACCCGACGTCTCCCTCTCAAGTCGTTTCCTTTTTGTCCTCACATATTCCCATGGTGCCAAATTTTACAAAAGACTATTAAACTTGGCAAAATTCTACTCTAATAATGATGTTAGCCAAAGAACTTATATAAATCGATATTAGCAGAGAATATAAATTATATATAATCGCAATTTTACACTTAACTTCTTTATGTGATTTACTTTGGCCGAAAAGAACATTTACGTAGAATTTAGGGACCTCTGTTCAAGATTCTAGACGTGACAACACTGGTTTCGTTCGGGTTATCGAGGTAATTTATACAAACATTAAGAATTTAACGGATTCATATCTTAATTTATATGAACAGAAATTCACCTTCCTGTGGAAACTCTTTTCCACATTATTATTAAAGAACTTACCATACGTTGAATACAAAAGATATCCACATACTAAACACGTGATTCCGTATTCAAGGTATGGAAAAAGTGTGAGGGAAGTTAAGTTAAGTTACGTTATGAGTGACTTTATGACGTCATAGTTATTCACTTTGTACGTACAGTATAAGTTATTATTGGGAGAAATTAGAGGAGACGAATCAAAGAGATTAAGGGCCATTTGCTACTCACAACGAACTTCTAATGGCACAAACATGGATACCAAATTCAACCATACAAATGGTAGGTCGCATGGTTGTGACATATATATATATATATATATATAGGGGGAACAATTCATTGCGAAGGTTTTGGTTATATATGGTTTCTTTTTCGCTCACTTGTGTCTGTGACCTATGATCCGGCACGCATACGTCACATTAGTTCTAATAAGCTTTCTAATTGAACCTATTGTTTCATGATTCTGGGCTCCTTGATTGCATGTATGAGTTAATCTTGGTTTCTCCACACAATTCATGTACAGTATTTTATATACACGTATATATATATATATATATATACACCTTTTTTTTAATTGTGATTGTCAACCTCCTTCGCAACATCTAAGGTCATATGACGGAGGGGACCTACAGCTTTACGTCGGATCCGAACCATGGGTCGCTACATAATCTGGGCGCAGAGGACGGTCTCCCATCCAACTACTACCCAGACCCAATGTCGCTTAACTTCGCTGATCTCCAGGAAGTGGGTGTTATGACGTTGACCACGACGTAGCCTATATATATATATTAGTCAAAGTGTGTAACCAGCCATTTCGCGTAATGACTGAAACTTTTAGTCATTTCACGAAATTGCTGTTTCACTTGGTCATTTCTCGAAATGACTAAAATCTTCAGCCATTACGCGAAATGACTGAAATTCCACCTTGGTCATTTCGTACAAGATATTTGCCCGGTTAGGTCAACTGTATGCCCTTGACAATGTGTGTTCAAATGTGTATTTGAAGAGGGTTTCTCACTTATTTGAACAGACCTGTGGATGTATGTATGTTTTAGCAGATTTAGTTAGTTAAATAAAGGTTTCCAATTTTATTATGATGTTTATTTCTATGAATTCATGACAAAAGTCATTTTAGCCATTTCACGAAATGACCAAGGTGGAATTTCAGCCATTTCGCGTAATGGCTAAAAGTTTCAGCCATTACACGAAATGGCTAGTTACACACTTTTACTGTAATATATATATATATATATATATATATATATATATATATATATGGTTCTCTACCATATATAGCGGAGTAGTGACTCTACAATTTCTTTATTGAAACCTGTTGATGAAAAGTAATGATGATGTTTTCGTGTTAACTTTCTAACACAGGTAGCGACCAATGATCTAGGTGCGTGACCTACCGTTGTACCGGATCTTTAATGCTTATCGGCTCCCCGTTTGGAGGGTAAATGAAGGATCTGTATAATTATATATTACTGCTAGTCGACCAGACGGTGCGGGACCCTGATAAGGAACTTGGGAGGCCATTTACCTACAGCCGAGTTATAAATAGCCTTTTGCATATTCATCGCGGCATAAATCTTGCACTGTTTTTGACATGACCATCGTATAATCACAGAGTTTAAATACCGAGTGAACTATGGAGACAAGAGTCTTTATACAAAAAAGTTCATAGTTTAGTTTTTATTTTGTAATTTTAAAAACCTGATTTTTTTTGCCTCCGATCGATTTGATTTGTGTCCAGTTTTTGTTTCGAAACTTTTGTGTATATATATACTAACGGCTTTTCATAACACAATCTGGAGTAAACGGGTCCAGTATTCTGCCTATACGATATTTTCCTAGAGGTCAATTCCCTATGAAAATGTACGATACAATTCATCCGTACGTAGGCCATACTGTAAGTAGGAATAGGCCTGCAGAGACTCGCGTCTAGATAATTATCTTAGAGAATAGAGGCCAGTATGGCTTAGCTATAAATGTACTAGTTCAGATTGTCAACTCGGCTTAAGTACAACTTCTTTAGACCCCTACGTTATATGGTACTGGGTTCTTCCTAGGCCTACTGGGGATCTAAGACAAACTCAAGCAAGGTGTAGGCCTATACGGGACCTCATAAGTTATGCTTAGGTTACCTCATAAATATTTGAGCTAGGCTTTGTGACTATAATTTATACTATGTATAAAATACTAAGCCTAAACCAAACAAAATTAATTTGCTGGAAAAGGGTTTCCAGTAGAGGCTTTAGGAGGCTGATTTATTGGTTTCTCTCTCGTTCGTGCTTGTGAGAGTTCCTTTTTATCATGAATTTATCTTGTCTTTGGTAAAGAAAACATTTATGAAGTGTATTTTTTATTCACTGAAGTAAACTCGCATACTCTTCTTTGACCTAAGATTGGCTTATACACAAGGTTAAGCATTGAAGGTTAAGGTCTGTTTAGGCGTATTAGAAAATATTTTATACGTAAAAGCTGTTGTTATTATTTGAGCTAATTCCAACGGAATTTAGTTCATTTATAGATTCATAGAGGTAGAGGTCTAGAAAGAGCAGTTTCTTTCATACTTACTGAGAGATGGGGACATATCATGGGAAACAGATAATGCACCGTACTACAGGGTGTCCATAATGTCTTGTCATCCCAGTAAAATACTAATTGATTTTAGTTTTTCTTTCAGACCTATTTATGGCCTGCCAGTTCTTGGTTGATCTTTTACAGTTCCTGTCGTGAACAGTTTCTTTTCCCATCCCAACAGAGTCCTTTTTGGAGGAGCTGCACGATTGAATCGGTCCTAGAAGTCTGCACGAATATTTTCAATGGTTTTACCATTACGCGGTCGTTCATGGACCCAGGTACTAGCCCAATATACGTTGTTCAATCGTATAGTCGCTGCTACCATACATTTCAAATAGGTCTGAAAGAAAAATGGAATCAGTTAGTATTTTATTGGGGTGACAAGACATTGTGGACAGAAGCAACACTGATTTAACAGTTTACATTTTTCTGGACAGAAAAAAGTACTTGGTTGGTTCACTTATGGCATAGTTGGATCAATCATCTAAATTGGTTGGCAAATAGTTAGCCATTTTTTTTTTTTGGTGTGTGTGTGTGGGGGGGGGGGTATGTGAGATGCCAAAAGGTTGTCTTCTGTTCATCTGGTGTGTGTGTGTGTGTACACGTTCGACTTTCTCACTGCATTCAGCGGCTGATCGGTCGAACTGGGTATGGTATCATATATACACATGGTCCGATCGGTGGTCCAAGTACAGTGAATGCCTAAAATAAGATTAAATGGCCAATGTCTGTTATCTATTTTGCTTCTAAAAACACTTTTATCGCGATAGAAGTCCGCGTTTCGTGGTGGCAGAGAGTAGCCGTCAATTTTGTTGCCTCCAAAGTGGTGGTGGTGGCGATTTAGGGCGTCCTTTTTAGCTCCACACTCCCTTTGAGACAAATAAATATAAAGGATCCGATTCCCACGAAGAAGTCATTTTGAATTTATAGGAACAAAGGTTTTGGGTGTCACGTGTTCTCGTTTTACAATGGAGGCTGCCAAAGAGAATCCCATTTCGAAGAGTGTCCCCGGAGATGAAGTGGCCGATAAATGTGGCAGAAAGGCTGGAAAGAAAGAATATACTAATGGCAATTAATTATTAAATAAATGAACAGCGATGATTGTCGGGAGATAAATCTGTCAACGCTCCGAGAGTTTTGGATGAACGCATCCGAATATGTGGATGTGGATACAAATTGGAAAGGAACTTATTTTAAAATGCGTTGCATAAAATTTGATTTGTATAAAATGTCTTTTAATGTTGTGCATAAAGAACGGGAGACATTTCGCCGTTTAGCGACTTGTTATTCCGTTCAGAAGTAATACATGCGTCTCTCCTTTCAAAAAGTGGGGTCTTACACGCTCAAAGTTTAGAAACGGGTTGCTGTTTGTATTCTGAAAGAGTCGATTTGAGTGTTGAAGAGATGTCGCGCACCCACTAAAAATCCGCCGAAGAAGGAAGGGACAAAAGAGGGCAGCCACCATCCGGAAAATCGTGAACGAACGAAGAGAAGGGGGGGGGGAAGAGGTACTCCGGAGTGCACAAAGAACCCATGTGCAAAAACGGTCCTGAAGAAGAACACAATGAGAAAGAAATGCATGAACGAACCAGTAAAATGGAGAGGAAAGTGTATGAAAATGGGGTATATGAAAGGGTAACTACCTAAGGGGAAAGAGGGCGACGTACGAGGAGGAAGGGTTACAAAGGGGTGTGAAAAGAATTAGGGCCTCAAATCAGAGACCATTTTATACAGGAAAAAAGGCTCCGACTCGAGCATAAATTAGTTTTGCATTCGGTCGCGTCAAGATTTTATCGTGGGATCTCTTTTGTAGAAAGAAATGCCCGGGCATCGAAATTAGGACGACGCCGGTTGTTATGTACGAAGAGCGTGTAGGCGGAGCCAATGTTATTTACAGAATAGTTCGGTAATTAGAATTTTTATATAGAGTATACAAGTTCTGCTGTATAGACAAACGATAAAAAAGTAAAAAATATGGATTGGTGTTGAATTTTAAATGAAGCATCGTGCAGCGCTATTTGTTGAAACTTTTGCATTGCACGCTGTGCTCCTGGCAGGAAATAAGATGAAGTACCGCACACTATCTTATTGTACATCAAATTTGGCACTGTTGTAGAGGAAAGAATAATGCCGCTACGATGTCGAATGAGCTTATGTAAGTTTCCTTTTTATCCAGAATTGAAATGTTTTAAGAAATAGAGGATATATATTATACTTTGAACCGTGTATTCAATGATTATAGTCCTTAATTCTACACAATAATACTTACTGTAAACCGTATGCTTGTTTGTAGTCTATCCACCTTCTCTCACATACACACACGAAAGATAATAAAGACCGTTATAAAATGATAATGGTCTTAAGGCCTCGAATGAAATCTGTTTGACGTAGGACATAAGGGGGCCACTGTTACGTGCGTGGAAACCTTTATTTTAATCCTACTGTTATGGTTTTTTTTTCTTTTAAAAATAGAACCGGCTTCAATATAAGATGGGCGATTTTTAGGCTTTTTTTTTTTTTTTTTTGCATTTGGTTTCACAATTTTGATTCCACGTAAGATTCTTTCACGGGTTTTCGATTCCATCTGAAAATCATTTCGGTCCGGCGCCTTCAGGAAATTGTCCTTTTGAAAACGGTTCCCGAAGCTTTTGCTCAAATGAGTCCAAAACCGCCTTGACGACGAAGGAAAGAACAGGAGAATTCTCAACATTTGTTCGAGGGTAAAAACGAAGACAAAAATATAGCTGTACCTTTTATTTTTATTAATATCTGAATTTTATAAAATTTGATGACGCGACCTTTTCTGTATGGTCCTAGAATAAACTTTCACAATAACATATACTGTAGATGTAAAAAGTTAGGGCTACATACGAATGGGCTTTTCATTTTGAGCTTGGCCTCTAGATTTTCCCCTTAATTCTTAATCTTGGCAATTTTTATACAAATTTTTTTTTTAATCAGGTTTACATTCGGGAAATATTACAATAATGACCCCAACGGCATTTTCATTTTGATTCTCAGGGTTGCCAGGACATTAAACTAATGAAAACTAAAGTGAGTTATTGTACTTACTGATTCCCAGATGATCTGAGCTGCTATAGAAATTTTCGATTTAAGTTAAACCCTATAGTTAGTAGACCTAAATCTGTAAATCAGACGTAGGAGTCGTTTAAGCCAATGCTCTAAACCAGTGGTACTCAGTGGGCGGCTCGCGAGCCAAATATATATATATATAGCGCATTTGGCTCGCGAGCCGCGCAATGAGTACCACTGCTCTAAACTAATAGCAATCTTTCATCATAGAATCAGGGCTTAGGGTTTGTGTACTTTTGGCCTACTTGCATAGCTTGCACCTTTGAAAATGGCCTAATTTATCGATGAACTTAGATATGTAGCGCTAAGACTTGGCTATTTCGCGACATTACTCCCCAGTTCATATGATCTGTTGACCCATCAGTTGGATTTCATGTTAAAAGCTGTAGCTTCCCTCTTTCTTATGACCCCGTACCCGATTGTTACTAGGGAAAGTAAAACGTGCAATTAATAGTAATGTTAACTAGTCAGATATGTTACCAAAATGTTTAGCGAGTTCGAGTTGTTAAAATATTTTGTTTCTGGAAACATTCCATATTGCAAGGTCCATATACGCGTGGCCTGAATTGGATCTCCTTTCACAAAATCAAAAGTACGAATAAACGAAATAGTCTGTTGTGTGGAGGTTTTTTTTTCTTTTAGTTGGGTGAGTAAGTTACTCGTATTCCATATAGAGCTTAACCCGTTTAATTGTTATTTTGCGTCCATTGCTCGTAGTGGAACAATTTTATAAACTTACGAGTGACGCCGCTGCAGATTTTTTTTAGTTTATATAAAGCACCTAATCGTATTCCGTAAGTCCTTACTTCCATGGTTATAAAACAAGAATGCGCAGATGGCTACGCTCGAATTGTTGGAAGAGTAGAAGCTGGAAAAGTAGGACGCCTTAGTCCTACACGATGCATCATCATCATAATGGTTCATGGGGTAGTTGCACTTCTTTATAACATTATTTGCCTGTAAAGAAATAGGAAATCATCATTGGAACAGGTATACTCGTAGGTCATAGTTGAATAGTCTGTTGGGCTGTAAACACGTTCATGGATGTGCAATCTTTAAAATTTTAACACGATAATTCATTACAGATAAAGAATTAAAAGTTTTATTAATTTTTAATATAGAAAAAGTTCTTTCAGTGTTTTGAAGAAGAAATTTCTTGGACACTTTTTGATTAACATTTTAATTAAATGTTACTTGAGAGAGATTGTTTTTAATGAAGAATTACAATTTTTGGTCTTTAGGGAAGAAGTTTTATGAAAAACTTAACTTTTTCGCGCGAAATAATTTTCCAAATTAATAGGTAGGATTTTATCTTAAAAGGAATGAATTACACGCACAGAATCAAATTTCATGAAGTCTGCATTCGATCTTATGCGTGTTGACCTTTTTGCAGGTTCATCTATTTAAGATTTCAATCGAAAGTTTGTCTAACATTTCGACTAATGATGCAACTGGACCTGTCCAGACAACTATTCTTTAATTTTCGCAAGTGTGTATATATATACAGTAGTGTGAATTTTAGCTAAACTACTTGCTTGTTTTAATATGTAATACGAATAACGCTCGAATAACACGTTTCTGGTACAGTTTATGACTTAACTGTGTTAAGTAAGCATATATGGATTCTTGACCGGTCTAAGGACCGATCTCAGGATCTCGGGTTGTATCATTAAATTCAACTGAAAGTGATTAATCTGTATATAGGCTATATCTACAGTTCAGATTTTAAGTGAAAATGACTGACTTAACCGAACCAAACTTAATTAAACTAACTTAACATGGATTAAACATACCCGCATAAGATCAAATTGTTCAACCCCCAAAAATAGAGATCTCTACAAACATGAACAGAATTTACAATTGGTCAGAAGGCATCAATATATGAAATTTAACACTGAGAAACTTTTAAGATATGGAAGAAGGGAGGAACTAAAACCCATAGAATATTATACCCCAAATGGACAGGAAATTCGGATAACTCTAACGCAAAAGATTCGGGTGTTGTAACGACTGGCAATGCGAAATTTGTAACAAAATAAGATGGCAGTAAATAAAGCAAAACGAATAACGGGACAAGTACTAAGAACCTTTAAAAGTAGAAATAACAGGAATTTACGTAATGATTCTTCTGTTAAAAACACTGATGGAGTGTTACTCAATCTTAATGTACCCTGACAAAAAGGAAGACATTAGTCAACTATACAGTAGAAGGGATTCAGAGAAGCTTCGCAGCGAAGATCATTGACTGCAAAGAACTATCATAAATTACTGGGAAAGGTTACGTGAATTTAATTTATATTCGCCTGAAGAAGAAGAAGAAGAACAACAACAACAACAACTAGTTCCTAACTTCCTAATCGTACTTTGAACCTTATAATCACTTAAATAACAGTAGAAATTAAGGAAGGAAGAATGTGTCGTGTTCCCAAACTAAAGGCTAGACAGGGAACATCCTCAACCCTGAAGGAAGATTGCTTTGTTATAAGAGGGCGAAGACTATTCAACGAACTGCCCAAGGAACTACGGAACACGACTGGTGGTGGCGGAAATCTTTAAAAGAAGACTAGACGCCTGGTTCAGAACAGTATCAGGTGAGTCGGAAGTACCTATGTGAAGTGGAGAGCGCAAGAAACCATCTCTCTACCTCACCGGGCCAACTCGAGAGGAAGAGCAAGCCTGACCTTCGTGAAACGAGGAATCATCGCACGAAACATCTGAAAGGTTAAAAGGTTGTTTGGAAATTTTGCGTTTGATTATTATCAGTCTTCACTTGTTTCACTTGTGTGTGTATATATATATATATATATAATATGCAAATCTACAAGGAAAAAGAATAAATTACTCCAAAGCCTCTTGTGTATTAAGCAGTACACCTCGTCAGGGTGTAGCTGACCTGACGAGGTGTACTGCTTAATACACGAAAGCCCTTGGAAGAATTTTTTTCTCTGTGGGTTTGCATCATTCATTCATTTATTTCACGTATTTAAGTGTGAAAATCATCTATATATATATATATATATATTTTTTTTTATTGGGGTTGTTTAACCACCTCCGCAACATCTAATGTCATATGACGGAGGGGACCTACAGCTTACGTGGGATCCGAACCACGGGTCGCTACATATTCTGGGCGCGGAGGACGGTCTCCCATCCAACTACTACCCAGACCCAATGTCGCTTAACTTCGCTGATCTCCGGGAAGCGGTGGTACGAAATTGGCCACGACGCAGCCTATATATATATATATATATATATATACATACATATATACACACACACATACACATATACACACACTGTATATATTCCTAAATTGGCCAATTTCCTCCTACATTTTCGTCAGTGGTTATTGAAGTTACATTATCTCCTACAGGTGATGTCTTATTTTTTCAAAATTTTAATCACACGCTTGCGGTAAAGTAAGCGGGGTGGTTCCACTAAAAAGTTTAGAGAATGCATATTTTTAGCGTATAGACTACAATGATTATTTTTCCGAACTTCACTCGCGTTAGGATTGTAATTAAAAAAAACCTTTAAATCAAATTATTACTACTACTACATGCAACCTCAGGTTTTTGCATACCCATTTTTTGTTTTAGTTTAAGTTAGGTTAACTTAGAGTAACCTAACCTAAATTGAACCCAAAAGAACATCTACAACGAAGTAGGAGTTATTTTCCGAGTGGGAGGAAAGTTCTACAAAAGATAGCATCCAGTAGGAACGTAACTTTTAGGGATAAATAAATAAATTAAATAAATAAATATCCTCATGCTGTTATCCGTGATTCATTCAACCGTGATTTGGAGTGGTGTTTACATCCGCGGCTCGCAATGTTAGCGAGGGGTCACAGTCTTAGGGAATGGATGATCTTCACGTCTTGTGGTGAGTACAAACTAATTAATTGTGTATTATACTGTAATAGAATAATACTATGTGTGGTGGCGTGCGAAGTGAGAGGCCAGTTAGTGCCGGTGGGCAGCAGTTGCACCAGCTGCCGGCGGGGTATACCGAGTTAACCGTGAAATTGGGTTATCCGTGACCATCAATCACGGATAACACACACACACACACAAAATAACAATATACAGTGCGAAAATGACATAATCAGTGGGAGGGCCACAAACTAGCCCATTGTTCAGGCCAGACTAATGCGGCCCATTGCTCTAACTCCGATTATTATTACTAGCACCATCGGAAGTCAAACCTTAAACCTCACTGTGCTCTATCACGGTGGTGTCGTGCAAATGAGATGGAACAATGTCTAAACGTAAAAAAAAATTTCCGCAGCACAGTGAAGATGATGCGCTATATTTAGTAGAAGATTTAACATGAATTAGACCTAAAATCGAATTCGATGTAGTTCCCTTTCAATTAGGCTTAATTCTGGTTCAGCTTTATTCCGGTTTTGCCAAATTCAGTCTTATTCTAGTCTCTGTCAATTCCGATGAATTCGACCTAATTTAAATTTTATCAAGTCATTCTAATTCCAGTTTGGCCTCGTTCCGAACATAACCTTACGTCATAGTAGCCCAGCTTGGCATTAAATAGTAATTTGATCCGATTTCTGTCTGAGTTATTCGAGTCGCACCTAGTTCGACCATTTATGCCAGTCCCACTTCAACGTTCCTGATTGGAGTATAATAGTTTTTCGAATTCTTTGAGCGCCAATGTAATTCTTAAAAAAATGGTTCACAATATTGGCTAATAGATGGCGCCACAGACTCGCGTATTTGCACTAAATGTTTTGCGTGATAGTCTTGAAATGACTAACAAAATTTTAAATGAAGATATTTAATTACCATTTTTAATATATTCAAATGAGAGATTTTCTCGGAATATTTTTGAGACAGCAGAAATGTGTTGAAAAATGTATGGTACACACATTTTATTACGTCCTATAAAGAGGGATTTTTCTTAGTGTAGTCATGCCCACAGCCTGTATAGACATTTGGCCTACTGTAATCGTTCCAGGACTGGTTTCCGTTTATCTTTTGTTTCAAGGATTATACTACAGCGTGGAAGAATAAAAATGTTTTTATTATCACCCTTATTCGCGATACACTCTGCCTTTAATTGCTACTCCTTTTCGTGATTCTGCGGTCGTGTGTGCGCGCATTGAAAACCCCCGGGTCACGCGATAACACTGAATTCTAGTGCGGTACCGTACATACTGTAGGTAAGGCTACTCCTCCGTGTGTAGGATAGGCCACTGGATATTAGTAAATTGGTATAATTTATTTATCAATTATTGTTATGATTGAACTGTAGAATTTTATATATATATATATCATGTATGTATGTATGTAATGAATACCATACAAGTTTATAGGTCGACACTATAATTAAGCCTAACTCTATACCTAAAAACTAATGGGCTCAATTGTCATGAACTTCTCACCTGAGGGGAATGTTAATTGGTTCTATCCATTTGTGGAAAGAGGAAAAACACGCGAACTTTCCTCGAGTATCGAATCCTTAGGCCTACGCAAGATGCATAAAAGGTAAGGAGAGAATAATTATGAGCTGCGAGTATTATTCGACATTTAGGGGAAATTGACTGGTTTCATAAAATGGACTTTTAGAAATTGGTGAAGATTATCCATTGGAGGCTCTTCACCTTTTTACTATCTCGAGGCTTCGCGCTTTACAACATTTATATAAATCTAAGTACATTTTTGTATGGCTCGGTACGTAACTGAAGTCTCGAGTACGTACATTCGTAATCAGCAACGCCATGGTGACCATATTGTAACGCCGCTTCTCGGTAGATCAGAAAAGTTAAGCGACATTGAGTTTGGGTAGTAGTTGGATGGGTGCCCGTCCTCAGTGTTCAGATGATGTAACGACCACCGGTGGTTCTGATTTTATATTAGGCCGTAGATGCCCTCCGTCGTACGCTCCCTCCGTCCATTTGTACGGAGATAAAATCTCGCATTTAACAAAAACATTAGTATGAAGCCCAATCTATTATTGGTCATACGTCACACATTCCACAAAACGAGTTAAATTTTGCTTTCGTAGAAAACGACAATTGAGAACGGCCTATACTCCTTCAACCTGATTTACTTTGGAAAACGCAAACTGTTTCGTGGGTGGCGTTTTTAATTACATAAATGAACGCAGTTTCGGAAAAAGGTTCGTCCGAAAATATTCTAAATAGCGTAAAAAATGACTAATAATTGTTAATTAATATCCCTTTTTATTCTATTTTACTTTTTTGGTGGCAGTAAAAAAAAAAAAAAAAAAAAAAAACTGCAATCATTAAACTGCTTAGTAATTTTTGGTGCTTTTCAAAAATTGTTTTTGTAGGCGAACTTTTTTTTTTTTTTTTTTAAGCTGTACCCTTGGTGTGAGGGTGTGCGAGAAGTTGGTACCCAAAGGGAATTACGTTGAAACTCGTAATCCGATAAAATTTATTTTTTCTGGAATTTTACCATATACCGTATAAATGTTCAAAATGTTTCCCATTCAGTTCGAAGCGTGTTAATATAAGGTAATTAATTAATTCGTTTAATTAATTACCGTAAGTCCCTCTGGGTAGGTAGCAACTTTTCGGACACGGTACATTATATTTATAGATATACTGTAGATGGTATTCGTAAATAACGGTATATATTGCGTACATCGTGCGTTGTATGTTATATAGAAGCCTATATACATATTGGAAGAGCTGTATATATAGACTTAGGCTTCCCTGTCTACTATATAATGTAGCATATTAAATTGAGTTGGAAGACGCCGTTTGTCGAAAAAAAAAATTTCTCTGGCCAACTTTCACACTGGGCTTTTTGCCTTTCTCATAACGTAACTAATAGAAGTCTTCCGAGGCAAACCTGTGGTACGTCTTTTGAAGATAATGTTACCATGTGGGATGAAGGCCTCGTAATTGTTATCCTATAGTTTTAGAGTTAAAAAAGAAAATTGCAAAGGGTTCTTTGTTTAGTTGTCGGAAGATTTTTAAATATTAAATTTATTACTATAACGGCAAGGAGCATGATACACACACACACCGTGCATGGAACATGCACGGTCTGTGTGTATCATAAAAAACTCAGGGGACCATTCTGAGTTCATTCCCATATATATATATAATTAATTAATTTACAGTATACATCTTATATACGTTAAGTATCGTATATTACAATACTTTATAAAAATAATAAAATACTATTATACTTACCCGACAGGACTTTCAGAGAAGGTTTAAAAAATGTATTGCCTATACCAGATATTTAAACTATACATGTAAAAAGTTACGATAGTTTTTTTTTTTTTTTTTTTCCCCAACGTTACACTCGAATGCACCGCTTAAGAGCTGTTTTTCTTTGTTGTTCTTTTTTTTTTGTTTTGTCTTTTTCCTTTATCGAAATAAAATGCGTAGGAAAGAAAATAAAAAAAGGCGGCTGTAAATAACGTTTAATGGGCGAAGATGCGAGAGAGCTTAGAAAGGCTGCATATATTTGGCTTTGCACGGTTATATAGACAGGCCCTTTACTCCACATTAGAACCCATACAGGACACCTCTGTTTTTCGCTTGTGTGCTCTTCTGTTATATATATATATATATATATATATATATATATATATATATATATATATATATATATATATATATCATTAAAGGAAAGTGTTGGTTAGTTGCGGTTAGGTTAAACTGGCTTTTGGGCGTGTTATTTGTTGACATTGGATAACGACAACTTGAGAGACGCAAAAGGTCTGTTTTTCATTAAGTCGTTTTCGCAATTAGGCTTAGTCTGTTCCGCAGAGGCTCTGCACAAGAGGAGAACGAGTTTAAAAAACAAAAATGGATTATTTTTACCGGCGCGGCGGTTACTTCCAGTTTCATGTTTGTGCAGACACACCGGAAACTACGACTGGTACACCTAAATGAAATTCAACTCTCTATCTCGCTCGTATGTAGATTATCCAAAAGAATAATTTTGAGATAAAAGGGATGAGTTCCTTCCTTCCTTTTTTAATTTTTCATTCAAATTTGTGTTTTTAAAAGGTATTTTCTTTTTCGAAATGAGGCGTTGAACATTTTAAAAAAAGTTACAAAATTATTTCACGATAGTTTTCCGCGGACGAGGTTACTTAAAGGTTTGCATTTTACACGAGAGTCGCGAGGATTATTGCGTAAAGCGCGCATAATAATGCTGCTTGCGCGCATTTAGCGAGGGTAAAAATGGGTTTGTGTCGCGTAGTTGATTAAACATTTACATTAGTGGTACATATTTTATTACTTACGTCTACGGTTAAGTTAGCTTCGTAATAGTTTAAATATTTATATCGTTTCGGATACTGGGAAATGAACATGAAGGTTTTAGCGAAATCGAGATATACAAGTTAGTTAAAGAAGTAAAATCTTTATAATAATGAACGCATGGTAATTCCTTTAGTTTTTATTGAAGTGTTAATTCCCTTTTTTTTATAAAAATACGACATTTTTATATATAATTGACGAGAAAGTAACAAATTTTACAAATATTTTGATATGAATTCCAATTTTAAATATTTCACTTTAAAAATACTTTGTTTAAAGCTTCACGACCTTCATTGGCTGAAATTTTAAGCACCTTATTTTTTTTTTTTTTTTTTTTTTTTTTTTTAGTAAACAGCGGTGGAAAATTTCTTTTATTTTTGGAGAGAGGCTTTATAAAGATTAGGATGATGTTTGTTGCGAGTGGTGTGACCGGTTTCAAACGGTTATACGTAGCTTCGACCCGTTGAGATCTTTCCTCCAAAGGTTAAAAAAATTCGACGATCAAAAGTTAAGAGCCTTTTGTGATGATGGCCAGCGTGCAGTATTTTGCGGGTGGCAGATTCATTGCTTAATAGCTTCACTCTCCGCGCGTTTATTAGCCTTCAGTGAGTATTTTTCATATTTTCTCTAACCTTTTGGTTAGATTTATTGACGTTTGCCTTAATAGGGATACGCTTGGTTTTTAAAATAGCATACCGCGGTTGACTAGTATTATACGAGATTCCAGCTGTGTTTGGTGACCCGCGTTCTTGACTTTTATTTGGAGTTAAATTCTCGTCTATATATATATATATTTAAACCTATATTATACTTTTTGGTGCCAGAAAAACCTCGATAAAACCACAGTCCAGGAACTTTAAAAAAAAATATCTAGGGAACCTCGTTTTTATGCGTGGACCACAAACCTCAAATATATACAATATATGCCACGATTCCCCCCCATGGCCCCCTCCTCTCTCCCCCTTATGTACCCTACTAACCTCTTCACGATCTTTGAATACCACCATTTACCTCGAGCATTCAGTTGGCAAAAATTTGGCGTGGGTAGAAAGAATTGTCGCTCGCGGCAGGAAATTTTTGAGAACTAATCCACTCGTTCGATTTTATCCGTTGCAATTGGCTTTGAAAGCTTTTCAAAACGTAAACAATACTTTTATACAAACGACAAACGGGGATTAACGATAAATAGAAGAGGATTTTTCGGGAAACCTGGGATTTAATTTTTTTTTAAGGGGAAAGGGGTGGGGGGGGGTCCATACAAACGGGTGTCAAACTGTCAATGGTTTATCATCATTAATTTTTTTTTTATTATACAGAGCGTTTCAGGTCGACCCTAGAAATATGGAAATTGGTATTGGTATTTGGAAATAAATTTGTATTTGCTATTTGAAGTTTGTCATAGTAATTCCGACAATTTCCATATTTCTAGGGTCTACCTGAAACACCCTGTACTTAGAATATTATATGTATCATTTAGCAATTAAATACACGCGAGTTTAATTTCGTTGTCATAGTGATGAGAACAAACCTCAAGACTGTCATATACAATACCATAACAAGTGTCCAGTTTTGATGCATTCAAATTAAGTTTTGTGAAAAAATATAACCTCTTTTCCCACACCCTCTAAAAGAAAATCTGAGGTTTCTTGATTACTCAACCTTTTTTTGTTGATTTTTAGGGAGGCTTTTCTAATAATAGTTTTTCAATATGAAATTAATTTGAGATTTTATCGCTGCTTTTAACGTTGATGTCAAAATCCAAAAATTTTATAGGCAAGGTTTCGCTAGACTTTATTTCTTTTAAAAAAGATTAGGTGAAGAAAATTGCACGAGACTTTGCGAGGAGTTCTACGAGACGGGGTTCGAGTCACACTCTAAGTTGGTTTGATGAAAGAGAAATTTTCCCTTCAGCGCTTCTTCGAATGCAATTGAACGTAGTTCCGTAATTTTTTCTTTATTTTTTTATTTTTTTTTTTATACCTTTTTTTAGACCTTTATCGTGTGACCTTCATTTTAGCGATGTCGCACGTTTTTTTTTTCCCCTTCCGTACTACCGTAGAAAGATTCCCATTATCATTAGTCGCATATATATTAAGTTTTAACCGAAGAAAGAGATCCTCCATTTATTTCCCATGTATAGATTTACGTTTTTCTTTACTTTCCTTACGAATGTAGATTTACAATTTTCAGTTTTTTTTGTTTTGTTTGTTTTTTGAATTTCGTAGCTGGATATTAAAAATATGACATTCTAATTCGTGAAGTTGGTTAAAGTACTCGATTGTAGCGCGCTCAAAGTAAAGCTTTCTTAATTTAGATGAAGTAACTTCTTTTTAAAGGTGATTCTAGGGGAAGTTTTTGCTTCTTTTAGGTATCAAAGCTTCTTTTTAGATGATACTAAAACTTCTTTTAATGATACGTAACTTCTTTCGGTAGAAAGAAATTGGTTGGTAGATAAATGGGTACCCTGGGTAACCTAGTGGTTAAGACGTTGGGCTGCTGCTGGTGGGGCGTGGTTTGGATCCCACGTTAAACTGTAGGTCTAAAGTGGGGTGACGAGCTTGACCTTCGTCAGAATGAACAATTCGGGCGGAAGCAAAACCAAGGTTAACCGAGAAGATACGGTCTACAAAACCTTTTTTGAGTGAATTGAAAAAATAGATATTTTTATTTAGAAGGTTGTGGGGAATAACTGTGCGTGTGATTTGAAAATTATGCTCAAACTGGATTGGTTCACTCGTCTTGATGGCTGTTGATGGTTGTAATTACTCGGTGGCCGTTCGCGAAAGATAACGCTGGACTGTCATATTTTTCCCTCAACTCCATTCGTTAGTAGTATGACCACGGATCAGTTAATGGAAAGTTGTACGACGCTCGCCTCTTTTATTCGTCATCACTTAAAACCAGGAAATTTATGCGAAATCTGCCGATAGTATTTTTTTAATAGTCACCCATTTATTTATTTATTTTGAGAACTATTCTACGCGTTCTGTTTTATCCGTTGCGATTGGTTTTGAAAGCTTTTCAAAACGTAAACAATGCCTTTATACAAACTGGGATTGACAATAAATAATACTTTTTTTTTTGGAAGAAATCCACATGGGTTTTAAATTTTTTTTTAAGAGGAGGAGTAGGGGTTCTATTCAATAATGTGCTCAATATTGCATACTCCTGAAAACCTAATCAGAATGCGGAGAAGTGTAAGTAATGCAATGATCTTTTTATATTTACGGCAATAAAAAGTATCGTGAATGCATATTGGTGGAAATCTATAATGAAATGGAAGTACAATACTCGTAATAATAACTCCTGTTAAGTATTATTAAGTGTTATTATTAAAGTATTATTTAAAGTAATATTATTAACTTGTCAAATGTGGATATTGCACGACGCAAACTATAGCGTTCTTGATTGTTTTGAAACCAATGGAGGGGAAAAAGTTTAATATCACTCGCAACTTAAGACAGTTTTTTTTTTTTTTTAATATTTTGGCTAATGAAGCGTTCGTAATTAATGAAGGATCTGTGATGAAGCTTATACATTCATTAGGATTAAAAATGTATTCGTCTTTATAGTAAGTTTTAATTTTTTTTTTTTATCTATAATCTAATCGGGGCAAATATGCTTTTTAACCAAAAATTCAAGTAACATACTGTGGCCTTCAACAAACTATTTTTTATAGTTGATATTAATTTTACATTAATTCTTTGTCAGTCGAAAGGCATCAGTTGCCGGACTGGTCCACATAAAATTCGAAAAAATTGTTTTTGGGGCCAACACTAATAAATACTGTATGTATGAACCCCAAAAAGCAAAACCCTGTACCTTGTGCTGTTGCTAATTCTGAAGATTATACGTAATTTTAGATCCCATAGAAAGCTACAGATCCATTTCGTTATATGACTAAAAATTATTTCGATTTTAGAATAGCTATTTTGTATTTTCCATTGGTCATAAAGCGTATTAAATCCTATATAAGTACTATTGAGCTAGAGGCTAAAATATGTCTGTGTCTGTCCGCTTTCTTCTGAACCGTGCACAGCCTAAACGGCACATCGGAAAATTCTGCAACCACCACCAACTGATAGCCCATAAGCTTCCGATGTGCTTTGTCAAGTTCCCGGTCCTAGGTCACAATTACAACGTGATAAAACTACAGAAAAGAACGCAGCCGTGAAAATCTTGAGCTTCACATTGTGTCAAGATATTGCTACATATACTGTGACATATACTGCTACCAGTAGCAGTATATGTCACAGTGCTACCCGCCCGGGGTAGTGGGGGAGGGGGTGGGGTAATTGGGGGAGTAGGGGTGGGGGTAATGGCGTTTTTTACTTGTGTGTGGGGATAATGGGGGAGAGGGGTGGGGGTAATGAGGGTACAAGTTGTACAACGGTCGAGAGCGATAGCGAGCTACCGCTTGTATAACCTATAAGTTAACCCGCAGGGTAGTTGTCGATATAGAATGTCTTGTTGACTAAGCGTCGTACGGCCACTTTACTCGTTACTGCGGCTAGGTATGATTGCGTGGTCGCATTTACCGAAAGCTTTTGCGAAGTTGGTGCATATATTCCGCATCACTTACGAGTATATAAGTAGTTTGTATACTTTGAGAACATTAATGAGTTGTTTCACGAAATGCTTGTTGTTGGGAGAGCCAACATTTCCCTTGATTGGAATCCATATTGGTTCTTGTTTGGTCCCTCGTTTATTTCTAAATATTCATACATTGTTTTTCGCTTTATAGTTATGCGTTCAGATATTGCTATAATGTAATCAAGTTGGTGCCATGGTCTGTATATAGTTCCTGGCTCGTGATTTATTCTCTGTTTTCGTGGTAGCTACTGTATATAATTTAAACGATTTTTTTGTTTGCTTTTTTAAATACAATATGTGCGGTAATACTATACTGCGTGCACGGTTTCGAGAGATTTCTTCCGTATTAAATATAGCGACATTGTGATAGCATTTTTCTTTATTATTATTTTCTGGGGGTGAACGAAGACCCTTTCCACGTACGAAGCTCAGCTGGTGAACGTGCTTACATCGTAATTGCAACAGCTCTTTCACGCTCTGCAGTTGTAAATTGAATGTCAGTGAACTTCACATCTTTTCTTTTCTTAATTACAAAAAGAATTTGTCGTCGTTTATTAACTTATAGAGAGTTCGAGCGCTGAGGACTGTCTTGTACCTTTTTCTTAAGCTGAGGCATTTGTTTTCTGTTCAAAATTTCTTTACGTTTGCTTTTGTAGAACAGAAGAAATGTTTTTGGATTGATCCTGATTCCCTTACACACTTGATTGAGCTTCTCTGTATAATTTTATTGTGCTTCATTTATCTTAATGTTTAACTCGATAATATTGTGTTTGTCACTATTTTTATCGTGATCGAGTCTTTTCCTTTTCCCTACCAACGGTAATCGATCTTTTTTTTTTTCTTTTCGAGTTTATTTCTCTTTTGAGAAGAGTACATTTGCGTTGTTTCCACTCAGTCCTTTTTCTTCGAGAGATGACTGCAGCATTCTGCGGTGCTTTTTCCTCGAACCTTAATTGGAGTTCCAGTCAATTTTTGTCATATTTGATTCAGTGATTGGTCAACTGACTTTTGCACTTTGAGAACTTAATCGAACGTTGTGCTACTTTCGTGTTCTGTTTTAAAAATTGACACGCGACAATTTAATTATCTCGGTATCACTGAAGATGAAACATTTTTGTTGGGATCGTTCGAATATCTGTGATCTGATCGCTAAGATTTAGTTCTTATCTTTCCAGTTACATCTGTATATTATAATAAAGACAAGTTCGTCCGCAAGATACCGCGTCGTACTGTTTGATGTGGTCTTTCTCTTTTCCTTTTATCTGTTGTTCACCCTTTATACGCTTTTCTTACCAACCTCGCGCGTTTTAGAACGAGGAAATGAGTCCCCCAACTGTCCAATACCAGCCAGACTTTCGACACATTCCTATTCCTTTTCTGTCCAACTCTTTAACGCCAGGGTTAATCGATACTTTCAAGCTTTCATCTACTTAACCCATCGACTCTGGAGCAATCTTCCTCAATCCATTTTTACCCCGTCTTCCAATCTTTCAGACGCAGAGTGTCCAGGCATCTCGAAAATCCTGGACCTTGATTTTGGTTCTCTTCCTCTATGAGAGGAGGGCCGTTTTTCGGTCATTTGCCCTGAGCCCCCTTCTTCCTACCTAAAAAAAAATATTCAATGTATAGGACAGTGGTTCTTAACCGGGGGGGCGCGCCCCCCTAGAAACAGGAATTTCTCTAATTGTATTTGTTATTCTCTTAACGAGAGCATGGGCTAATATTGAGAAGTTATTGAGAATGTTATTTTGATTGAAGGGGGGCGTGGAGGGAAGGACCAATTCCTAGAGGGGGCATGGTAGTAAAAAGGCTAAGAACCACTGGTATAGGAGATTCTGCCGCAGTCACTATCGTTTTCCTTTCTTACTGACACTTAAGTTGTAGAACTTTCCTGTTGAGGTGTTTGGAGGTCCATTTTTTTTATGCGGGAAGGAGGGGGGGGCTGTGGCAAATGGTATGGGGTCACTCGCATTTGTAAATAGAACTGACAATAGTCACGTTTATCAAGAAATCTTAGAATACTTCATGCTGGAGTCTGCAAAACAGCTGTATGAAGACTAGCCATTTATTTTTCAACATGACCTGGCTCCAGCTGATGCGGCTCGTGCAACATCTGCGTGGTTTGATGCTCATGAAACTTAAGTACTGTACTACCATGGCCAGCTAATTCTCCCGATCTTAATCCGATAGAAAAACTTTGAAATATTGCTAAGCAAAAGGTCCAAATTCGTAAACTAGGAACAGTTAGTGAACTGAAGAGGTGTTTGATGACAACCTGGCAATCGATAACTACGGAAGAATGCGAGAGGTTTGTCGACTCAATGCCACGTTGATTGGAGTCCATAATTGGGGCAAAAGGTGGACCAATTAAATACTAAGACGCAGAGTTAAAGTCTCTGATAAAGTTTTAAAATATTGGCAGTACTCAATAAACTTAATGGATTTTTTAAATTTTTTGTAACGCCTGACAGTTCTGTTTTGGTATGTTGCTATGCATTAACGTTTCACTATTAAGGTTTTTGCTATATTTGTTTTTCAGAACTGGCACACAGAGGTGTCTTTTTATTATAATGACGTCACAAACTCTATATTCCTCATAAAAGTGTATAACTTAAAGGTATTATTATGAAAGTCATGAGCGCAGTATTCTATGTTTTTGGTCCGGAGTTATACAGTATATATATGTATGTGTGTGTGTGTGTGTGTGTGTGTGTGTGGTGTGTGTGTGTGTGTGTGTGTGTGTGTGTGTTACAGGGAATCTCTGTAACATGGGATTTCATGAAATCTCGAAAATGTTCAGGGGTTTCATGTAAGGTTAGGTTGGGATATTTTCGTTAGTTTTAACGAAAATATCACGACTTTAACCTAACCAATCATCAAGGGCGTACGCCGTAGAGTTGACCTAACCGGGCATTCAATTAAGCGGACATTCAATATTTTTCCAGTAGGTTTCACGAAACTATCACGACTTAACTTTACATGAAATCCCTGAACATTTTAGGGATTTCACGAAATCCCTAGTTACACAGTTTCCTTGTAACACACACACACACACACACACACACACACACACACCATATATATATATATATAATATTTAGGAGAAATCCAATGACAAGGAGGAATGTAAATGCCATGAAAAGTCTTCTTTAATGCGCAACGTTTCGAGCAATACGCTCATCATCAGGCTAGATAATAACAATTAATTATAAAATCAAAATTTCAGACTCGCATAATAAGTCGCTTGAGCATCATATAATTACCCCATAAAAATATCCTTTCGTTGTTGGATTATTTATTAATAATTTCTCTTGTACAACGTGAACTTGAAAAGTTTCATTCTACCATTTCTGAAACTCATGAACGTAAGTTAAAGGCCCTGGGTCTGAATTCACCAAATTTTTTCAATTCTGATAAAGTAATTTCGAATTTTTCTAGTTACACCCTATCCCCTCGGGAAAGGTTTTTACTCTCACTTGGCTTGCAATTTAAGCTTCCGTTATTTCAAATATATAAGCCTTCGTTTTTTCTTTACTTTGAAATTTTTTTAATGGCTTGTAAAATGTTCCCCATGTCGGTGATTTCATAATTTTAAATGTCAGTTTGCTAATTTAACTCATGAATTTTTTCACAAACTTAGAAACCTTAAATTTAAATCTTTCATATTTAAGAAGAGTGACTTGCAGGTTATTAAGAATCTGGCAAAGAACCAGGAGATTGTTGTGACTAGACCGGACAAGGGCAACGGAGTTGTTATTTTGAATAAATCTGATTACATAAATAAAACTAATGAAATCTTAAGTGATGTTAGCAAATTCAAAGAAATTCTTGAACCCGTCAATAAAGTCATTTTAAGGTTGGAAGACCAAGTTAATAGATTTTTGTCACGATTAAAGTCTTTAAAGATAATAAAAAATGATACTTACTCTCAGTTGTTCGTATCTGGTTCTGATCTTGCTCAATTATACTGTTTGCCTAAAATCCATAAAGTTGGAACACCTCTCCGTCCTATTTTAGCTTCGTATAACTTACCTACCTTTCAATTGTCAAAATTTGTTGTTGGTCTCCTGTTACCTTTTGTGAAAAATGCTTATACTATAAATAACTCTTATGAATTTCAAAAAGATCTTCTTAGTAAGAATTTCGATTCAAAAAAGTTTTTGTCAGTTTTGATGTAAAGTCGCTTTTCACGAATGTACCTGTATCAGAAACTATTGCCATTATTTTAGATAGGGTTTTTAGCTCTGATGATAGTTTTCATGGTTTTCTGGTCTTATTTAAGGAACTTTTTAGAATGGTTTTAAGCAATGTTATTTTACTTTCAATAATAAGGTTTACCAACAAATTGATGGTGTTGGGATGGGATCACCCGTCGGACCTCTATCAGCTGATTTTTTATGACTCATTTAGAAAGTGTAATTTTTAGACAATCTCCCACCCATTGTAAACCAATTTTCTATCGACGCTTCGTTGATGACTCGATAGCTGTTTTTGATAATGCTGTACAAGCGCAACAATTTTTTAACTTCTTAAATTCTCTGCACCCCCAATATAACTTATACAATGGAAACTGAGAAAAATGGCTCCCTTCCCTTTTTAGATCTTTTAATTTCGAAAAAAGGTGATTCTATTACTACATCAGTTTACAGGAAACCCACTTTTACCGGTTTGGGCATGAATTTCTTTAGTTTTACCGATTTTAACTATAAGATGTCGTGTATTAAAACTCTCTTGTTCAGAGGATATAATTTGACCTCTAGTTTTACCTTACTAAACGATGAATTTAATAATTTAAGATCATATTTTACCAATAATAGTTTTCCTGTTCAATATGTAGATAAACTAATAAGATCTTTCTTAAATAATGTTTATAGCCCTCAACTTTCCTGTATTTCAGTGCCTAAAGATATAAAATATTTCCTGGTACCTGAAATGGGTCCCATGAATAAAGAATTTAAACTTAAATTTACAAAGTTGTTAAGAAAATTTTTTATCATACTGATTTTCGCATTATATTTATTAACAAAATGTCTTTAGGTAGCTTTTTCTCAGCGAAGGATCGAACTCCTGATTCGTTGCGTAGCGGTGTTGTATATTTATTTACCTGCCCAAGGTGTCTCCTTGGTACTTACATTGGACAGCACCGTGCGCTCCCTCAGGACTAGATTTTATTCGCATATGGGAATAAGTTGCCGAACAGGTAAAATTTTAAATAAAAAAGAAGCCTCCAGTATTCGGGAACACAGTATAAAATGTAAAACTGATGTCACTTTAGATAATTTTAAAATTCTCGGTTGTAATTCTTGTCCTAACTCACTTAGAATTTTGGAATCTCTTTATTAAAACATTGACCCCTTCTCTAAACGTGGATTCCTCAGCTGTCCCTCTAAATTTTTTATAATCCCCCCTCCCCAACTCCCCTCCCCCCTCCCAATTTTTTATAATCCCCCCTTCCCCTAACTTATAACCAACCGCCCAACCCATAGCTTGTTTCCTGTTTTTTTTTTTTTTAAATTACTCGTGCCTCGGAACCAGCATTGAAAGGTTCGTAGTGTTAAGTATTCCATTGTATTAGTGTTAATTATTCCAGTGTACTAATTTCAAATTTACTATATGTAATTTAAAAATAGCTTTTAAATTTCTTGTAATTTTATATGTAAATTTTTATAACTGAATTTAACACACTTCTTTTAGTCTTTTTAAAATTTGCTTTTAATGAATAAGTTTTTAGAAATTATTTTGTCTTGTTCACATTTATTTATTGATTCTAATTTCATATTGTTATTATCTAGCCTGATGATGAGCGTATTGCTCGAAACGTTGCGCATTAAAGAAGACTTTTCATGGCATTTACATTCCTCTTGTCATTGGATTTCTCCTAAATATTAAATTGAAGCTTTGTAGAAGCAAACCGCATGACTATATATATATATATATATATATATATATATATAATATATATATATATTATATATATAATATATATATATATACATATATATATATATACATATATATACAGTATATTGCGCTTCTGTTGTTTAGTATAATATCCTGGGATGTAAATAATTATAGCAAAGTCTTTCGTACATATGTTATTGAAAGATATTCTCTGCATTTGAAAGAATGTTGCAAATGATATCTGTGCTCATATTTGCATTCGCCGGATTTAAAGTATAATAAAAATGCTGTAAATTTTCAAAGGATGGAATCTGCATTTTTATTTTTATTTTTTTTTAAAGAATCCTATCTGTCCTAATATTTACATGATATTGGGGTAGAGGGTGGGGGAGTGTCCATAACATTGCTCATTCTTCGTTTATCATACATTTACGTCGAGGGAGGTGGGGGATGGGGATGATAGGGGGAGGAGGGGGAGTGTAAGTGCTAATAGGGGTGGAAGTACCCCCAGAATTAAAAAATTGATAGAGTACAGTAACCTAACTTAATCTAAACTGGAAAATAAATTTTGTGTACAGTATATATATATATATATATATATATATATATTAGTGATGTAGGTCACATCCGCATCCGCATCCGCGGAACATCCGCACATTTTCTCGCATCCTCATCCGCATCCGCACTTTGGACTGCGGATGTCGTGCGGATGTGGACCGTTGAGATAAAACGTCATTAATAAGCGGAAATTATCAAATTCTACTATAATAATAGAACTAGTTCATTGTGCGCAAAAGTGATGCAAGCGAAGACGAGAGGCTGTTTTTGTATGAAGTTACTCTCTTGCAACCTACTTAGATCCACGTTACAAAGCTAAGTTATTTTCACCTAGTACATTAGAACGAGTTAAATCATCACTTGGCAAAGCAGTTGAAGAGCTTCAATCTCTTGAATCTGTCGCTTCGCCACCCACCAAAAGAATAAAAGTTTCAGTGACAGAACCAACACCTTCAACAAGCAAATCTATCACAGAATCTGTCTCTCAGTTTCTTGAGTCAAGCAGCGATGACGAGACCTACGCGATGTCAAAAGATGTAGTAGAAATGATCGAGAGCTATCACCAAGAAAAACGCCTGGCTGCATGTGACAATCCTATTAGTTGGTGGAAAAATACGCAGAATATCTATCCATACTTGAGTAAACTTGCAAGGAAACATTTAGCACGTCCTCCAACAAGCGTACCAAGCGAGAGATTATTTAGCAGTGCTGGATTAATATATGATGAAAAGAGAAACAGACTGGCAGCAGAAAGGCAGAAAAATTAATGTTCCTTAAGCATAACCTTCCTATAATTAAGTTTGAATATTAAACGATGAACATCTTAGTTTACTTTATTTTAATTACTCATTTATAAATATGCCTAATAAAACTTTAAACTTAATATAAATAGCTATCAAGCTAATTAAAGATCTCTTTCTATAAGGGTGGAGGTTGGGGAAAGAGGTCGGGTAACACAATTATGGTTTCTAATTGTGGCTGAAACTCAACAAAATATAACGAATTTATTTGCAGACGAATTCACTAATTGATTTCTATATTAGTTAGATGCTTGATATTATTTTATATTCAGGGAAAAGTACAGCAATTATTGTACAATTAATCAATTATACTACATTATAGCTACAGCTCTCTCTATATAATAACTTATTATATACGGTAAACACAACAAATCTCGAATATATCCTAAAAAATAACGAAAATGTAGACATCCGCATCCGCGGATGTTTAAATCTATATATATATATATATATATATATATATATATAAACTTTAGCGGCCGCAATTTTAAAGCTGACCCACTGCTACCATGAATGTACAGGGTGTTCGAAAAGTCCGTCACCCCCTACAAAATGTACATATTGTAATACCAATTTTATTTTTGTGTGATTAATTGAATTATATGTGATTTATTGACATTTTTTATTCTTTTCCAGGTATTAGAGTTGTGTGAACTGGCAGACCAGTCCACTTACACTCTGGAGGAAAGGATAGTGATGAGCACATGGGCTCATGAAAGGTCATACTGGCAAACGATGCATGATATCGAGAATGATTTCAACACAGATTCAATAAGGCTGCACCACCAAACAAGATGGTATTGCGCTGGGAGAAAAGCTGTTTGAAAACTGGCTCCATCAACGACAGACCACGGTTGGGAAGACCAACAACGCGAGCAGAACAATGGGAAGGTGTGATTGCGTCGGTGGCTGGTTCACCGAAAAAATCACTTCGGAAATGATTACAAGAACTTTGTCCCCATGTCAACAATAAGAGATCACATGACAAAAGATCTCGGCATGAAACCATACCATAATACTTTACGAAAATGATGGTGTACACGCAGATATTTTTGATCAGTAACTGTATTTACTGTAATTAAAGTAATTGTTGCTAGTGACTTTTCTTAAATTACACCTACCACATATAAATACAGCCGCACCTCGTTTAACAAAGGTTCGGTTAACGAATGTTCATTACAACGAAGGTTTTTATTTAATACTGCTTTCGAATATTACGAATGAAAGTTCGCTATAACGAAGGCGAAGATTTTTGAAATTCGCGGCGCGCTACATTGGCGGTTCCCGCAACACAGGCAAGCTCTCTCCCCCGCCCAACACATGGTCTCCCACCGTTCCCGTAGCACACTTTCGCAGCATCAGTGTTTGTTGTGCGTTCTCACGTGTTGCATTCACAACGAAAGTGACGTTCTACGAAGTGTTATTGTTACTATTTCGTAACCCCAATATATAGCATGGCATCGAAACGTCCAAGCTCAACATCATTACCCAATCCAACGAAGAAGAGGAAGGCGATAACGATGGAAATGAAGCTAGATATCGTAAAGAGAGAGGAGAGAAGACCTCGGTTATTGCCCGGTCATTACACATTCATATTATGTAAAATAGATAATTTTGGTAAACTTTACCCACTCTATATTAGGCTATCAAAAAAAGTGTGCTAGAACCAAACTGATTTTTCCCATATAAAACCATGGAAAATTAGTCCCGCTTAGCGAATTTTCACATAACGAAGGCTTTTAGGAACGTAACCCTTCATTAAGCGAGGACGGTTGTACAATTATCACAAAAATAAATTGGTATTACAATATGTACATTTTGTAGGGGTAACGGCACTTTTCAAACACCCCTATATAGTATAGGTTCCCAGTGGTGGGCACCGTTAACCAAAAAGTTAACTTTCGATAACGATAATCCGTTACCCCAATTTTTTAACTTCCGATAACGATAATCCGATAATTTTACTACAAAGTTAACGGAAGTTAACGATAATCCGTTAACGATAACTATTTCTTTACTAACATTTAAAAAAATCAAGGAAAAAAGCTTTAAAACCCATAGAAAATGTTTATTTATGCAAAATCCAACAATAAATAGGTATTTAACTGTATTTTTATCAAGTTTTGCAACTTTTTTGCTTAACTTTTTTTTTATTTTTAATAAAAAATGTACTGATTACATGTTTTGAAACCCTTGTAACCACTAACCATTAACTAAATTTTAATTTACCAGAGAATAATTATGGCGGGAACTGAAGTTATGGCGGTTTGAATTCATTCGCGGAGCGGTGATCGCAGTTAACGTGTTAACGGACTTTAACAGACTAAATATCGAGTTATCGGAAGTTAACTGGTCCGATAACGATAAATGGAAATTAACTTCCGTTAATACTCCGTTAAAAAAGTTAACTTCGTTAATTAACTGTTATCGGATTAACGCTTTAGTGCCCAACACTGTAGATTCCACGACAACACTCTTAGGCATACGAATAGTAATATTACACCATTGGGAATTGAACCCCCCCCCCCCCCCCCCCCACACACCACACACACTACCAATCAAAAGTTTAAATACACATACTAATTTCCAATGTTTTGCTGCTTAGCTCATGACATAAACTTCAAATGTAAACTTAACAGGTACTAGAGATGAATTTGCTTACCTGGCTTTCATATTGTATGCTTCAGTGCATCTGCCCTATGGAGTGTGTTGTAACACAGAAGCTTCTTCAAAATAGCTTTCAAAATGTGTTAATTTACGTCTAGCATGCAACCTAAAATTAATGCCATTAGCTCTGCACAAAGGTCCAAAAACAGTTTAAAAGTCTTTACTGTGGTACCCTAGTGCGTTTCTTCAGGAGTATGTTAATACATGTGTTCAGTTATTAACATGCGCTGCAGGTCTTTACATATAAATCCTTGCAGAGGAGCTAACTGTGTAGTTTAAGGTATATTTGTGTGTTTCAAAAAGCAAAAATGGGTGCCAAAGCTCAGTTAACTTTGTAACTTTGAGAAATGAGGGCCAATCACTGAGGCAAATTGCAAAAAAATTAAAAGTTCCTGTGAATGCGGTTGCTTGTGCCATTAAATGGTACGAAGAAACTGGTCAAAATAAGGACAGAAACGGTCAGGGCGATTAAGAATCACAACAGACTCAGAGGACAAGTATATCCGAGTCACCAGTCTGCGCAACAGACGCCTCACAGCACCTAAAATCAAAGCCCAGTTGAGCAACTCCAGAAGTACAACAGTTTCAATATCAACTGTTCAGAGAAAACTAAGAGAGGCAGGATTAAAAGGACGAACTGCAGCAAAGAAACAATGCTGAGACTCCAGAACAAAAGAAAGGCTAGCCTGGCTAAAAAACATAAAAAATGGACTGTTGAGCAGTGGAAATTTGTCCTTTGGACTGACGAATCAAAGTTCGAAGTTTTTGGATCCAAACGCAGAGTATTTGTGCGGCGCAGAGCGGGTGAATGACACAGCAGTGTGTTGTGCCAACAGTGAGGCACGGTGGAGAAAGTGCGATGGTCTGGGGATGTTTTGCAGGGAAGCAAGTTGGAGATCTCCACAAAGTCACTGGAATACTGAACCAACGTGGCTATCACAGCATTCTACAGCGTCATGCCATCCCATCTGGACTGCGACTAGTTGGCCAACAGTTCATAATGCAGCAAGACAACGATCCGAAATACACTTCCAAGCTGTGTCAAAATTACCTGAAACAGAAAGAACGGCAACGTCAGCTCACAGTTATGGAATGGCCAGCACAGTCCCCGGATCTGAACCCCATCGAGCTAGTGTGGGATGAACTGGATCGACGAGTGAAAGCCAAGCAGCCATCCAGTGTTCAGAAGCTCTGGGAACTCTTACAAGAGTGCTGGCAGCAGCTTTCACCAGACTATCTTTCTCTTGTTGAGCGTATGCCTCGAATTTGTTCTGTAATTGCTGCTAGAGGAGGCTATTTTGATGAATCTAAAATTTAGACTTTGTTTTTGGTAAATTGTCCTGATTTGTTGTTAAGTTCCCATGTTTGTACTTATGAATTTGTCATGATAACTTAGTTAATAAATAAAAACTTTAAGCAAAATTTGAAATTTATGAATATTTCAGGGTGTACTTAAACTCTTGACTGGTAGTATATATATATATATATATATATATATATATATATATATATATATATATATATATATATAGGGGTTTCTTACCTTTTTTTTTCATATTTATGCCCAACTGCGCTCTCAAACCACCCTGGTTGACCAACATTTAATGAAGACATACATAGACATAATTTAAAAGTGAGTGAACAGTAAATAGAAACACATCTGCATACACCATTTTTACCATGTAAAAAATTGTTTTTATTAGTATAGTAAACTTGCAAATAATGGTGGAAATAGTTAATCATTGCTTTCCATAATACATACAATTCTCTTTAGAAATATTACAGAACATCTTCATACAATTTTCCAGTATCTATTTGGCAAGATATCTATTTATCGACCGGAAAATAGGTTAAGTTTAGGTTAAGTTCAGTAAAATCTAAGTTAGCTAAGGATTTCAAGCCGACACATGACCATCATACAGTATGTGTATAATTTTAAGGTAGATCAGATCGGAGTACTCTTAAGATGTTTGTCTAAAGTCGAAAAAATAATGTTTAAAGATGCTAATTTATACCGGGTCGATTCGGACTAATTGAGTTTAATTTACTTGCCGTATGTATATTAGGGCGGAGCGTTTTACACTTTTTTCGATTTTCGTTTTGTAATAGCGCGGAAAAGTGGCTCTTCCACGTCAAAAGTGAGTGTGTAAAATCTCAGATCTGCAATAATATCTTCTGCCTCCGCACGCGCGTTGAAAATCAAAAAAATGCGCCAAAATACACATTTTTTTCAATATTTTCTTATAGTTTTAATTTTCATCCTACCTTCTTGTAATAGCGAGGAAAAGCATCCTAAAGGTTTATTTTAGACTAGTTTTAAATATTTTTGTCCTGCGATAATTTCTTCTGCCTCCGCAAACGTTCCAAAATATGAGAAAATTTACATAAATAGCGTATTTTATAATGACGCTATTATGGTCAACTTCGGCCCTACACCACAGTTTATTCGTTAATTATGTATTAAGTAATGCAATTAACAATTCATTATATAATATTTTAGTAATTTAAGAAGTTTATATATTTGAGCAATTAAATAATTTAGGTCCACCAATGCAGTTTACTTTGCATATGCTTGGTTTATTTTTGATGACTTATTATGTAATATGCATGCAGCTGCTCGCTTATTTCGTCAATATTGAATGTACTATATTGACAAAATAACCCAGAACTCACCACGTGGAGGTGGCTGCATTTCGAGTTCCTCCCTGCCCGACCCAACCACCCTACCATTATCGGACTTAGGCTAATTACACACTAGTCACTTTTTGTTTCCATTCTTGGCATTTTCTTTCTGGATTCTAATCTTGCTCTGATAAATCCATCCCTTGCCTCTGAACCGCATACTGCAGCTGAAGCCTCTGTTACCAGCTTCATATACCGTTCAGCCGCTTGGGTGTGGCAAGGAAAGCGTGGGATGAAATCAGGTACATCTCCTGATGAGATATAGTTCAGGATGTCGGAGCTGATAGAACTTTTGTCAGAGGAGGCTCTGACAGCTCACAAGTTTGCCAGATAATCATGTTGTAGTACTCACTGCACTGAAAGTTCAATGTGGGCAATTTAAACACACTCACTGCGGCTGACTCAGAATCTCTTGCTTTAAGGATTCTCCTCCATCCTAATTCTCTGATATGTTTTGCTTCATCGTGAATCATGCTAAGGAGAACATTCTCAGGATGAGAAAAATAGGAATTTCTCTGAATAGCACGATCAACTATTTCTATACAGCGGGCACTCAACGACCTTGAGCGTTGCATCATTTGATAAAGATGTTTGGCTCCCTGTGTTGCTGAAGAATTTCTCTTGATTTGAAACCACATTGGAATATAAACTTTCATAATATAATCCACGATACACTTAAGGTTGTCTGAAGGTTCTTCAGTTGAAACGTACAGACGAAGTATGCCGTTAGCAGTTGTCACCCATCTGGAGTGTGCCATTTTGCCTGGTTTCCTTTGAGCTAGAGAGGGAGTACATTCACCTTTTGACACAGCATCATAGATTTCTGCCAAATATTTCTGATCTGTGCTCAGATCATCTCTGTCAACTACAATTTCTTCCGCTTCAACTGCTTCAAACTCAACAACAGGTGTCTTTTCACAATCAATTAACTCTTTTCCTATAGGCCCCGTAAAACTATGAGGACCTGTTGTTTTACCATCAATGTCAGTCACTATGTGCCGCAAGAGAGGTTCATTAGTGTGAAGCAAGCAAATCAGCCACTGGAGTGCTCTCTGAAAGTGCTCTTCAATACTTCTTATCACTCCTCCTTTTGGTCCTATATTAACTGCTGTCCCGTCACATCCAATGGCTTTAACTTCTGAAGTGTCAATCTCATTTGAGCGAAAAAAATCCAAAATTGCAGAAGACATACTCTGTGCTGAGCCAGAAGCGGGAGTTACATGCCCAATATAATGCGAGTTTGGTTCTTGAAGCAAAGTGACATGTTCTTCTGTTATATTTTTTTGATAACCTTTACTGCCAACTTTTTCTTGCACTACAGTTCTGTCCTTTTTTCCATCGAAATAGATACTCTCCATAGTTTCTTCTTCGCAATCTCTCTTTTGAATGATAGATCTCACTCTTTTTCTAGTTCTCCTTACTTTGCATCTGTCTATTACTGAACTTAAATCTTTTTCGTTTATAATTCCCACGTCTTCAAGAACAGCCGAAGCAATTATAGCAGCAGACCTGTCTGACACACCAGTTCTGTCACAAGCTGTAGCCAATGATGAGATTGTTCCATCGATTTGATTCTCTGTGTCGGTTCATAATCAGAATCCGCTCCTTCTGTTTCACTTGATGTGATGTTGATGACAGTGTTTCAGTTGCTTGTCCTTTACTGGTAGATGGTTTTGGTTCATACTGTTTCATTCTCTGGTCTTCTAGCAATAGTTGCTAGATCTTTACGAGTTTGTGAAACATCAAGAGAGCTTATTGCCAATTTTCTTGTTCTCTGATCTTTAAGGAAGTCTTGTTCAATTGCTGGAACCTTGAGATGGTTTTCACATGAACACTTATCAAAATTTTCACATTTGCAAGCACTGATGTCAAATAATTTGTTTTCTGCCTCATTTTGAAATGTTTGTAATTTAATTTTGAATGAGTCACTATCTTGTTTCCTTTTTATTGACTTTAGAAGGTTTTGACATTTTTCATGGTAATTTTTAATCATTTGAACGACACGGTCATGAGAAACAGTAGGAATAGAGGCTATTTTCCACACATCTTCGAGAGTTTTTGAGAACACCCGAAATTTCTGCAACTGTAGGCTCTTTCTTCGATGTCTTCAGATTCAACCTTATTTGATGAAAATATTTCATGACGTCCTTATAGGTTGGAAGCACCTCTTGTCTAGATCAGCTGGAGCCCCAAATATAGGGCAACTTGAAGAAGTTCTTGTTGCTTGAGCTGGTACTGACATTGTGAAAAACACAGTAATTAATATAAAAATTAAGAAATTACTCCTAAAACGTAAAATATTCTTGCATTCTGCAGAAGTTTTGTATATTACACCAGCGTATTATTGTGCACTAAAATATGCAGTATACGTCCACATATGCGTGTTGTCGTGTTCCAAAGATGTATTAACAGCAAGAGCAACACAATCCACATCTTAACCGAAACGTAGCTAGCACAACACTGCGGGGAGGTGAGAGCAAAAAGGCCTGGTAGAGTGTTGAAAGTCATGACTCATCAGTCATCACTCACTGACTCATTACCGTATATGGCAATGACGAGCAACACACCATACCAGGCTGCAGTGTTGGGCACTAAAGCGTTAATCCGATAGCAGTTGATTAACGAAGTTAACTTTTTTAACGGACTATTAACGGAAGTTAATTTCCATTTATCGTTATCGGACCAGTTAACTTCCGATAACTCGATATTTAGTCTGTTAAAGTCCGTTAACACGTTAACTGCGAGGAGTCATTCACGGAAGATCACCGCTCCGCGAATGAATTCAAACCGCCATAACTTCAGTCTGCCAATTTCCGTCCTCTGCCGCAGTGGAACGGCTCTTCTCTCTCGGCAAGGACATCCTGAGGCCCAAAGGTCAAGACTGGCAGTTGGCCTAACTTTGAGAAGTTGGTCTTTCTGAAGGGCAACCAGCACATTGTGTCATAGTCTTTAATAAATGTGCCTAAAATTTAATTTTACCTTTCAGTTCCCGCCATAATAATTCCCTGGTAAATTAAAATTTAGTTAATGGTTAGTGGTTACAAGGGTTTCAAAACATGTAATCAGTACATTTTTTATTAAAAATAAAAAAAAAAGTTAAGCAAAAAAGTTGCAAAACTTGATAAAAATAGTTAAATACCTATTTATTGTTGGATTTTGCATAAATAAACATTTTCTATGGGTTTTAAAGCTTTTTTCCTTGATTTTTTTAAATGTTAGTAAAGAAATAGTTATCGTTAACGGATTATCGTTAACTTCCGTTAACTTTGTTGTAAAATTATCGGATTATCGTTATCGGAGTTAAAAATTGGGGTTAACGGATTATCGTTATCGAAGTTAACTTTTTGGTTAACGGTGCCCACCACTGCCAGGCTGTGTGAAGCTTCTAGAACGATGTGGGAGTACTACATGACGTACAAAGTGAATTTATTAGCGTATAGGCTGAATATGCAAAATACGTGATTTATGCGGATTTTTCCCTATTTTGGAACGTTTGCGGTGGCAGAAGATATTATCGCAGGACAAAAATATTTAAAACTAGTCTAAAATAAACCTTTAGGATGCTTTTCCTCGCTATTACAAGAAGGTAGGATGAAAATTAAAACTATAAGAAAATATTGAAAAAATGCGTATTTTGGCGCATTTTTTGGATTTTCAACGCGCGTGCGGAGACAGAAGATGATATTGCAGATCTCTGAGATTTTACACACTCACTTTTGACGTGGAAGAGCCACTTTTCCGCGCTATTACAAAACGAAAATCGAAAAAAGTGTAAAAACGCTCCGCCCTAATATATATTGTGTGTGAAACCTAAATTAAGCTAAATTCGTGTTATAAAAAATTTACCTTTGTTTATTCCGAATACAGAAATTTTCAGTAAACTCTTTTCATAAATTAATTTTAGTTTTTGAATTATTTTTTTTATTAATTTTTATTTTATGTAGGCTGACTTTTTGTTGTTTATTTTTTTTGGGTTCTTTCGCGAGTTTTAATGAAAATTCCAGGTGATATTTTGTATGGATAGGCTGGTTGATTAAATTTTTTTTTTATTCTGAAATTATATTTTATCGTGATAAGAAGTGTTTTTGCTTAAAATTTTAATTCTGGGTATAAATAGTGAAAATGTTTTTACGTTACGCGTTTGTATAGAAAATATTACAAAATTATTTCATGACGTAATGCAGTTTGATTCGGTTAGGAATATTTATAGAGGTTCGCTTACCAAACAGTGAACGCTCCCTTCCTTTATAATGCAGTGAATTATTTTAATGTTTGATTACGTAGTATGGTTGCGCTGTATATTTTGGTTAATATCTTTTCTTATTTATAATAACCGAAAATTTGTATTTAGTTTCACTTAGAAACGATAAATTACTGGAATTACTGTGATTTGCAAATCATTTTGTGTTTCGTGTCGACGGAGGGAGTTGTCTCTCGGATGTATTCTGTAAATTACGAGTTTTCTTCCTCTAAAATTTTGCGTTGCAGGTTGGAATTCAGATATTAAATTAATTTTCGCTATTAATGTTTAAATTTTGTTATTTAATGATTATGGTTTGGAAAATTATTTTTTAAACGTTATTTGGGTTTACTCGTGCAGTTGAATCTTTAGATTGATTGCTGACTGGAAATTGAGCATGTTTAGATTGCCAGTAACGTTTTTGTAGCATCTTGTGTACTCGTTCTTGCCCGCTCCCCGACTAAGTGTTAAGTTGGTTCATTGTTGTCGTTGGTTGATGACGTGAAGTTTCTGGTTTTCATTTTTGTCTTTTGTATTTAACTGTATCGATGGTACTTCTGAAAATAGTTTGAATAATAATATTTAAAAAAAATTATAGCGGTTACTATGTGTGGCGTATTCATAATTATATACAGTGCAGTATTGTTTGGTTGTGTTTGGCCGATAGTATATATTTTTATTCTTTTTCTCGATTGTAACTGCCATAAGTGACCTTATTGGTAGCTACGGCGTGACCAAAGTTTTGCGAAATTCTGTAATTTTATATTTTTCATTAAATTTGGCCAGAGCAAATTATGGTTACGATTTCGAAGTGAAGTGTCGAGAAAATTTTGTAAATTAAAATGTGAAAAGTGATAATCAGTAGCAGTGCAAACATGTAGATATTTTTCTTTAAAATTTCCAGGCTCGATTTGGAAGCAACTAGGTTGAATGAATCCCGATTCCATCCATTACGTTTAGTTGACTCGAATAAGGTGGTCGATTACCGACGAGAGAGAGAGAGAGAGAGTTACAAGGAAAAGAAGTACCTCAAAAGGCCTTGCGGCCCATACCGAGGAGGTACCAATGGCAACGGGTGGCAGGGAAAATTTTCTACACCCTCAAATAGTGTGCAAGATTTGGTCTAACCTTTTCTAGAAGTAATCCACAGAGGAACTGTTCACAACTTCTGAAGGTAACTTTTTCCACGTGTCACAGATCTTATACGTAAAGTAATTCCCACACACACTAGTCGTAAACCGTTTCAAATCCAACTTCCAACCATTGCGAGTTGGGTTATCATTTAAACTGAACATGCTTTTAAAATCGACATCGTTGAACCCACGTAAGAGCTTGAAAACCTCGATCAGTTGACCGCGCAGCCTCCGAGTTTAGAGCGAAAACAAGTTCAGGGCGCGGAACCGTCGATTGTAGCCCATATGCCTAACAGAAGGGATTAACTTTGTGGGTTTCGCCTGCACTCGCTCCAGCCTCTCAATATCTTTCCTGAGGGTGGGCGACCAGAACTGCACAGCATACTCCAGGTGCGGCCGAACCAGGGAATTGTACAGTGAGAGCACAATCTCCTTGTTCCGAAACTGAAATTGCCTCGTGATATAAGCCAACAGCTTCTGGGCTTTCTTTTCCACCTCTACGCACTGTTTGGTAAACTTAAGGTCGCTGCTAATTAGTACACCCAAGTCCTTTTCCAAATCAGTCGCCTCGATATTACTCCCCAACATCGAGTAGTCCGACTTGGGATTGGCGTAGCCAATATGCATCACCTTGCATTTTCCAGGTTAAACGGCATTTGCCATTTTCCGGACCACTCTCCTATCCTACCTAGTTCCGCACACAGTTGCTCGATCGCCTCCGGCGTCCCAACATTAGCCCCAAGCTTGGTGTCATCAGCGAATTTGGCGATCCGACTGACGATGCCACCGTCTATATCATTTATGTAAATGATAAACAACAGCGGCCCCAAAACGGAACCTGAGGAACCCCGCTAGTGACCGAGGCCCAACCCGAACTAGCCCCTTTAATTACAACCCTCTGCCGCCTATTCTTCAGCCAGTTTTCAATCCACCTACCTACTTCCCCACCGATACCCAGCGCGCGGATTTTGGCCATTAGCCGGCAGTGAGGTACCTTATCAAAGGCTTTCTGAAAGTCGAGATAAAGTATATCAATCGCCCTACTCTTATCATACTCACTCAACATGACGTGGAAAAACTCGAGCAAGTTGGTGAGACGACCTATGCCGTCTAAACCCATGTTGGGAGTCCGCAAGCGGCTTGTAGGAATCCAAATGGTCAACGATTCTATCCGCTATTATCCCCTCTAATAATTTACCTACAACTGAAGTGAGACTAATGGGACGATAGTTCCCTGGACTTTCGTGATCCCCTTCCTTAAAGATAGGGGTCACTTTGGCTTCCCTCCAGTCACCAGGCACCTGGCCCGTCTCCAACGATTTGTTGAAGACTGTATCGCCACCTGGTCGCGCACCTCCCGCAACACACTGGGGAGAAACTGGTCTGGCCCAGGAGCCTTAAACACGCTCAGTTTATCTATTCTATCGGCAACTACTGTCGCGGTACATCGAACACGAGAGAGAGAGCCCCCAGAATTTGCAGCGACTTGAGTGCAAGACACTTTCGCTCGAATTTGGCCTACTGATATTTTCGGGCAGTCTTGCTCCCACTGTTTGGATGCATGGCTGAATGTGCGTTTTACTACTTGGTAGGCAAACTACAAGCTTTTGAACGAGTTTAGGGCTTCATTGTCCATACAGGCACACAATAGATTCGTTGTGAAACCACCTACGGCCAAGTGATTGTTTAATTAGTGCCAGGTAGGGAGCCTTTCGGCTGGGCGTAGCAGAAGAGCGACGCTCACCGAAAAAAGTTGAGATGAGTGGCTAGTTTCTTTGTCGACTTCTAGATTATCACATTCCGTCCAATTCCGCTACGTGGTTCCAGTATATCTCCATCTCCTGGTCCTCTTTGAATTGGACGACACCCTTTTTTTTTTCGCCATTTTTGGAGAGAGAGCGGAACCACAAGTGTGCTGCTGATTTGTTGCATGGTTATGCAAGCCTAGGGTGCCATTTCCAAATTCCCAAAAAGGAGGACACTGCGTATGTGGCCGTACGATAACATATATATAATATAACATATATATATATATATATATATATATATATATATATATATATATATATATATATATATATAAACTGAACGAAATTAATATTCATTTTTACTCCTCGGGCAGACTGTCTGACTCGTAGTCATGAAATTGAAAACAAATGCGGCTTATCAGCAGTGTTGCCCTACATATAATAAAAATACGTTAACGGTTATTATGGCCTTAAGTTCCCGCTATTTTAAGTGTACCTGAGGTAATTTATAGAATTCTTTTTAACCAGACCCCAAAAAGGAGGACAAATTACCGTCCGGCTCAAGGTGGCTCCGGATGGAGGACAGAGTGCTCAAAAGGCGGACTGTCCGGCCTAAAGCCAGACGTCTGGCCACCCTATGCAACCCCTTGCATTCTAGCGAAGTGAGCAGAAGAGCTGCGATTGAAAATTTAGGAAGTCCGTTGTCAGTTTTCAACAGACACAAAGACAGCGGAGTGTTATCTCAACAACGTCCAGGAATTGATGTACGCTATTATTTAATGAAATTATGTGAAAGGGTTCGGTTACTACCCAAAGTTTTTTCTTAATTTTTGTTTTGTGTCGTAAAATGAGCGCTCTTCATTCTGTTACCTGATAGTAACTATGGAACTATATGAATATTTTTTTCGAATGTAAAGCGATCTTTGATGAGAAATTGCTGGAATAGATTGTGAACTTCAAATTTATTATAACCAATTTAAAAAAAAAAAATTTCCCCGATTTTTATGATAATAGAAAATATCTAATGTTTGGAATTTGTCATTGAAATGATTTCTTGTCTGTTCTAACTTCTTCGAATTTGTTGAAGTCGAAAACAAAACGAAAATTACATAAATTTGTTGAATAAATACATAAATTTGTTTAAAGAAAATACCTCGAAACAAATAAGTTTTCCTAGTGAAAACACGTTTTCAAGAGGGTGAGGCAAGTGTCGTGTATTGGTTTTTTAATAAAGAATATTATAATGCTTAATAAGAAATTTAATAATGTTTTGTATGAAATTAAGATATGTAAGATAAAATTTTGAAATATGAAATACTACTTGGCAACACTCAAAATTCTCTGAGGCCGAAGACATTTCCCTAACGGCAGTCCTTGGACGAGGTGTGTCTTAAGTGTTTCCGTTACTAATATGTGATTGTGATTCTAAAATGTACTGTATACTCTCCACGATCAAATGTTAACGATGGGTCCGCACTCGCTTTCACCCGATTTGTTAATTGTTTCGGCGTAAATAAAAACCAGTGAATACAGTAGTAATGACCGTTTGTAATTTCTCCCGGTTCTTTTGTTGTTCGAAATCTTAATGGAGGCCACACTATCCTTCTACCCGTCTACCCGCGTCTGTATAAGATAGCAAAAACTAGAGTAAAGCAGTAAGAAGAGTGATCAGAGTAGAAAGAGCTGATAATGAAAAAGAAAGAAAAGTAGGAGTAAAGACGTTTAAAATTCACTACAATGCCTTAGTTTATATAAGTACAGACATGTACGTATTTGTTTATTATTAATGTATGATATTATGCATTAATTATTGTTCTCTTTCAGGTTTATAATTAACTTATATTGTCGTCATGTTATTTGATTGCATAGACATTTGATAGGATAGGTTTATATATTGATTTCATGGGTTTATTATACAGGGTGTTCATTTAAATGGAACCATAGGGAGTAATTAAGTCTTTTTTTCAGATTTGTGAGTGTAAACGTAATAAATGTAGTAAACGTAATAATAAGATAATAAAGGTAAATAAAAGTAATAAAAGTACCAGTATCCTTTCCAATTATTACTCCCATTTAAATGGAACCATAGGGAGTAATAAAGATTGGAAAGGATATTGGTACCTTTTATTACTTTTATTTAACTTTATTACCTTATTACCTTTATTAGGTTTACCTTCACAAATCTGAAAAAAAGACTTGTTAATTACTCCCTATGGTTCCATTTAAATGGAACACCCTGTAGTTTGATAATTTTTTGCGGAACGCAACCCCCTAATTAACATTGTACCTATGGGAAAATATACCTCGCTATACGCGAATTTTACTATACGTGGTAGTTTCCAGGAACACAGCTACCGCGTATAGCGGGGTATACCTGTATTTCTAAAAGTTTGGAAGCATACTCCAAGCACACGTACATCATTCACACAATAACGTTCACACTCATTCGCTATATTGTCCGGATTATATTCATTGAAGCTGTTGTAATAGTGATCAAAGTCTTCTCGTTCACTCGCACTCACTGTAGTAGTTAGTAATGTTTTTGGGGGTGGTGGTAATCCAACGTAGTTTAGAGTGTCACGAATGAGGAAAGTGTAAGGGAAACCTCGGCATCCACCCCATCACCTTGGTAGCTTAGCTAGGTTACAAATCGTGAACAACAAATGTGTCTTTGAACTGAACATTATCCCTTATTTGCATTTGTATGATCTTATTACGTCTTTTCAAGGGGGGGGGGGGGTCACCCGTGAATATTGCCGTCCTTGTAAAGAAACTGTGTATTGAACTTTGCGGCGTTATGCGCTAGAACATAAACAATCATTTTTTTTAAGTGATCGGTTAGCCTGACTAATATAATCCACAAACAACTTCACGGGTGATTCTGTCATAGTCGTCTTAAAAATATTGGCATGTTTATCGCACTTGCGACAATCATCACCCTCAACATTCGAACATTCGTTGGAGAGGGTTTGGCTTACGAGTAAATGAGAGTGTGTTTCTTTCGTCTGAGGGATAGTGGAAGTCTCTGACTCTCTATGTCGTAGTATATCGCAATACACTATTTTTAGGTTTTGCATCTTTCTTAAATAAGGATACTTCAGCCCCATCTGCCTTATATTTCTCATTACACGTAGGGCAGTGAATTTCATCGCATTCATGCTGGAAACGCCCCCATGTATCGATAGCTTATAATATTTAAAGATTATCTTGCTAGAGAAAATGTAAACTTATGGGCAACTTAACTTATTAAGCTTTCCCTTTTTCGTGAATGTAAAATATTTTTATATAATTTTACACTTTGAAATGAGTATAAATTATCATAGTGATTTTTCTCTGTTCAATTTTCTATAAATCTAGATTTTGTTTTGTAATGAAAATTTTAAAATTTCAAAGAATCGGTGAGAGAATCGGATAAATTTGGCCGATGCCGAAAAAATGGCCGATTCTGCCAGTGTCGATTAATCGGTACACCACTAATATAAAAAAACTTTTTAACTATCACATTGAGGTCGGGGGTTCGACTCCCGATGGTGGAATATCACTGTTATGCCTAAGACTGTTCTCGTGGAATCTATACTCTACATTCATAGTAGTAATGGCTGCTAATTTTAAGCCTCAGATGATAATTTTTAAAAATAGTGGCCCCTAAAGTTCACAGTATGACGTCATATATATATATATATATTATATATATTATATATATATATATAAAGGGATGGGAAACTGATAAATTTTCAAGTCCAGTTTTCGATTTGTTTTTAATTTTGTTTTTCAATTTGAGTTTATTTTTCGATTCAAGTTTTATATTTTTCGGTTCGATTCAATTTAAATTTCGATTACAGTTTTTTTTTCAGGAGAGGAGAGGAAACACAAGAAGATTAGAGTAACATTCCAAAGGATTAACATTTGAGTTGAAGTTTGGTCATTACCATGTATTATCTCACTCACTTATGTAGATATAGATAGTATAGCTGAAAAATTTAGTGGTCAGAAAAAACTGAAGGCGTCCTTACCAAATGATTAAACTTGAGTCAACGAAAGGAACGCAGTCATTACTGAAAAGTATTTTGATACGGGATAAAAATTTTCTTCCCTAATTCTTTTTCTTTCATTTTTAAAACCATTGTTTCTAGTACTTTCAGCTGCGTTATTTTCTACGTCGAATTAAAGGATAAATGAATATTTTAAATCCATACAAATGCAAGTCGCAAAAAAAGGAAAATAATTCACGTTATTTATATTTTTTTGCAATCCAAATGCTCCTCAAAACTGAAACGCAAAACTGTTATTTTTAATCTATTCGAATTCAGATTTCAGTTTTTTGATTGTTTTTCAATTTCAGTTCGAATTTCGATTTTAGTTGTCAGAATTTTTTTTCAGTTCGGGTTTTTTTCGATTTCAGTTCAAAATAATATCGGTTTTATCAGTTTATCGATTCCAGTTTGATTCAGTTTCCCATCCCTGATATATATACACAGCTTGCTTTGTTACTTTATTCGAGTTTGAACGACGGTTCAGGATTGACCTGCGGTCGACCCCTCCGCAACATCTCGCCTCGTATAAATTATTTCCAGTTTCGGTTAAAGTAGATTAGGTTAAGTTACTACACTCTATGTACAATTGTTTATTTTCGGAGGGGGTACCCCACCCCCTTGAAACTGGCACTCCTCCACTTAGTACTGGCACCACCCCTATCCCTACCCCCTACCCCTTATCGTCCTCCTCTCCCATTACCCATCATCTTCCTCATCGTAAATGCGTGCAACCCCGTGCATACTACTCGTGTGATGATGCGCTGCTTTTATTTGATTTTATAAAAAAAAGTTCGATAATTTTTTTCTCGTCATTGTGAAGTTGACCTTTCTTTCGATTCCTTTTGTATTTTTGGGGTCTCCTCTTATTCGTGTCAAAATTTACAATTTTTTTTCTCGTTCTATTTTCTGTATTTCTTTGTTTTTCTTTTGTCGTTTTCACTTTGTCTCCCTTATATAATGAAACAATGTGAAAAGGGTTTTAACTCCTCATACTTTCATACTTCCACTTAAACTATGAATGCATCGATATATATATATATATATATATATATATATATATATATATATATATATATATATATATATATATATATGTTCATGACAGTATTAATAGATTAAGTAAAAGATATAAAAGAAAGGGCTCAGTTTGTCACAAAGCACCACAACCCCATACACATTTTCAGGGTACGATCAGCACACAGTATCAGTGCCAAGTGCATAGAGGGTTTATAATATACTAACGAGGCTTCCGTATGTGTTTCATAACCGCGTTTCATAACCGCTGAAAGCAACAATACCCTGTTATCATAATCCACTGTGCGGTCAAGTTCTTAATCATTTCCGTGCTTGTGTCGTAAATTTACATTGCAGGCACTACCGGCTTTAAAGGTTCGAATGCATGATTCATCAGAAGCAAGATGCGCCCCAGGTTTGTTTTTTCTTTCTTCCCAAGGCAACACATGTGTACCCGTTCCAAGCGTGTGCGCGCGCGCGCGCGCACACACCACACACACACACACACACACACACACACACACATATATATATATATATATATATATATATATATATAAAGTATATATATAAATAATTTATTTATACCGGGTGGGCCAAAAAAACTATTACCCTGATTTTGAACAATATAATTTTTACCTTTATGAAATGTTATTTGTACAATCAATAGATGTGTCCTGTATAGAATTTCATGGTCTATCTCGTGGTGAAGTTGGATTTTTGCTAACTGTAACCATTATTTTGTAATTCGCTGTTATACAGACACGGGTAGAAAAACTTTGTTTCTCTACAGTTACCTAATTGAGTCCAAGATTATGCGGAATGTGCCCTCCTCCATTATCAATGCACGCTTGCAACCTTGACTTCTCCCTTGTCGACGGCAGTACCGCATCAAGGATTTTTTTTTCTTGGTAATAAGCAGCAGTGATTTTGGCATTTTGATCAACAAAAACAATCTCTGACTTCCCTAACTTTTAAAGATGGAAACCATGACTTTTTGAGAAAAATGAGGACGTTCCCTGCACAGTCGATCTAGCCTGATATATTTTTTGTCCTGTCTTCAATGAACTCAGTCATTTTGTGTGTTTATTGTTGAAGCAACCGTAAAGGTCTTCTCGTCGCTGAACCATATTTTCGACACTTCTCTGTCTGGGAATCGATCTAACGGAGCACGACATTTTTCAATTCTTGCTTACTTATTTGATGCAGAGAGTTTATGAACTTCGACTCTTTTAAAACATTTAAGACCCAGAAGTCCCAGATCATCTTTTACTATACGACGAACACTAGAGCGAGAAATACCAGTAGTTTTTGAAATTTTTCTAACGGACCTGTGGGTGTTGGGCCGTTCTTCTTGACTGCATATCTTGGATGAAACCGTGTCAATATTTTCCTCAGTACGTGATGTTTTTGGCCTTCCACTGCCTTCTTTTCGTTTGGTCGATCCTGTGATATCGATTTTCTTTATGCGATATTGAAGTCCAGGTATCGTCCATCGTTTATTTGGAAACACTTTCTTTATTCGTTTTGCACCCCAGTGTTTCTACTTACGCAGGTTCAATATCAATGCTTCATCTTCCAAAGAGTATTTCATTATGTTATAACTTGTTCACCAACTATAGCAGAATGATGGTCTGAAATGAAAAAGGAAATAAATTAATTATTTTGTGTAAAAATTAGGAAAATTAGTTATTTATGGAGAAACTGACTGTCATCTGAAAGTGTCAGTTGCTGACTTTGACTGCCTTTCAATTGAGCACCATATTCTGATACCTCCCTCCCAGTTGTGAGCCTGTACCCCTGCTCCTGAGGCGTTGAATCTAGATTCAAAGCCAGCGTTTGAAAGAGTAAAGGTATGGGTACAACATACGGCCTCAGCAGTAAGATCAATGTACAGGGTGAGCCACAATATTTTTTAAAAAGTTGGGTAATAGTTTTTTGGCCCACCCTGTATATAGGGGTTCCAAGGCCTTGGAATCATTTTTTTCCCTGTGGGTTTGCATCATATATATATATATAATATATATATATAATATATATATATATATATATATATACACATACACACACCTTTCAACCTTTCAAATGTTCCGTGCGATGATTCCTCATTTCAGAAGGTCAAACTTTTCGCCCCCCCCCCTCCTTTCGAATTGGCCTGGTGAAGTAGAGAGTTGGTTTCTTTTGCTCTCCACCTCACATAGCCAGGTACTCCCGGCTCATCTGGGATTGTTCTGAGCTAGGCGTCTAATCTTATTTTGATGATATCCACCACAACAACACTCGTGTTCCTTAGTTCCTTACGCAGCTGGTTAAACAGTCTTGGTCCTCTTGAACCTTACCTTATGAACCTTATGTTGTTTCGTGTGTTGGTCTCTCTTCACACGGAGGTCAAGCTGGTGGCCCCGCCTCTAGGTCTGGCCTGGTGGAGGAGCGAGTTACTTTCTTGCGCTCTCCACCGTACATAGCCAGGCACGCCCGCTCATCTGGTACTGTCCTGAGCCAGGCATCCAGTCTTTTCTTGAAGACTTCAACTTTGACCCCCGTTACGTTTCTGAGGTCCTTAGGAAGCTGGTTGAAAAGTCTTGGACCCCTGACAACCAAGCTATTTTCCTTCAGGGTTGAGGAGGTCCCTTGTCGTGCTTTTAATTTGGGAACACTACACATTCTGCCTTTCCTATTTTCCAGTGTTGTTTGAATGGTAATTGGGTTTAGTTTTAGGTTTGGTACCAGTTTTTCGATCATTTTCCATATGTAGATTATGATGTACCTCTCTTCTTCTTCTTTCCAGTGAGTACAGATTTAGTTTACGTAGTCTTTCCCAGTAGTTGAGTTCTTTGCAGCCATCAATCTTGGCTGTGAAATGCCTTTGCGTTTCTTCTAGTTTATTAGTTTCTTCCTTTTTATATGGGGACGTCAAAACTGAGCAGTATTCAAGTTTTGGTATAATCAGTGTTTTTAGCAGGGGAATCATTACTGTCCTGTCCCTTCTCTTGAACGTTCTTAGAACCTGTCCGGCGACTCTTTTTGCTTTATTTATCTCTATCTGATTTTGTGTTTCGAATTTCGCATCATCTGTCATTATTATCCCGAGATCAATCGCTTTCATGCTTCTCTGAATTTCCTGTCTATCTGGAGCATAATATGCAGTCTGTTTAAGTTCTTCTTTTCTACCATATCTCAAGAGTTGAAATTTCTCGGCGTTGAATGACATGTTGTTGTCTTCTGACCATTTGTATATTTTGTTCGTGTCCCTCTGCAAGGCCTCCACGTCATGTACATCGCTGATTTTTCTGCTGATCTTTGTATCGTCTGCAAAGGATGTTACTATACTATTGCTGTTTACTCCGCTGTCTATGTCTGTTAGCATGCTAATGAACAGGAGTGGGGCCAGTACTGTCCCTTGTGGTACTGAGCTGCGTACTTCCGATTCTGATGATGATATACCTTGAATTTTGACGACCTGCAGACGACCTCTCACTACAAAACTATCATATTTTCTTTCAGGGTTGAGGATGTTCCCTGTCAAGCCTTTAATTTGGGAACACGACACATTCTTCCTTTTCTACTTTCCACTGTTGTTTGGGGTTTTTCTGTGCAGGAAGGAGGGGCCAAGGATAGTTAGCATGATTATGAAGAGTAATGGAGGTAATACTGTTCTTTGTGGTACTGAGCTAAGGATTTCTGATTCTGATGAAGATAATCCTTGAACTGTAACGACTTGCTTTCGCTCACTAAAGAAATTGTATATACATTTTCCTATTTTTCCTGTTATTCCCATATACAGTATTTCAGTTTGTGCCTTGATTCCATAGTCACACTCATCGAACGTCTTGGCAAAGTCTGTGTGTATTACATCATAGTTTTCATTACTTTCAAGTGCATCAGTAATAGTGATGTAGCGGATGTCATTTTTTTCACATCCGCGGATGCGGATGAGGATGTTTGATTTCAACATCCGCGGATGCGGATGTCTACATTTTCGTTATTTTTTAGGATATTCGAGATTTGTTGTGTTTAACGTATATAATAAGTTATTATATAGAGAGAGCTGTAGCTATAATGTAGTATAATTGATTAATTGTACAATAATTGCTGTACTTTTCTCTGAACATATAAAATAATATCAAGCATCTAACTAATATAGAAATCAATTAGTGAATTCGTCTGCAAATAAATTCGTTATATTTTGTTGAGTTTCAGCCACAATTAGAAACCATAATTGTGTTACCAGGATGCGGGACGTGAACCCAACTCAAATGCACCCCACCGTCCTCTTTCCCCAACCTCCACCCTTATAGAAAGAGATCTTTAATTAGCTTGATAACTATTTATATTAAGTTTAAAGTTTTATTAGGCATATTTATAAATGAGTAATTAAAATAAAGTAAACTAAGATGTTCATCGTTTAATGTTCAAACTTAATTATAGGAAGGTTATGCTTAAGGAACATTAATTTTTCTGCCTTTTCTGCTGCCAGTCTGTTTCTCTTTTCATCATATATTAATCCAGCACTGCTAAATAATCTCTCGCTTGGTACGTTTGTTGGAGGACAGGCTAAATGTTTCCTTGCAAGTTTACTCAAGTATGGATAGATATTCTGCGTATTTTTCCACCAACTAATAGGATTGTCACATGCAACCAGGCGTTTTTCTTGGTGATAGCTCTCGATCATTTTTACTACATCTTTTGACATCGCGTAGGTCTCGTCATTGCTGCTTGACTCAAGAAACTGAGAGACAGATTCTGTGATAGATTTGCTTGTTGAAGGTGTTGGTTCTGTCACTGAAACTTTTATTCTTTTGGTGGGTGGCGAAGCGACAGATTCAAGAGATTGAAACTCTTCAACTGCTTTGCCAAGTGATGATTTAACTCGTTCTACTGTAATGTACTAGGTGAAAATAACTTAGCTTTGTAACGTGGATCTAAGTAGGTTGCAAGAGAGTAACTTCATACAAGAACAGCCTCTCGTCTTGTCGCTTGCATCACTTTTGCGCACAATGAACTAGTTCTATTAATATAGTAGAATTTGATAATTTCCGCTTATTAATGACGTTTTATCTCAACGGTCCACATCCGCACGACATCCGCAGTCCAAAGTGCGGATGCGGGTGCGGATGCGGATGCGAGAAAATGTGCGGATGTTCCGCGGATGCGGATGTGACCTACATCACTAATCAGTAATAATGTTAGTGTTCCATTAGTTGGTGATGGAAATTATATATACACACCTTTGGTTAGCTTCCGCCCAAATTGTTCATTCTGACGAAGGTCAAGCTTTTCACTCCACCTTAGACCTACAGTTTAACGTGGAATCCGAACCACGCCCCATCAGCAGCCCAGCGTCTTAACCACTAGGCCACCTAGGGTATCCATTTATCTACCAACCACTTTCTTTATTGTGTGGAACGATGAACAGCCGGGTTTTGCTGCGCGCCGGCTGCCGTCGGGTCTCGAACCCGGGGCCGATGGATTCGTAGTCAGCGACGCTAACCACTGCACCACCGAGGCGTATATATATATATATATATATATATTATATATATATATATATATATAATATATATATATATAGGGTGGCGCAAAAGTCAGGAACCATAGGCACATTTTAATAATTTGTGTTTTAATTGTGTTTTGTTTTTCACATTTGTTGTTGAACTTATGGCACAGAAATTGGCAATAGATGAATGGGTGGAGATAGTTTTAATGTGTGCAAGGCGTGGTAACACACACCGATCAGTTGCTACTGCTTTTAATGACAAACACCCTGAGAGGCCGCCAGTTGTTCAGGCATCAGTTGGAAAACTGTTCACTCGCTTCAAAGAAACGGGAAGTGTTCATGATCGGCCGCGTAGTGGCCGGCCAAAAAGCTCAACCGATGCAGCAACATCACTAACGGTACTCATTCACCTCGAAAACAGCCCACGTAAGTCCTTAAGAAAGTTATCCCAGGAAACGGGTGTCTCCAGAAGATCCATTCAACGAATTGCAACAAATCGTTTCCACCCCTACAAAGTCCAACTCGTTATGAACTGCACGGTGACGACACAGACCGTCGTGTAGAGTTCTGACAGTGGTTTCTACAACATCGACAGCTTCAACGAAGGATCATGTTCATCAACGAAGCAATATTTCACCTCAGCGGTCGTATCAATAAGCATAATGCACGCTATTGGGCCAATAAGAACCCCCACTGGATGGAGGAAGGAAATGTGCAATTCGATCCACGAATTATGGTGTGGGCTGCGTTCTGGGGGGATCAGTTAATTGGTCCGTAGTTTTTCGACGGCAGTGTAACAGGTGAAACATATCTGCGTATGCTGCAAATATTTCTAATGCCCATACTGGACGACATTCCATTGGCAGAACGGGCGGAGATGTGGTTTCAGCAGGATGGTGGACCACCACATTTCGCAACCATCGTCCGGAGCTCTTTAGATGAAACATTCCCAGTGAAGTGGATCGGACGGCGAGGGCCCGTCGAATGGCCACTTAGGTCTCCAGACCTCAAGCCTCTTGACTTTTTCTTGTGGGGCCAGGCCCTATCAGAGGTCCAGAGAGGCCCGGGCCACTTCCAGCTTTTGAGACCCAGGCCAAATGGCCCTCCTAGCCCCCTCTGATAGGCCCTGTGTGGGGCCATCTCAAGTCGGTAGTCTATGCTGATCGACCCAGAACCGTAGGTTCTCTAAAGGATAAAATCATATCTGAGTGTGCCAAAATCGGTACCAATGTGTTAAGGAATGTTCAAACATCAATGCATTCAAAGCGTCAGAAAGTGTCTCCAAGTGGAAGGCCACCAATTCGAACATTTATTATAATTTAATAAAATGTGCCTATGGTTTAGGGATGTACCGGATCACGATATAACCGGATATCTGGCTTTTTATTTTTGCCGGATACCGGATAATCTGGCCGGATCATGTATTCTTAAGGGCATAAAATTTAAAAACTTGCAATTTATGGTTCCTACTAATTTTACAAAATCATTATTCTCCTAAAAAAAAAATGCAGATTATAAATTTTGTTTATTCAATTAAAAAAAAAATCCATAAACCGAAAATAAGACGAACATATATATAATATATATGACAAAAACATTTTTTCTTAATATATAACATAACTATGATAAATGTGTGATAAATATAACTGTGAAAATATATAGTTATATTTTTCATTGTTTTCAATAATTTCATGTTTTTCGTCTGGCATTAGCCATAATAAAATAATAAAGTACACGCAAAAACTTGAAATATGACGTTTTTATCAACAAAATGTGATTAAAATGTTAATTAATTATCCGGTATCCGGCCGGATACTGAAGAAATGGCAGGATACCGGATCGTAATCCGGTATCCGGTGCATCCCTACTATGGTTCCTGACTTTTGCGCCACCCTATATATAGTGCGTGTATTAGCTTTAACATCATTATCTCCTACGTAATGGCATTGGCACCAGATGTACTTAACAGCTCAGGTTAAGCAATGTAATGCCTTTAAAATCTGACGTCATAAACTACGCGATTCATTCCTTCATGTACCCGTCGAAGAATTTCATTATTCGCGAGACAATCGTAAGAAAAAATCCTAAGCTACATTAATTATTTAACGCGCGTGTATCGCACGCGTGCCTCCTGTAGATAGTTTTCTTCCGTTTCTTTCACTATCCGCCTCCCGATTCATTAATTAATTATTATTCTTCGGCATCATTCTAACGGCGTACGATGGCACCGCGTGTGGCGTGGCACAGTTTTAACCGAAAGCCGAATGAATCGTGTTCGGATGTTTTTTGGCTTTTGATCTCGTAATGAGAGAAGAGAATATAAGAACAAATTCGGAGGCTTTTGTTATTTAATAAAACCTTTCCGTTAATATAATGACACTTCCTCCCTCTTGCTTCTTCTCTTCGTCGGCTGAAAGGCGCTTTCTTTTACTCGAAAAGGATTTTAAGGCGGCTTCTCATTCGTCTGACGTTTGGTCTTGGCGATAACTGCTTTCTCGTTATCGCTTCATTAGATTTTTTAAAAGAATTCGTTTGGGCAAAATATCTCGAATCGCTTAAGTGCACACACCTGCATTTTAGTTGATTACACCATATAGCCAACAATTTTATCGTTTTATATATATATATATATATATATATATATATATATATATATATATATATATGTGTGTGTGTGTGTGTGTGCGCGCGCGCGCGCGGTGTATTTCATATATAAATTTGGTGGACCGGATATCAGTTTTTCAACATCTGCGGACGCGGATCTTTAATTCCAATACCCGCGCCGCGGATGCGGATATTTAGTTAATCTATCAATATAATATAGAATTATGAATATGGCATAATTTTTCAAATTTCGTGATATTACTATTATGGCAGGAAATGCATAAGAATTAAAATTAATATTAATGTTTTCATTATGATAAAAATAATAACTTTCTCAAGAGTTTCAGCCACAGAAAATTCAATGAAACAAGTTTCATTCAATTTTCTGTTACCAGCTATTTATCATATTTTGAGGTTTATATATTTGTTTGTTCATTAATAATTAATACTTTACATGAAATGTGCATGACTGGGCCTTATAAGCTACTTTATAAGCTAATTTCATTGTAAATTGCATAATTTATTAGAGGTAATATCCGCATAACATCAGCATAACTACATTTAGGGTTGCTTCACTGTGGTCGAACGTTCACTATATGAAACGACTCTAAAATAGAAATTCAAACATTATTGAGTATAGTTCAAATTGTAATTCACATCATAAACTCAAGAAATCCGAGGGAAAAGATATAATACATATGAGTGAAGTGGGGTTACACATTGTACTCTCTCTCTCTCAGGAGCACTAGGTATGTACTGTACGCTTGTGTAAACAGTAGGTGCCTTGAGGCAGTCCTTAATATTGTAAGATTTTGATATTTTACAGTAGTGGTCTTTTCTCCAAGTGGCACTAAAAAAGTGATACGCTTTTGCTTTTTACCATATATACACACACACACACACACACACACACACACACACACACACACACACGTGTACAATATATATCTTAGGACCTGTAAGTTTTTGTTCCTTTAAGTTTTGGGTGTGTATTGAACAATAATAAATGAAATACAGACCTGTACTGTTGTCTAACATTAATATAATGGTGTTGAAGTATGTAGTTTGAGTATACGGTACATGGATTTCGTTTGATCTTTGGGTATTGAGTCGTACACTCTAAAACATCTGATGATAGCGTCGCGTGATAATTGTACCAAAATTGTCATTATGCTATACTGACGCCATATTATCGTCTGATGATGGCTTACGAATGTCGTAAATAAGAACTGGATTCGGTAATCGACTCGTCTGTTACGAAGTTTAATAAATTATTATATGACTCAACATTTTCGAGGAATTGCTCGTCACTATGATAGACGTCAGTTCGATATAACAATTTTCGACATCACCATGACGCCACGTTGTGTCATGCGTGTTCGAGTGTAGGTCTAAACACAACGGAATATTGCAAACTTAAATATCTCAGAATTTATGTATGGTATGTACTTGTTCCACATAAGTACTTACGTACTTCTTTTGTTTCCAATTTCGCCTTAACTACAGTATATCCGAATATCCGAAAACGCCGAAGTAGACTGAAATGAAGTTGAATAAAATAACTGAGCCTGGAGTAAGATCGAGCTGGAAGTAGATTCAAGTCGAATCACGCGGACTCGAAGTAAATCGAACTTACTGGAATGAAGTCAAATACTACTGGAATTCGATCGAACTACTATTTATATTCTGGTTAGGCTACCATTAGGTTAGGAATTACAGTAGGTCGAATTTGGTCAAGTTGAAACTGTAATGCGATGGCATGGAACTATAAAAAATCCCATGTTATTCCATTTCGGCGTAATTAATGTAAATCGGGTATCCGCTTTCTAAGAACTCCCCCTTAACCCTTAATACTTATTCAAACCTAAACTTTTCACTCTTGACGTATTAAAAGTCTTCTAAAGTGGAAGAAAACCTTTCTTTTTAAGTAAGTGTAAATTTCAAGCAGATTTTACTTTAGATTTCCATAAACTGTAATTTCAGTTAATCGTAGACAAACTTTTCTTTCTTTACTCGTTTCGGAAGAGAAATAAGAGCCACGATGCCCATTATCAAAAGGCGAGTGATTCCTTTACGAGGTCGTTCATCGTTCCTGACGTCTTCCCTATTCTTTAGCGATTAAAAAGTCTATTGATTCGAGTTAAAATTAACGGCGAAGCCGCCCTCTATAGTAAAGATCGCGACATTGGCGCGTGTTTATGTGTGGCATCCATCCATTCGTATTCAAATGGATTTCGTATCTGGACATCGCGCTTGGCATGATCTCTCACAATTATTATGGTTCGATATTAAACTTTTAACAAATTAAATACTTGATTGCAAGTATGGAGTCATAGGCCACAGTAGAACTTTAATTATTAGCAGTTTATAGGGTTTTTATTTATAGATAACTTATTGTTATTAATATAGTTGCTCATCCTATATATATATATATATATGATGTTAAAAAGAACGAAAATCGAAATCTATAAAATTGACTTAAGAAGTTTCTAATTCTTTTGAGAAACGTCCCTTATCGTCGTTCAGGTCCGTGAAATTGACTAATCTAACTTAAGAGGCCGAAATCGTCGATATTAATTCTGCCGCATGCACAGTAGCTATATAAAGAAAAAGTGAAAATAATACATATGGTACATCGTTCACGTAACTCCTTTAGAATTTTTTAATATATATTTTTTTTTAATTGAAGGTCGAAAAGGGATATTCATCTTCGAAATATTGTTAGTGCGCCATTATTTTTCTTAAGATTATTCAAATTATTAATCACAGAATATCATAAAGTTCCTCTTTCTTTCATCTCCTGAGGAACAGTGAGACTCTTCTTCAACGTTCTTACTGTATGTACTTCATTCGTTGAGATATTGTCACCCATGACTCCAGATTCCTGGGATCTTGGGAGCATTGCTCCAGTAAATTTGACCATGAGAAAAAGTAAATTTGGGTTTGGGTTTTGTTCATCCGCTAGACGTTATGCAATTTTTTGGCGTATACGTTCTTGTACAAACCAATTTTTTTAAATTACAAATTTAGTTATTTTAAGTTAGTTGGTAATTCCATATTTAACAATTATTTTTATTTTTTGTTAAGCTTCAATGTTTTGATAATTAAAATTTTATTAAAACGTATATTTTTTTAATATAAAATTATCAGGATTGGACTATGTTCCATTGATCTCGGCCAGGTTTGATAAATTGGCCAGATAATTACTTGTGCGGTTTTAAGTAATCCACCATGACTCTAGAATTGAAAAGTTTAGTTAAGTTTAAACTTACTTTTACTTACTTTAACTTACCTACTTTTACTTACTCTTCCTTACTTTTACTAAGTTTAAAGCACTTACTTTTACTTACTTTCATTGTACTATATTTACTTACTTTTACTCACTTTTACCATACTATATTTACTAACTTTTACTTATTTTGTATTTTTTCAGGTAGTCAATAATCAATAATGGATCCTAATATTGATGAAGTTGGAGAGAAAAGTGAGGGTGTTAAAAGGGGTTAATTTTGTGGTCAATGCAAGAACAAATATTCAAAGAAGCAAAACTGGGAGGAACATTTTAATTCCAAAAAAAATATTTGTTACAATACAAGAGGTCCCAGAGTTTGGGCCCACAGCTTAGATATTGCAGTAAAGAAATACCAGGATGAAGTGCAGCAAAGAGATACGGCAAAGCAGTCATTTAGTTTGTTCACAAAATGTGCTAGTGCTAGACCTCAGAAAAATGAACCAACTTCATCAACTGCTAATCTAGAAAATGAAACTTTTTCACTAGATGTTTCACAGACTGAAGAAAGTGCTTCTCCTCCACCTAAGAAACAAAAGGTAAGTGAGGAATCTGCGCATCAGACTAACAAAACTGCTTTAGAGGAATTTGAAAATTCCCAAATCCAGAAGACATTGAATGCAATTTTGCGCCTAACAAAAGAAACTCACCAAGCTGTTGTGGTTAATAAAGAGAAGAGTCAAAATATGCCTTCAAGTTCAAGTGTTGCATCCAAATCTAATAAAGCAAAAAGCAACAAATTTGACATTTCCATAGCCCATTTAAGCAAGTGTAAATCAATACAAGAAATCCTGAACAATGATTTGATCAAATCTACATTCAAATTGGTGGAAAAGAAGGATCTAGGGCATGCTGATGATTCATTTTCAGTACCAAGTGATATAATGGAAAACATTGCAAATAGTGACACTAATATGCCTGATGTAGATATAGCTGTTGAGGATGAAGATGATGATAATCAAGAAGATATTGATGATGCTTCTGATGATAAAATGTTTACATTATATTGCATAGCTTGCACAGACCCCAAAGCATGTGCTTCAGACAAACATTCTAACATAAAAGGTTACTTCAATGTTAAAGATTTAACCTATGTATGCAAACAAGGAGAAAATCAAGAGAGATGGTTTAGAAATCTGAAAACCCACCTGAAGAGACATTTAATTAAACTTCAGCATCATCAAAGAGCTGCTGTTTATGAAGTGATGAAAACATCTTCTCGGAACACTACTAAACGCATAGAAGACTTATGTGGCAACATCTTATACTACATAATGAAAACAAACACTGCATGGGCTCTATATCCAGTACTTCTAGCTGTATTACATAGGTCAGGTTGTGAGGTTGGAAATTTGAATCATAGCACACATGCGTGCGAGACAATTTGTGAGCTATTAGATAATCAACTTAAAGAACAAACTGTAAAGTGGTTCTTAGAACAAACTTCAGTAACAATAACAGCTGACATTGGAACAATTTTGGGATTAAGCATGCTAGTTGTATTAGTTACGAGTGAAGAAGATAAGACTGTAAAACTTGCTGGGATAAATTTAGTACGCAGCAAATCAGGAGTTTATTTAGCCAATGAAATTTTTGATGTGTTGAAGTCTCCTAATCACTTGAAACTATCTGAAGAAGCAATTAAATCCAAGGTATCTGGAATGGTTGGAGATGGGCTTTTTGTAAGGACAACGAGCCATTTAAAAACGAAATGAAAAAGTTGTTTGGAGAAAATTTCAAATTTCGATGGGACTTAATGCATCTTGTGAACAGAGCTCACGTTAATGCATTGAAGAAAATTTGTAAACTAAGTGAGCTTTTAGACTTTATTCTGTAAATATTCAGAATCACACTTCAAATCTGAGATCAGGCCTTGACTATACCAATATGGTTCTTGACAATATCATTGGTTTTAAGAGACCAAAACTCAAATCTGATACTCGCATGGTTAATTACGAATTTGATCAATTTGACAGATTTGTGGAAAATTGTTTTTTTTTTTATCATCCACAAGAGAAAGAAATTAGTGCCAAGTTCTATGTATTGATTTCCTATGTAACAAAGATTATGTTGCAAGTAGCTCAAAAAAACAGTTAGTGCAGAATTTGTAGAAAATATATTTTATAAAGAAGGAGAGAAAACTGTTATGTTAAGAGTGATGGAAACAATTTCCAAATTAGCTAATGGAGGAAATGCAAATGATGTAGTTTCTGAATTTAAGCACGATACCACAGGGCAGCAAAAGGAACTAACAGCTGAGGATTACATCCTAAATGAAGTTTACAAATACATCAAGAAACGTTCTGATTACTACCAGGTTGCTGAAGTTGCTAGACCATCCAGAACCAGATCTGAAAGTAGTTTTACAAAAGACTCAGTGATAAATTGGCTGACAGAATATATAGAACAGCTGTGGAAAGGAATCAGAGAGAGATTAAAGCATTTTGATAAAGATGGATCAACTGCCTGGAGTGAAGCACCAGCTGAAGGGACATTCTCCATTCTTGGTTACATTGTTGAACACAAAGGATCCATTAAGCCATCTCATTTGACTAAGCTGTGCAGAATTGTGAAGGAGGGTCCAGCTCCAGGCACTAGATCTGCTGTAATGATCACACAGAAAGCCATTGATCAGTGGCCAAGCATACATGGCGGTAAATTCACAACAAATGCCTACATGCAAGGTCTAACATCGTCCACTGTTGCTGCTGCAATGAATAAATAAATTTAAGGTGAGTTATAAACTGTACATTATTGTATTATTATGTTTAGCTAAAACAATTTGTAATTGGTATGTCGTCAATTCAAGAGTTTACTATCATTAACCTATCTAGTGGTGTAAGGGAAAAAAAAGTAAATTCAGAGCTGTGCTCCAGTAAATTTTTTCAAATCTGGAGTCATGTTGTCACCCTTTTTCAAGGTGTGACTACTATACTGATAATCCTTTTTTTATAAAATCCATTGGTTTCCCGAATATAAACTTTATCACAGTTGGTTGGTACACGCGAGGAAGTTTATAAATTACGACGTTTGGATCTTCCTTATTAATATGCTTCGGCCTTAGAAAACTAGGCTAAGCGTAAAATACCTTTACATATTTATTAGCCACCAAAGGTAGAAAAAATCTTGAGGATTCCACCTCTCCAAATTATAAGACCAACAAAATTTAAGGAGAAAACTTCTTTGTTTCAGGTCAACAAAATCCCCCTTTAAATTGATTAAAGTTAGTCGAATAAGTTTAATTTCTAAAAAATTTTGAATGGACTAATTTTACCCCTTCCCCCGTCCCCAAATAAGGGCTAGAAATCCTAAAGCAACGTAAAGCATGAAAAAATAATTACTCGTCTTCGCAGGCGAAGAATGAGAGGACATCCGTTGAATATGAGAATTAGAATGTGGACCTTTATTCAACACTGAAAAGCGGCTTATTAAAATCTGCTTAACCACCGTTATGCTCCCCCCCCCTACCCTCCTGGTCCCCGAAAAGGAATTCCCTTTCGTTTTCCATTTCTTTGGTGAATTTTATGGAAGGGACGCAATAATTTACTTTATCGAAAATAAGGGGTATGCCGTGGCCAGTGTTACGACACCCCTTCCCGAAATTATGCGACATTTGGGTCTAATTGTAGTTGGATGTGGGACCGACCGTCCTCCGCGTTCGGATGATGTAGCGACCCGTGGTTCGGATCCCACGTAATACCGTTGGTCCCCTCCATCATATGAGCTTTGCCATGACGAAGGTGGTTAAACAATTTCATCATTACATTCATCGAAAGTAACCCTCGAATCGAAATTATTTGGTATCGAAGCGGATCTCATTCGCGTATAAGTACCCCATCGACGGATCAGTAATGTCAGCCAGAAATTTTGCCTCAAATAATTCCATACAAGTGTAGCGGAAAGGGAGGAACCCCTCCTCGGACTTTGTTTTTCTTTTTTGTTGGTGAAGAAAATACCCGTCATTACAGCCTAAATAGGGGCTCGTGAAAGGCACACTTTAATAAAGTAAATGAAAGTACCATTGGTAATTGGTAAAACAGCTCGGAATGTACTGAATTTTCCTTCGTTTTTAACTTAATTGCGTGAACCAGGTACGAGAAGGGCTTTTACATCAAAGCTTATTAAAGTCTCGTTAAGGGAAATGTATAAAAGTATTTATTTTATTGACAGAATGGTTAAAATTCACACTATGAACGTTGAAATTTGTTACCTACAAATACGGAGAGGTACGCAACACAAAATAGAATTCGAAATAACGAGTCTTGGCGGTATGCTTTTTACTTGTTGATTTTTGGCAAGTCATAAAATTAGGGTAACCTATAGGAATGTATAGGACATAAACATTGTGACCGGATCAGGGTAACTCCTATTCAAAAGAATTTTCAGTTCCTTATTGAAATGTCTCCGCATGGGGTTCTCTAAGCGCGTTAGTATTAAGTCTGTCGGAGGTGTCCTCATCCTTGTTTAAATCTAGTGAAGATAAATTAGCCACTAAGTCGGGGTTGGACACCTTGGAACATGCGGATACTATCCCAATATAAATAACTTAAAATTTATCGTTCGCGACTAGGCCTAATTCAGTTTCCGCTTTTTTGTCCTGAATATAAAAGGTGACGGTAATCTACAATCTAATTGTAGCTTATCGGATAAAAATCACTCATTTATTTAATATATAGGATCACCTGAAGATCGGGGACCCCATGTATTCTTTTTTTTTGCTTTACAGTACCAAATATAATAATAAATTAAATTGAATGCCCGGTTAGATCAACTGTACACTCTTGACGATTGGTTAGGTTAGGTTAAGTGATATTTTCGTTAGTTTTAACGAAGATATCATTTGGTAATTGAGGCTGAGGGCCCTGATCTTCAGGTGATCCATTATATATTATATATAATATATATATATATATATATATATATAATATATATATAATATATATATATATATATATATATATATATATATATATATACACTAGACATATGGCTGAAGCCGAATCTCATAGAACCTGGACTGGAAGACGAGTTCCATAGTTAACCTATTCTAAATTAGTATAGGTTACCTATTTTTGGTTATTAGTGTTGCTAATAATAAAAAATAGTTAAATAAAAAATAAGACCCCTTCAACTATACAAATAACCAAGTCTCGAAGCCGAAGCCTACAAAAGCCGCCTTCAGCCCCGTGTCTTATATGTATATATATGTGTGTGTGTGTAGAAATAAAATGTATAGTTGGAATAACACGTTTTTAGTGTTTGTTTTTTGGCCTTTGAGTGAAAGATTTCGAAATTCGTATATATAAAATATTTTATTTATATATATGTAATATATATTAATTTGTTAGAAATATTTACTTTATAGAATTTCTCCTCAATTTAAAAAAAAGATGAAATCCCTGATGTAATCTTTATTAATTAATAATAATATTTAACAGAAATCATAAATCAGAACCGATTATAGTTATTTAATTACTTTTCGTTTGATTTATAATTCGTTATTTACAATTAATTTGTCGTATAAATGACAAACAACTCGTATAATTGTGAAGATTTTCTTTGTTGTGTAGTCGATTTCGTAAAATCTGTTTGTGTTTCGTGATGGGGCTGCTTTTCATGTACTTTGGCCCACATCAGAACGGAGAAAGGAATTTTTCTACGTAGTGTAATTGGGTTCTCTCACTTTACCGTGTGTGTGTGTGTGTGTGTGTGTGGTGTGTGTGCACGCTTCCCCATACTCAGCCTAATTAAGACATAATGTTTACAGTTTACGAGATCTGCTCGTACGATCCCCTAACGAGAGGGCACTTAATTAACCGGAAAAGTTCACTTGAAATTCATGCAGAAAACGTATCGAGTCGTGGAATTGGATCGACATCGAAAATTATTAACCGTTTCGATAACCCCCCCGTTCGAGACCCGGGCATAAGCTGGATATGGGGATATACGTAAGGCCGATCTTCTCTAGTTGACGTCTATAATACGAAGGCCGCGAGCATTCTCGGGCATTAAAGACTGCGTGATAAGTCTTCTTTGTGATGGGGATGAGACGACTCGTTTCTCGTTGATAAAAAGAGATGTAAAAAAAAACTTGAAGAGGAGAGGGCGAAGAATGGTGAAATAACGATTAGATGACCTTCGACTCGACATGAAAATGAAGAATGTATTATTCGCGTTGCTAATTAGAATAGAGCAGACTTTTTCCTTCTTCGTGTTACGCTGGCGTTCTTCTCCACGATACGAGGTATCGCTTTATTTTACAACTACTCTCTCTTTTCTTACTTTTACCGTCGTACATCAGGATTGCGGGGCCAGCGTGAGAATTTAGACAGACGAGAACACTCTTTTTCACCCGTTTACGTTATCCGCCTTCGCGTAGAGTGGAGCGTTTTGTACGCATTTGAGTGTAAAATTTGTCTTCTGTGAAAGGGAGTTTTGTTTGGTGAGAATAAAAGTAACGGGAATGTATCTGATGATGCGCTTCGTTAACGTCAGCGTATGGAGAGAAATGCACGCGTGATAAACGGTTTGCAAACCGATCTATATGGTTAATTTAACCACGCTATAATACGCTAACCGTTTAAATTCACTACCAGAAAAATAAGTACGGTTAGTGGCTTGGTGGGAACGTGGCATGGTTGGATAAACGTGTATTTTTATGCGAGTTTGTGCGTATAGATTTAAGCCCGTTTGCCATTAAGGACCCCGCGAGCCTTTCTGAGCACGAAAATGACTAAAAAGTGAAACCAAAACGGAGAAGAAAAGAACAAAGAAGAGAAAGACGGAGGAGAGTCAACCCCTCCCCACCAAAATGCGAAAAGTAAGGGGGCTGGAGAGGGGGGAATGAAAGATATTCGCGCGTGTTCAGAGGTCACCAAAGATGTCAAGAGAGTTAATCGTTTCGAAGCCTCTTTTCGTCCGCGTTTTACGAGATTCCCCCCCCCCCCCTTCACATAGCGAGAAGGAATTTCTGTTTGAGGCTTACTTTTTATTTCATTACTGAATGTGTTCTGTCTGCGGTATTTATTGTTAATTGATGCCCAGTTGTTGGCTGGGCAGGATATTTTTTTTATTTTATATTGAAGGTTTTTCCTTTCGGGACATATTTCAAGGTTTGATTTATTAATTGGAATTTCCTCTTAGAGTATAACCGGCAAAGTTTTAAACGTTTATTTTAAACGTACAACTGCTGAATCTTTGAAGAAAAAGAGAGAGAGAGAGAGAGAGAGAGATGAGAGAGAGAGATGAGAGAGAGAGAGAGAGAGAGAGAGAGAGAGAGAGGAGAGAGAGAGAGAGAGAGAGAGAGAGAGAGAGACGAGAGAGAGAGAGAGAGAGAGAGAGAGAGAGAGAGAGAGAGAGAGAGAGAGAGAGAGAGAGAGAGAGAGAGAGAGAGAGAGAGAGAGAGAGAGAGAGAGAGAGAGAGAGATCGTGCTTCAGTCATTAAATATATCATGAAAAATTTTACAATATTTATTAAGTTTTTATGCATTATTTTCCTTTACAATATATTATTTATATAATGAAAACCGTTATCTTGGAGTATATTTTACGCTTACATAAACTTCGTTTCGTTGCCTGCTTGGAAGAATAAACGGGTAAACGGTTTGTTTCGCGCTCGTATTTGGGTTGTGAATATTATCTTTAATTAAAACTTATATTGGGCATACGGTACGGCCGTAAATAAAGAATATTAAATTCGTTTCCCTCGTTTTACAGAGGAGCGCGATTATTAAATCGCGTTAGTGGCACCATTAGAATTTGCCTTTCTTTAGCCGATTTTTCTAGCCTGACGCTAACCTCGTGAACTCTTTGTTTTGTGCCTCGCAAAGTAATTAAGGACAGGTCCGCTCTCTTCCCCTCCCCTTTAAGAAAAAAGAAAATATAAGCTAGAAAAAGTATGACATGAAAAAAGCATTCGGTCTACAGTTCATATTAACACTCGTCTTTTTAAGACTTCACAAATATATATATATCTAGGTGTAAAATATGTGTACCACATAAGTCCACATATACTCATCAAGTAGCAAAAACCTGCTACTATATTTAAAATACATCGTTAAATTTCCGGAATGCACTCGCCAGTTGCGAGCAGGCAAGTGGGTTTTTACCATTTTGTGTGTGTGTGTGTGTATTATATATATATATATATATTTTTTTTTCCTCATAAATATTGGCAAAGGGTAGGGTAGTGTTATAGAATGCTAGGCTGTTAATTTGAAGGTCGTGGGTTCGAATCACGGCTCAGATCAGATTTCAACGAATGAGGTTTCTCTCGAGATCATCTTCGGTGGGATAGTGGTTCGAGTCTCTCAAAAAGGTGCGAGATTCCCCGTTATATGACCTTAGCTCTAACAAACGAGGTAAACAACCCTAAACGTTACTGATTATTACGTGGATGAATACAAGAACGTTTCTCTCGTATGCTTTTTGTTAATAGTAAAACAACGCTTTCCTTTTAACGTTCTTTATTTTAAGTGTTTACTTCGTAAGGCATCATTTTTTACACACATTTTTAAATAAATAAATGATTCCGCGTCGGAAGTTAATTCTGTGGTTTCGCTCTTTCTAATTCTCGTTCAATCCTCCTCCCACAGGATCGAATTTGCAGGATGAGAGCTGCCCGTCGTCTCAACTCTGCCCCGACAAGTGCCGATGCTCGGAGGGTATTGTCGATTGCAGGGACCGAGGCCTCACCCACGTCCCTCTTCATATACCCGAAGACACCACCGAACTGTAAGTGTCTCTATGCTTATTTTTATATATGATTAGATATATAGGAGTACCACGTCCTCTTTAGTGTCACACACACACACACACACACACATATATATATATATATATATATATATATATATATATATATATATATATATATATATACAGGGCGTCCCCAAAAAATGTATACACACTAAATAATTATAAAGGCAGTGTTTATTAAAATACATTTCATTTTCAAAATGTAATAGAATCTACAGACATTATTTAATTGTTTGGTCAACGCCTGTTTTCAAACTGACGTCCGTTCTGGTCCAGGCACTGCTGATAACGCGAAGCAGTGGAATCGCAAACATCAAGAAACATTTCGTTTGGTATTTGTGTGCATTCTCGTTCAATGGCTGCTCTCAATTCAGCGACTGTTGCAGGTTTTATAGCGTAGACTTTGTCTTTTAAGTATCCCCATAAAAAAAAGTCTAGTGGTGTGAGGTCTGGTGAACGCGGAGGGTATTCTACGAAACCCCTTCGTCCAATCCACATCCACATCGTGCCAAGTACCACTCGCAATACTCCACTCTTCGGTCCGGATCATCTTCATTAATAGCATGGACTAATCTTGGAATGTAACTTTTCCATTGACAGCTCTTCAAAATGCGTTGGACAGACGATTCTGAAATTCCTACCTCACGACTCGCTTGCCGCACAGATTTTCTTGGACTTTGGTGATACGTTTCCAGTACTCTTTCTTGCTTTGTGGGGCTTGTCGATGTCCGTGGTCTTCCGGAACGCTTCTTGTGGACATTCTGAACAGTTCCATCGGCTTCAAACTTATCTCTAATTCGAGTGATGGTAAGTCGCGTTGGTGGATCTGTTTGAAACTCCCTCCTAAACTGTCTTTGCACTTCAACTGCGTTTTCACACTTCCAGTAGCATTTTAGAATGAATTTCCTTTGTTCAAAGCTTAGTCTGACTGCCATTATTAATTCTAATGGGTTTAACTTGGAAAGAAAGAAACATCAATTGAGCTATCAGCTGTTAAAGTGTGTATACATTTTTTTGGGACGCCCTGTATATATATATATATATATATATATATATATATATATATATATATAATAATATATAATATATATATGCAGTGGTTAGTGTCGCTGACTACGAATCCATCGGCCCCGGGATCAAGACCCGGTGACGGCAGCCGGCGCGCAGCAAAACCCAGCTGTTCATCCTTCCACACTATAAAGAAAGTGGTTGGTAGATAAATGGGTACCCTGGGTAGCCTAGTGGTTAAGACGATGGGCTGCTGGTGAGGCGTGGTTCGGATTCCACGTTAAACTGTAGGTCTAAGGTGCAATGTAAAGCTTGACCGTCAGAATGAACAATTCGGGCGGAAGCTAACCAAAGATTACCAAAAGTGTGTATATATATATATATATATATATATATATATATATATATATATATATATATATATATATATATATAACCTTGGTTTTGCTTCCGCCCGAACTATTCATTCTGACGAAGATGAAGATCGTCGTCACTCCTACAGTTTAACGTGGAATCCGAACTACGCCCCACCGCAGCCCAGCGTCTTAACCACTAGGCTACCCAGGGTTACCCATTTATTTACCGCCTGCCATCACCGGGTCTCGATCCCGGGGCCGATGGATTCGTAGTCAGTGACGCTAATTATATATATATAAATAAATAAATAAATAAAAGTATGTGGTCGCCTGTTTCTTTAATGCTTGTATATACTCTTTGGCCTCGCTTATCTGTAGATGTCTGTTGGTGTGTGTATGGCCCCTTGTATAAATTTAAAATAACACGCTTCATTGTATAACTTTTAGATTGTAATAAGAGAGCGCGAGGATTATTTTCGCATACGCTTATTTAGTTCCTCTATTTTATTAATTTTGCTCCCCCTTTATGGAGACACTATATTTAATTCTGTTTAAGATGTTCAGCCACCATTCTTTTATTGGTAAAGCACGGTCAAGGTCATTTCACGCGAGCCTCGATGCAGATTGTATTGGCTGATCTGTTCATGGTATTGAAGTTTGCCCGTTACCTTAAACAAATTGAATGTTCTTTGTATAATGGTTTCCCTATATCGTGAATAGATATTAAGCCTATAGGTTCAAGTGAATCTTGGTAGGCCTGACTGGCCTTGGTTCTTATTCTCAAATTATAATGGTATATATAGGCCTACATATATAAACATGCTAACCACACACACACACACACACACACACACACATATATATACAGGGTGGGCGGAAAGTAGCTCCCTATTTTGGATTGGTAAAAAAATACGTATATTATCCATTTATTTCAGAAGAAATAATATGAAAAGGTAGGCATACATGGTAGGTTTTCTCTAAAATTCAATGTGGGCTCCAAATCTTTCCACCAGCTTCTGGAGCCGCCCAGGAATGGTGTCCACTGACTTTAGCAGGAACTCCGGCGGGATGGAGGACATGACTTCCCGAATTCGGTCCTCCAGTTCTTCCAATGTCCTCGGTTTGGTGCGGTAGACTTCTTCCTTTACCCACCCCCAAAGAAAGAAGTCGCACGGTGTCAAGTCGGGGCTCCTGGCTGGCCATTGATGTGGACCACGACGACCCATCCAACGCCCAGGGAAGTGGGCATCCAGCCACTCACGGACAACAAGAGCGAAGTGCGGAGGGGCGCCATCTTGCATAAATATCAGATCGTCGATGTTCTCCCATGTGCTGACAACCGGCCAGACCTCGTTTCGCAACGTAGCAAGGTACCGCTCAGCATTCATGGTGTTGCGCAGAAGGAACGGGCCCACAACCTGATCTGAGGTCATACCACACCACACCGTTACACTGAACCGATTCTGCCGTTTTTCAGCGGTAACCGTGCGACTTCTTTCTTTGGGGGTGGGTAAAGGAAGAAGTCTACCGCACCAAACCGAGGACATTGGAAGAACTGGAGGACCGAATTCGGGAAGTCATGTCCTCCATCCCGCCGGAGTTCCTGCTAAAGTCAGTGGACGCCATTCCTGGGCGGCTCCAGAAGCTGGTGGAAAGAGTTGGAGCCCACATTGAATTTTAGAGAAAACCTACCATGTATGCCTACCTTTTCATATTATTTTTTCTGAAATAAATGGATAATATACGTATTTTTTTACCAATCCAAAATAGGGAGCTACTTTCCGCCCACCCTGTATATATATATATATATATATATATATATATATATATATATATATATAAAATTAATCTTGTATGGTTTGTGGGTTAGTTTTCTTTTCCGCCCCTTTGACATGGAAGGTGTACCCCCCTTGGAATAATACAGTATGTCCTCGTCTTCCATTGTCATTGTTATTGTATATTGTGGAGGCGAATCAAAGGGTGATTCATTGTCTTTATTGTTTCTCCATTCTTCGTCTCTTTTCTGATAACAAAAAGAAACATTTGTTTCTCCCTGTCAACCCCTCCAGTTCCCAGTGGCCCCCAGTTATTCGGGTCCGTCCCCCTGGGAAAATCTCATTCTGTCAGACTTTATGAGGTACCGTAGGCTAACCGTGGGTATACACCGTCGTTACACTCCATATCAGGGTCTATCCTTCACCGAGGGGGGCATCAATTAACGTGTCCTGGAAGTGCCCATCTCGTCTCGAAGACTCGGACGCCTTATCTTGGGGCATCGGTGCCCGCCCGCCTTTTGGCTGACGGCGATTAAAACGATTTAGAGGAGGAAATATCGGTTGGAAATATATTTTAGCTCGTCTTTGGAAGTTCAAAAGCGGATTCAAGCTCGCGTAGGCTTATAGACTGCGCAAACATCATTTGCGAAATGGAGGATCGAGAAGGTAAATTTACAAGATTTTTTTTGTCTCATTTTACGTATTGGCGCCTAATTTGGTGCTGGGTCACGCGTACTTCTTTATAAGGAGCTCCCTCATATTTCTTTTCATTTGATTTAGAATAATTTCATTAGTTTAATTTGTAGAATAACTTTTAACACTGATGATAATAGGATAAAAACGTAAAACTTTCATTTCAATATTTTCCTCGGAGGAAAATGGGACAATCAAACTTAGTTTCATAAAGGATATAATTAATATCCAAAGAAAAAGGTAATTGGTAAAGAATTTTTTAAAAAGGCATTTTAAAAGTGTAGAAGAACTTTGGTGAATAAATATGTCGGCAGCGAATATCCACAAAATTTTTGGTTTACTCGTTTGTACATTTTTCGTCGTGTTGCATCGAACTTTTATAATATGATGTCGTTTGTGTGGATTTTTCTTTTTAAATTTTAGTTCTTTTATGAGCAAAATGTATACTTTGTTCAGTTCCTTCATAATCTCTCCAAAATGAAAAGGTTCTTTCTCATTTTACCGAAGTTCGTTTTTGATAAGTATTTAACGAAGCGTTGAAATCTCAGAATCGTATAATATACATTTTTTAATTTTAAATTTTAACATTTTTGCAGTTGAGGTGAAAACGTGTAAATATGAAATGTTATTAAGTAATGACTGTAGGCTCTACATCCTTGCGCGTGAACATCTTAACGAAAGCTAGAAAAAATAGTGCCTAAACAGTATGCTTACGAGTAAACGTAAATACCGTATGGGTTTTTTTTCTATGTAAATGTTTAAAAAAAAACCGCTAAGTCGTCGTTGTTGTTAATATTTTTGTGAATGTATTGTATATACAAGACTGTGTTGTTAATGGTTTGATTGAAATGTTCATTAATTAAATGTACGGGTCTGCAGTACGTAAGAACTTAAATAATAAATAAGTTCCTCCTAATTATCGTAAATTTTCCCTTCATAAAATTTCTCTAAAGTAGCGTCCGTCATTAAAATGCAAAGTATAAGAAATATAACATTTCCGTCGTAAATAGACATCTCGTTCACTCGGGATGAAAAGGTTAGTATTAAAGGCTTTTAAGTATCCTATCACGGACACGGTCCTCTCCAGCGGCGACTTTATACCTGCCCGTGACTTTCTCGCTCAGAAATGTTTGGCTGCCAGTTAGTCAGCACGATTTATTTCATAAAAAAAAAAAGGGAGCCTCTTTCGTCGACCCATCACGAGGAAATCATTTATAACCACCTCTTTGTTTTTACTCTTGTCCTTATGCCGAGTATGTTGAGAGGCGGTCTTTGATTGGTGCATTCAAAAATTGCTCCATCACGATTGGTTGATTCTCTCCTCATTTCTCTCCTCATTTCTCTTCTCTTCTCTTCTCTCTTTCTCTTCTCTCGTAACCCAGATACAAACACCCGATTTCTGATCTGTTTGATTGTTTATTTTTTCAAACAGAATTTGTGAAAAGAGTTTTAGATATTTGAAAATGCGTTCCGTTTACGTAAACGTTTCAGTATCAGTCAAACGTGTCTTAGATAACGTAAAGCTTTTTTGGAGAAAATTTATATTATTATTATTAGCAATTGAAAATTGACATCTTGAAGAAATTTGATATTAGGATTTACTTATAAGATAATGTTTCATAAGATAATGTTTCATAAATTGTTGCTCTAGACCTACGCTAACTGTACGCGCTGTGCAGATGGGTTGTTACCAGGGTTGTGGAGTCGGAGTCGTGGATTCGCACGTTTCAGGGCGGAGTCGGAGTCGGAGTCGGTAAAAAACTTCCGACTCCGACTCCAATTTCTGTGTCCTGTGTCACCCTTAATTTCTAAATCCTAAATACTAACATTTAGGTTATTTAGTTTTTTTGGTCAATAAACCTTATTCATTGATAGCCCCTAGATTAAGTTTTTTTAATATTTTTTTTTTTACATTTTCAGAATATACAATTAATATTTATTTAAATATAAAATATAAAATTTCACACTTAGTGTAGTGGTGATGAAATGTCTTATTATTATGATAATGAGTGAAACACTAGAGGAGTCGGAGTCGTATTTTAATTTACAATGTGTGGAGTCGGAGTCGAATTTTTACAATGTGTGGAGTCGGAGTCGGAAAATTTTGGACCGACTCCACAACCCTGGTTGTTACAAGACCTATTTGCAGCTGTATATGATCGGGGAAAGTTGTTCGTTTTCAATAGGTTTTCATACCGGCAAAGAATCATGTTTCTGTTTGCAGCGTTTGACTTTACTTTTCAATTCATGTTTTCCTTGCTAGTGAACGTGTTATATTAAGCCTTTCTATATCACTGTATAAGCCCCACAGCTAATAATAATAATAATAATAATAATAATAATAATAATTTGGAGAGATTATTTCGAGTCTGGGCCATAACTTTTGATGAAACGTCATACACATGTATCATCAAAAGACGATGTGTCGCGAGGAAGAATCAGATCCTTGAATCAAAGCTCAAGATCACAAATATTGAGATCGTTCCGACTAGGGCTGGGACCCGGTAGTAAAAATCCGGTTCGGTCTGGTCCGGTTTCGGCAGTTTACAAACATATTACCCCATTCAACACAGGCATATATATATATATATATATATATATATATATATATATAGGGTGGGCAAAAAAAAAAGGGAGACCTCGAACTTTGGCTGTAAAATCCAAAGTTATGGTCAGATTTCAATATTTTTTCACACCCCACAACTAAGTAAATTCCTATACGGTGAGCAGATTTCAAAGAAAACTAATGAAAATTACGGATTTATTGAACATTTCTTTATGCCACTGGAAATTCTCCATTTACACTATTACTGCATTATCGGGTCGGCAAAAAAAAAAAGGGAGACCTTTTAAATCCTTCATATCTCGGCAAATACGGTACATAGAACCATAAAATTTTAGTATGTTTGTACTAGGTAATTTTATGGTTTGTATGCCATCTTTTAGCATCTCCTGTTTTATCGATTTTCTTGAGAAGCTTGTCCAAACCACTTGCAGTTGGCTTACGTTAATTAAAATCGCTTTAATTATCGCAAGATTTTTCTGCAATATTCGCCATAAATCCAATTTTTCAGCTAAAATGCTAAAAAATGGCATACAACCCATAAAATTACCTAGTACTAACAGACTAAAATTTCATGGTTCTACGTACCGTATTTGCCGAGATATGAAGGATTTAAAAGGTCTCCCTTTTTTTTTTTTTTGCCGACCCGTTAATGCAGTAATAGTGTAAATGGAGAATTTCCAGTGGCATAAAGAAATGTTCAATAAATCCGTAATTTTCATTAGTTTTCTTTGAAATTCGCTCACCTTATAGGAAATTTACGTAGTTGTGGGGGTGAAAAAAATATTGAAATCTGACCATAACTGGATTTTACAGCCAAAGTTCGAAGTCTCCCTTTTTTTTTTGCCCACCCGATATATATATATATATATATATATATATATCGCACGTTATATATATGAGGGGTCCCGCGTCTTAAGGTACCTAGGCGCCAAAATTAAAATTCGTCAGAAATCGCCTCCAAAGTTCAGCAATATTCTGGCAATAGTATCTCTGTTATTAATTGAGCTAGAACGTTCATTTTTGGCTAAATTAGAGTTCTAAGTATGCTAATGAAGATGTTGATGAGTTTTTGGAATAGATTTTCATATTTTATATATATATTTTTTTATTTTTTTATTTTCTTATGCCGAACTTTGGGTGAACTTTTGGCTGGCGATAGAAGTGAAAAAAGTAGTTCGCTTCATAAGGTTTTCAACCATACTTCTAGTCGTAAGGTCATTATAACCTAAATCACGCGATAGAGGAAGGTTGAAAGTAGTGATATCCATCAAAAACACGTTTTCGCCTGTGTTGGCGCTTAGGTATCTTAAGATGCGCGACCCCTCATATATAAAATCTTTTAATATCGGAATTCATGTAGGTTAGGCAAAAGCCATGAAATATACATCGATATAATTAATAAACTACTTTTTCAGCTAGAAGAATTCCGAGATTCACTTGCATGCATTTTACACAAGGTACTTTAAGTTAATTGATACAGTCGTGAGTGTTTCCGATCACTGGCCTGCCAATGAGAACTTTGTAAGAGTTGTTTTCTTACTAATAACTGATTTTATATAGTTCAACTACGCTGATTTCGAATAAGGTGTCCATTTTTTTCTATCACGTAAGGATTTTCCGCAAACTGGAAGAGAAAAAACAATAAAATAAATAAATATTATTTATTTCAATTTACATTAGGTACTATTTCGCTTTGTTATACTAATTATAAATGCGAACAACTTTAAAAAGAAAGAAAACTATTAACGTCAATTACATATTCATCTTTATTTGTCCCGAGTTTTCTTGCGAGATCTATCTATGCCTTTTAGTCTCGAATGTACGCGCTGTTCCTTTTCTTTAAGTAATAATTCTGGAGTATCCCGTTTCAACATCCAGAAGTAATCAGCCATCATGCTGATGTCTCACCTTCCTTAATATCTCTTCTCCATTTCTTTGATATCTTGGTGAAACCAAGCATTTATAAGCAGTAGTTTTTAATCAAAATTTAATGAAAATTACTTGCGAAAATGAATATTATTTTCGGAATCCGCGTGCAAAAATTACTACAGTATTAGAAGTGATAAAATATTTCGGACAACAAAACCATCGCAGGCCTGTGTTATTGTTAATGCTGTAGGTAATTCACTCACAAAATAATAATACTGGATTATCGGAATTGGTAAAAAATCGGATCCGGTCTAGAAGGACCAATCCGGTCCGGTCTCAGCCCTAGTTCCGTATTATTATTATTATTATTATTATTATTATTATTATTATTACTATTATTATTATAATTATAATTATACAAGTATCTTCATTTTCCGATGGTTTTCTTGTTATATTCCTTTTGCTGACGTTTCGTTCAAGTATAACATTTTCGGAGCTTGTTAGAAATTAAGTTGTTTACGAGTGCGACAGTACTTATATTCGTTGAAGGCTTTCCATGAATGCCACTAATCTCTTTTAGTGTCAGTTGAACCAAGCGGTACAATTGTGTCTCCGAAACTGAACACCACGTAGTCGAGATCGCGAAGCACACAAAGTAGGAGGGTATCAGTTTCTGTAGCACGAGTTTGTTATCCTTGTTATCTTCTAGATTTCGGAAAGCCAACTGTAACGCGTGGTTCAGATGACATTAAGAACTGATTGTTGCATTCACGAAAAACCTTAAACGCATACCTATAAGTATATTGTAATACTCGTAAATAAATCGCTGCCAAACAAGCTCCGAAGGTGTTCAGATGTGCATCAACAAAACGTCAGTCAAAGGAATCAAACAAGAAATCCATTAGAGAAAGAAGTGACTACAGCGCTTTATTATTATTATTATTATTATTATTATTATTATTATTATTATTATTATTATTATTATTATGATAATATATAATATGAACTCGTTTTGAGTTTTAAAAAATTGATAGAAATATTAATACCATCAGGCTTGGGAAATATATATATATATATATATATTTTTTTTAATTGGGGTTGTTTAACCTCCTTCGCAACATCTAAGGTCATATGACGGAGGGGACCTACAGCTTTACGTGGGATCCGAACCACGGGTCGCTACATAATCTTAATCTGGGCGCAGAGGACGGTCTCCCATCCAACTACTACCCAGACCCAATGTCGCTTAACTTCGCTGATCTCCAGGAAGCGGTGTTACGACATCGGCCACGACGTAACACACACACACACACACACACACACACACAACACATATATGGCGAGCGTCCACAAAAGTGACCCATCCATAGAAGGAGAGAGCCGAAAACAAGGTCTCCAAGGCTCAACGATGCCATTTTTTTAAAATAAATTTTGAAAAGATTGTATAGTTCGTAAGATGCATGTATGTGTAATGAGGAATAGAGGGAAAAGTGTGTGTGAGACCATGCTGGACTGCTCACAAAGTAGATGAGACACGGAAAAAGATCAGCTAAAGGGGACAGTAACTTGAGAAACGGGTGTTCCAGTCTCCTGCCTAACGTCCCCCCACCCTCTCGAAGTACTTCCCCCAGTCGATTGGTGTCTACAATCGCCTCCTTTTAATATATTGTTACCGATTAACAATATAATAACAACATGCATCTGCAGGAACAAATATATATTTATATTGTCCTGGCATATAGCGTACGTTATCATATAGTGATTGTAGGCCATGATCGACCTTGGGCATTAAGCCCTATTCATCTAGTTTCTTTTCTCTATTGTTTCTTCGCGATTCTCGCAGACTTTACAAACTTCATTTAAAGAGTTGCCCAATTATATGAATGGAAGAATTCGTAGCTCCTAAAAGAAAGATAATTGTAGCTATCGTGTGATCTTTACTTATGCAATGTTACTCTCTCTATTAGCCGGTCAACTTACGTTATTACCAGAGATGAGCGAGTCTGCCATCTGTCGGAGCAGTATTGTTTCTGTTTGGTACATGTTTATTTTTAAGACGAATCGGCCTGACATGGTATAGGCCTAGCCCTGTAAGGAACAATTTAGAAACAAGACGCATTCTACTGTAGTTAAAGACCAACCCGGAACTTCAAGGCTGGGTCTCGACTCGAAGAACTGCAAATATTACGAGTATCGTTAGAAGCTTGGATCGGTCTTTCTCAAAATCGAACTTAACTTCGTAGCTTGGCCGTCGTGAATTCACAGAAACGTTCTCTCCTGTTTCTACAGTAAGTCGTGTCTTTAACCTTCATGATGCAGGGACGACGCGTTTCAGCAGGCTGTGAACCTTTAGACCAGTGGTGCACAAACTTTTTTGATGTGAGGGCCAAGCGAAGAAAATAACTAAATGTATTAGCCTACTTACTTTCCATCTAAGTCATAAATTGGGTCACTTTTATATTCTAACTTTTTCATTGAATTGAAAAGACCCGTGGGGGACACATTTGGCCCGCGGGCCAGGGTTTGTGCATCACTGCTTTAGACTAAATCGCTTTGATCCGTTCTCGAAAGCAGAACATCGAGATGGGTCATTTTATTCATCAGTTCATTTATTGAAAATGATCTATCCCCATCTAGAACTCCTTTTTAAACCTTAAAGCCGATTAGGATCGCTTAAAACCCAGGTTTGAATACCTTTCAAGTTTAGCGTGCGCGCACATATATACATGACATACATAAAGGTATGTGCACAGTAACTAGGCACGAGGGAGGCCGAGTGTGTGAAGTAATTTTTTTCAGCGAGTTAACACTTTGGGTACCGTACCTCGGAACAACAAAAAATTTAAGAATTTTTTTGGTCGAAAAAAGATCGTTAGATAGTCCTGATTGTTACGTTACGTTAGGTTGTTAAGTTAGGTTGGATTAGGTTATCTGGTACCTCACTATTTAGGGATTGCAGAAAACGCTTCAGACCTCGCTTCCGTCCGGGAACTTATTACAGTCAGTTTCGATTAGAAAAGGCGACGATATTCACAACAACGATGTTCAAGGAATGTAACATATGGGAAATAAGAGGTTCCGTTCTCAGATTTTTTTTTTTGTGTAAAAAATCAGGATTTTTGCATTACAAATACAGTAGGCTACAAATACACTCGTTTTAACGGCTCAATCACAGGAAAAACATCACTAAGAAACTGTTCAATTCAAACCTTTTATTTAAACTAAAATTTATAATACGAACGGAAAAATGAAAATGGAAATTATTTTTAAGCAAAACATTTGTCTACTGTTCAATTAAACTTATTAAACATGAAAAGGGGGAAGGATGATGCTGCCAGGTGTAAGACGACGAAATAGCAAAACCAAGACGATGATGTAAATCTTAGTCGTAAGCATAGCAACGACGAAAGCGCAAAAGGACGATGTTCAAGGTATTACCGTATTGATTGGATTAATTTGGTTATTTAAATTAGGTTAAATGTCGCCATCCATAACTGAAAGTGAGAGAATGTCCCGGTTTCATACGGTAACCAGTAGCCACGACTGTGTGCGCGCGCGGTCGCGTAGGCAACTGGTCATACGTAAGGTCGAGTGTTTAATAAGTCACAAATGTAGTGGAGTAATTTTTTGTGAGGTAGCAATTTTGGTACCTCGGAACATAAAAAAATTTATATATAAAAATCTAGACACTTCTATTGTCGGAAAAAAGATATGCTCATCCTGATTAGGTTTCGCTAGGCTAGATTGGTGAGTACCTCATTATTTAATGACTTAACGCCTTCGAATCGTCAGTTGCGTCCGAAAAACTTATGATGCCCTTCTCAATTCGATGGTACTAAGGTTTGGTTAAACTGGGTTTAGTTAATTAGTTTTAGATACTGTATATGGATTTAAAAAAAGCTGGTACCTCGCGTCGGGGAGGTGTGTGTGTGTGTGTGTGTAAAGAATAAACGTATATATATATATATATATATATATATATTATATATATATATATATATATAAAATTGCAAATTAAATTGCTAATGTAGATTTGATTACCCTTTAAGAGATTACAGATTTTCTCTCGCACGCCAGAAACACTTCACAGAAGAGAAAAAAAAACCTGACCATAAATTAGGTCTGGAATAAGAAATGTCTGAATTTTTTTCAATAGATTTTATTTCTAGTAAATCCTTTCCAATTTAAATTTTTTGGTTTATTAATTTTAGGTTTCTCTTTCGGGGAGACTTAGGCGTAGTTTGAATAAATTGGGGGAGGGAGTGAAAAGTGGTTGTGGCCCCTCGGGCGAAGGCACTTTGTAAGGTTAATATTCATCTTGTTCTTATAAGGACAGCAAAGGCCACGAATGCTTTGCATTAGTTTCTTCGCGATTCTCGCGTGTTTGGGTTCATGGTTAAGAATGGCGACTCGTCCGGACAGTCGGTGAACCGAACCACTCGTCCGTAATCTCGGACTAACATTTTTGTTCCTCAACGTCGATTTTCGAGTGTCCTCGTTTCTCCATATATGTACCGATGGTATTTTGATATGACGGCATCTTCTTAATTGATTTTGGTTTTTAATATCGAGTATCGACCCCCGCCCAATTTTTAGTTGGTTTGATTAATAGTTGGATTTTATTTATAGATAGGCTAGTGTAGTAAATTTCTCTATAATATTCTTATTATAGGGTTTGAATTTTATACGAGATGAAAGCTATAGCCTCTAATTTAAGTCTGAATTAGGGATGTCACCCAACTCAAAATATCTTCTCCTTTTCCTCACATTTTATAAATTAAATTTTAAGATATGCATTTTTTTTAATATTTAGTGTAAAGGTGTTTGAAGTCTAATTTGCCATTACTTTTTTAGTTGGTGGTGTATCGTTTTAGGAATTTCAGTAGTAGGACAGCGCATCACTTGGTTAATTATGGGATAGATGGCGGCCCCACGAATAGGAACGCCATGGGTTAAATCCCCCTCTCATATATATATATATATATATATATATATATATATATATATATATATATATATACACACAGGGTGGGCCGAAAGTCTGGATCCATAGGAAAATATTTATTTTAATACATAAATTACAACAAATGGTAAATACTTAAAATGAATATCAACTTTAACTCGTAAATGCGTATCCGTGATACTGTACAGTGGTTCGTACTCCAGTATAAACAACAAATTATAACAAATGCTCAAATTGGCGGCCTCTGACATCGAGACACTTAGGGATGGAATTTATGATTTTTAATAATTCTTCGAATTGACGTTCTCGAGATGCGTGTTTCATTTGATAATCTTCTTGTTGACTTTACTGGACTATTCGTTAAAGTTTCACATACCATACCATTGCAGAGGTATTTTCATCAGTTGCAGTTTTTGGACGACCAGAATGCCGTCGATCATGTACACTTCCTGTTTCTTTGAAACGTTTAAACAACTTGCCAACAGTCGCATGTGTTACTGGATGCTTATCAGGATGATTTCTATTGAATTCGGTAGCAACTTCTCTGTGTGTAGCGCCCTGTCTTGCGTACATGAGCACAAGTTCTACCCGGTCTTCTTCTGTTAGATTCGAAGCCATTTCTGGGCTGAAATAAAAAAAGTATTTGAGTATTTATACTGGAGTACGAACTACTGTACAGTATCACGGATACGCATTTACGAGTTAAAGTTGATATTCATTTTAAGTATTTACCATTTGTTGTAATTTATGTATTAAAATAAATATTTTCCTATGGATCCAGACTTTCGGCCCACCCTGTATATAGTGGAATTTAGAGATTTAGTTCTTGCAAATCTTAGTCCTATAATAAATAATATAACCAGTCCGAAAAATAAACCTTTTTTATTCTGCAGAGCTTTCGATCACTGCTTTTATGATCATCTTACAACTACGATGGAATATTAATTTAAACTTTTAGATCTTTTACGTAACAAAAACTAAAATTAAAGTACAAATAAATGATGTATTAAACTCTTAATGAAAATGGAGGAGCTTCTCACTCCGATTATTACTAAATAAGAAGTTTTAAAAGTGTTATTTCATCTTAGAATATTTACATTATTGAAAGATGTACGGTATATAGTAATTTAATTTAGGTTTTTGACTGAATCTAAAGATAGTGCGTAGAATGGTAACCCTCAGCAGGTAGGTGGGGGTGGGATCAGAATGATCCACGTCGATTTTTCAAGTCTATATTCCAACTCGGCTGTTGCTGCTCTCTACCTGATATTTTCTATACTCCATCCTCTTTCCTTTATTATTATTATTAATTAATAATAAAATAAATACATTCGTTTTACAATTTCCAATGACGTGAAAAATTGTGAAGCTGGACTATTTATTTAATTTAATTTGGCCCTTAAGCTTCAGGCTAAATTTACTGGGCTCTTATTAATTAAAAATAAACAGCTAGTTGTTGTTAATTAATTATTAATAAATAAATAAATAAGCAAATAAGTATTATTAATAGTTAAAGTGTGTATTAATCTTAAATTATCACTACTGACATGACAAATGCAAGGTCACCATTTGAAGGCATTATACCAATACCATACAAAGAATCCAATATTATACACGAGAGATAAGAACTGAACAATCCCAAGAAATGTGTTTTTAATACCAGATTACACATGAGAAATTAATAAACAATAGTAATGGACATTAATCATAGATTTTTGTTAGTATGCCATTATTAATCAAGATTTCAACTTGGTTTTAAACAAATTTACATTCATAATATTCTTTATATCGGCATTTAAGTCATTTCATTGTTTCAATCTAATGAAAATGGGTAGTTTTTGAGATGAAGACACTCTAAATTGAGGTATAACAAGCTTTGATCTGTATTTCTGGTCTGATACGAGTGGATTTCTTGATGAGTTACAAAATATCTATTTACCTATTGTAAATTAATGATTTTGTTCTTACACTCGTAAATAAAAATAAAATTTACCAGTTTGATTACATCATTGAGCTTTAGTAGGTTTAGCTCTTTAAATAATGCACTAGAGTGATCTAGGAAATCAGCATCAGATAATAACCTTATTGCTCTTTTTTGGATGACAAAGATACCATTTAATGCGTTGTTATCGGAGTTTCCCCAAACAAGGGTGCAGTACGTTATATAAGGAAGAACAAGAGTATGATAAGAGTTAATAAAACCTGTTTAGGGACTACATTTCTAAGTTTAAACATTATAGCAACGCTCCTTGAAATCTTTTTCGCGATATAATTTACATGATCACTCCATTGCAAATTCTTATCTACAGTAGCATTACACCAAGAAATTTTGTTACAGTACACTTCTTTATGGCGATTTCATTAATATTAAGTTCATGAAGATATACATTTCATTTATTAGTGAAAATCATTAAATATGTTTTACTGATATTTAGGAAGAGTTTATTGGTGGTCAACCATTTCATTACACTGATGAATTCTGAATTGAATATATTCTTAACTGAATTAACATCTTTGCAAAAAAAGACAGTTGTATCATCTGCAAACATTATGAAGTTCAGTATATTAGATGGACGTGGAAGGTCATTTATATACAGGGTGTCCCAGAATTAACTATCTATTTCAATGAAATCGGACAAATTTTTTAAAAACACACTTTTATTTATGTTTATCATGTTTAATATGTGTTAAAAATGTATAAATTTCTTAATTTTTTTCATAATTTTATTTTCATAATTTTTTCATTATCTGGTCCAATGAAAGACCGTCTGAAGTCATAGAATGGCAAAGAGACTCCAAAAGTTAACGTGTGGCTTGGAATGACCAAATCCAAAATTTATGGCCCATTCTTCTTTGCGGAAGCAACTGTAACAGGTACCGTCTACCTTGATATGCTTCAGCAGTTTCTCGAACCACAGCTTCTTGATGATGGCATTCTTGATAATGTTGTGTTTCAACAAGATGGAGCACCATAAATTTTGGATTTGGTCATTCCAAGCCACACGTTAACTTTTGGAGAGTCTCTTTGCCATTCTATGACTTCAGACGATCTTTCATTGGACCAGATAATGAAAAAATTATGAAAATAAAATTATGAAAAAAATTTAGAAATTTATACATTTTTAACACATATTAAACATGATAAACATAAATAAAAGTGTGTTTTTAAAAAATTTGTCCGATTTCATTGAAATAGATAGTTAATTCTGGGACACCCTGTATAATAAAAATAACAGTGGACCCAGAATTGATCCCTGTGGCACACCATGTTTGACAAGCGCTTTAGTTGAGCAGACCTTATATACTGATACAAAATTATATCTGTTGGACAGATAACTTAAACCAATCAATGATTACTCCTCTAAAGCCGTAACAGTATAATTTGTTAAGTAGAATATTATGGTCTGTTACATCGAACGCTTACTCAAATCCATAAATATTGATATCATTATTTCTTTGTTCTCTTTAGCTCTATTTGCATTTTTCACAAGATTTAAAATAGCCACATTTCCATTGTTTTATTATTACGGAAGCCATATTGATTTGGAGATAATAAATTGTAAGATTCTAAATATCGCTGTATTCTACTTTTTACAATTTTTTCAAAAACTTTGCTGAACACAGATAATGAACACACCGGCCTGTAATTTGTTGCTAGTGTAGGATCAACCCCTTTAAAAAGGGGTGTTATACAACCAGTTTTTAGCATTGGTGGGAATATTCTTTGGAAATACTTTGATTGATAATTTTAGCCAAAGTTACAGATATCTTATCTTTAACAAGTTTCAATATAGGTACAGGAATGTTATGAATGTTATTTTTTGTATTTTTTAATTTACCAATAATATTCCGGACCTTAGTAGAGGTAGCAGGAACAAAAGAAAATGAATTTAGTGGGCTGGGTGGCATATATTCTAGAGGTGAATGATCATTATTTAGTAATTGTGAGCGAAGCTTATCCGCCATTGAAATAAAATGTATATTTAAAGAGTCTGCAATAGCAGTATCATCAGTAATGTCTTTATCATCAACATTTAATTTCTCTATTGAATTTTTCTTAATTTGTTTTCCGAGAAGACTGTTTATGGTTGTCCAAGTGTTTTTCATGTCTCCTTTATGTTTGGGAAATTGATTGTTATAATAGTTATATTTTGCAATTTTGATTATTTTAGTTAATTTGTTTCTGTATTGAGTATATTGTATTTTAGGAATTTTGCTTTGTAATTTTTTAATTGCAATTTGAATATTTATCTCTGTTCTTTATTGAAGTGATAATTCCTGGAGTGATCCATGGATTTGCGACACTTTTGGGCGAAACTGTTTTTCTCCTTAAAGGAAAGCAAATATTAAAAATATGGAATAAGGTATCATAGAAGAACTGAAACATATGATCTGGGTCATTTATAGGTTCTTCACAGTCAAATCGAGTATTTTCTACAGCCCCAATAAATTTTCTTTTGTTAACCTCTGAGAATATTCTGTAATCAATAGTTGTTTTGTCCGCAACCTGAACAATGTTATTGAATATAGCGTAAGTAGGAAAATGATCACTGATGTTTGTGGTTATAATTCCAGAATTTACGAGGGCAGCATTGCTATTTACAAATATATTATCAATCGTAGATTCCGTTATTCGATTACCATAGTTACAGACTCGAGTGGGTTTGGTAATAGTATGACTAAGATAGAAAGAATTCATTAAGTTTAAAAATTTATGAGAGATTGCTTCAGATTGCAAATTGATGGTGAAGTCACCCGCAACTATGACATTCGATTTATGGAAGTTGCGTAACATATGTTCTCGAAGTGAATTAAAAAGTCATTGATATTAGTATTAAGTGGTTTATATATTTATATATTAACAATCAGGTTTTCATTATCACTATTACATACAGAAAATACTTCGTTAGAGTGTAAGTTTTATGCACATACACAGAGATGCCCCCACCAATCTGACCATCTTTTACAGTATGATATAAGCAACTTAATTATCTATGTTATACAGGTTTTTAATGCTATTATTTAACCAGGTTTCCGTTAGAATTATAACACTAAATTTGACCGTAGAAGTTTTCAAAAGGTTCAATAAGTAGCTATAGTTCCTAGGTTAAGCTTCGAATGTTTAGATTTAGCACTGAAAGATTTTTATAAATATCTTTTTGTAATACAAAGGCATTAAACTCATCCATCGATGAGACCATGCAATTGCCTACACCAGATTCTTGTTCTAGATTCTCTAAACTGGATATAGAATTTTTTTTTAATGAATTAAAATGATTATTATCGGCACATATATTATGAAAGTCTTTGTCGATGAAAGCCATTTTAACAGTAGTTCTCAAACAATTTCACTAAATACAGAGTACGGGAATAAGGAGTTACCGCCCAGTTGAGCCGAGAATGGGAAAGTCGACGGAGGAGATTGTGTGTGGAGTTATTTGCAGGCCTCCTGTGTGCCGACTTGTCGGCTGGCTTTTTCGTAGTTCTCATAGCTTCAAATATTTTTTCTCTAACGAGGTGAACTCTTTTGACTGAAGTATTCCGCGTTGGAGGAGTCTCTCTTTCTTTAATAATTAACTTCGCCCGAAGGAAGTAGGCAACTTTCCCGAGTCTCCTCGCTTCTATGAGTTTAAGGAGCTTTTCTTTACGAATTCTACGTGTTTCTTCACATACGTCGTCATTGACGAAGATTTTTATCCTTTCAGCTTTCTTCTGTTTTCAGTATTAAATCTCTCCGAGTTTCATCCTCAATATTACTTTTATAGCTGAAGTGGGCGTCTTAGATTCAGTCATGTCTTTAACTCTAGAATTTGCCTTTTGTGGTGGAATGTTTTTTTTTTTTAATCCTAAAAGCACTTTTAATCTTAATATTCCCCAAATTCAGTCTATCTTTTATTATGTCCTCCACTTTTTTCTTCGTTTCATCGTTCGTTTCTCTCTATTCATTTCAGATATCCCCATTATGATTAAGTTATTGGCACGTGAATTATCGTCTAAGTTGTTTAATTTATTCCTAATTGAATCGTGCTCGTTTTTTATCATCTCCATGCTACGATTATTTTTAGTAAGCGAGTTTAGACTAGATTTAAGATCCTTTATCTCATCGTGTGCATACTGAATGCTCTTTTCGAGCTCTATGTTTCTATATTTCAGTTTTGCATTGTCCCTCTTTAATAATTCGTTATTATGTTGCGCAACTTTTATTACTGCCTCAAGATCTTTGTGTACTAAGTCAAAGAGGAAATTATACTTATTTGCAAGGTCCTTCATTTCGGATTTCAGGGCGTTTACCGGACCTTTGGAAGCCATTTTGAGCAATTTATGTCCTCGAGTATAGAGCGGAGCGGATGTGCTGTTCGCGGTTCTCTTTCTTACTTTTGTAAATAATCGTTTGTTTGTCGTATTTTATCCTACGTGTTGAGGGTTAAGATCAGCATCGTTTGCCTTGTAGGATATCTTGAAGCTTCTCTCTCTCATTTGATGATCCATTTCATACGAGAAAGATCACTGATGTTAGAAAATATTATTCTTTTGTAGGTTGATTTTAATTTTTATTACGTAAAAGATTAAAAAGTTGGTAACTTAATATTTTAGGAGATTGTAGACGTCAATCGACTAGGGAAGTACTCCGGAACGTTAGGCAGACGATAGGGAGTGCTGGAACTCCCATTTCTCCTGTCACTCTTCTTTAGCTGATCTTTTTCCGTATCTCATCTACCGTGTGAGCAGTCCAGCATGCTCTCAAACACGCGCTTCTCCTCTGTTCTTCACTACACATAGATGCATTTCACACACTACACAGTTTCTTCAAAATTAAAAAAAAGATGGCATAGTTTTCAAGAGCCTCGGAGTCCTTCAGGTAGGGGCCATAAGTGTCCCTACTTCTGGCTTCCCCGCTGGCGATACCGGGAACGCAGACCCGGTCAGCGGGGTTTTTGCTACTGCCTATTTGAGATAAAGTTCTGCAACATTCGGGCTTTTCCTCAAATTTCCAGTCTGTTAAACACCACCTCTCCTCCTCTAAACCTCGTTTTCTCTTCCTCTCTGAAACTCGGGTGTCTGAGACGATTGACAGCAACCCCTTTTCTGTATTCTCCTACTTTATATTCAATTTCATTCCAAAGGTGGATGTTGATATATGTACGCAACGACCTAACTCGCTCTCGTATTCCCAAACTTTAATCTTTCGAATTCTACAGTTCTACACCCTCTGGCTACGGCTTACATGCCACTCTCAAACTAAATACATCTGTGATGTCTACCTTTCTCCTAATTCTGTTGACTATCCAAAGCTCTTTGACTACCTTACACTTCCAAAGTGGAATACATTTTATCCCACTCTCCTTTTGCTGAAATCTCCATTTTCGCAGATTTCAATGTTCACCACCATCTTTGGCTTTCTTCCTATTTCACCGATATCCCTGGTGAACTAACTTAAACTTCTCTATCCTGAATGACCTAGAGCGGAGTTTCCCAATCTTTTCCGGTCACGGACCCCTTTTTAACTTTGGTAACTTCCGCGGATCCCCCTCCTTCTCCACAACGCTAATTTGTTTAACTTTCTGATGTTTCTAGAAGTAAAAATGCAAATTGCAAAAATTAGTGTATGACTTATTTATCGTCACAAGATTGAACTTTTACAGTAAAAACGAAAAACATATAAGGTAGATATAACAAAAATATCAAACGAAATTACAAGGATTATTATTTTGTTAGTATAGTAATATTTGGAATTCTTTTTGGAAATACCACCGCGGAACCCCTGAGGTGTGACCGCGAACCACGGTTTGGGAAGCCCTGACTTAGAGCATATTGTACAACACCCTACTAGTATCCCTGATTGCTTAGAGATACGCCCAGAGGTGTGCTGCCAATTTCTTAACAACCAGTTCTGATACAGATAGGGGTGTAAATCGGCGAGCGCCAATGGCGCGAATCATTAAGCTAGTGGGTCTGGGGTGAGCGGCAGCTCCCCCAGCGGGGTCCGGGGCGGAGCCCCTGAAGCCAACACATTTTAGCTTTTCCAAACAGTATTTTGTAACATTTTTGGCAGAAATTATTTAACATTCTTTATACGGTACTCACTAATGACATAATTACCTAAAAATAAGCTAATTTTTCATCAAAAAATAAATAAATATTGAATAAATATTGTTCGATCGATCTTTTCATAAATACTTTCTAAAAATTTCATAATGAAATAAAATCATTCTAATGGCATACAACGAATGTAACCAAATGTGACATTGTAAACTAAAGCTATAATTCACAAAAATGCAATTGTGAACGAGACAAATCCCGGGCGTCGTGAGCATTCGTAAAATTCATCAAGACTGACTGACAAATTGCAAATTTCAAGATAAATTTCTACTGACTGTTAAATATTTGTTAAAAACAAACAACCGGACCGGACCGGACCGGTCCCAGCACACCCCTGGATACGCCCAATATTCTGGATTTATTTCTCGCTACTCCTCCTCCTCCTCACTCTGTGAGGCTTTTTTCTCCGTTGGGCTCCTCCGACCACAATCTTGTATCCGTTTCATTTCCTCTCGTTCTAGTTCAGCCTTTGGATCCTCCCAAGAGGAGTCGCCTTTGACACTTTGGCGCCGCTGATTGGGAGGCCCTTGTGCAGTACTCTGATTTCCCATGGAATGATTACTACTTCCATGGCAGGGCCCCTCCCAGTGAGCTGAGCGCATCACGGAGGTGATTCTCTCGGGTATGGAGGCATACATTCCATATTTTTACTAACTACTAATGCCAAAAAACTTAACTTTGTTCGTTCTAACGCTCTCCGCAACAGAAGAGGCGGCTTTCAGAAGGTACCGTCGCAATACAACACATGACTCTCACTAGGTTTATATTTCTGCCCGGAATCGTGCAAAATCTGTTCTTCGACTCGCCAAAAATTCCTTCATTAAACAAAAATTTTAAAACCATCCATTTCTAATTCTTCACGCTCTTTCTGGCATCTAGCTAAGAACCTCTTCAACAACTTTACTTCCTCTTCTTTCCCTCCTCTTTTCCATTCCGACGGCTCAGTTTCCATCTCTTCTAACAAAGCTGAACTCTTCGCTCAAACCTTTGCCTCCAACTCAACCATGGACGATTCCAGTGCTGTTCCTGCATCTCCTTCTCCCTCTAACTTTATTATGTATGAAATTGGAATCTCTTCCAAAGATGTTCTTTCTGCCTCATCTGAGCTCAATTCTAAGGTCCTGATGGTTTTTCTCCTATTGTTCTCAAGAAATGTGCTGTGCTGTGCTGATACCCCTGTCTAGGCAAATTCTTTCATCTTTGTCTTTCATCTGATACTTTTACTTCCTGCTGGAAGTTCGCTTTCATTCAGCCTGTCCCAAAAATGGGCGACCGCTCTCAACCCTCCAACTATCGTCCAGTTGTTTTGATTTCTTGCCTTTCTAAAGTTGTTTTTGAATCCATCCTTAATAGGAAGATACTTAGACACCTCTCTTCTCACAATCTTCTTTCAGACCACCAGTAAGTATGAGTTTTGCAAGGGACGCTATACTGACGGATCTTCTTGCATATCTCTCTCACTCTTGGTTATCCTCCTTTCGGAATTCCGGTGAAACTTTTGCTATTGCGCTAAACATATCAAAAACTTTTGATAGAGTCTGTCACAAGTTTTTAATTTAGAAACTGCCTTCCTTCGGTTTCTATCCTTCTATCTGTGCCTTCATCTCTAATTTCCTTTCTGTCAGATCTATATCTGTGGTTGTAGATGGCTACTGTTCTTCAAAAGCTATTAATAATGGTGTTCCTTAGGGCTCTATCTTGTCACCTACTCTCATTGAAATCATTGAAATCATTGAAATCATGAAATCATATCCTTTTTCAGTAACTGAATGATTTTCTTCGGGGACACTAGCACCGGACCTCTTCGTTTTATTTATTAATGATCTTCTAAGTCGCACTTCCTGCCCTATCCACTCATGCCGATGATGCCACCTTTCACTTCCTCACCCGCTTTACACCCCCTTCATAAAGCGTCCATCTCAACAGTCGCTTCATGTTTCGCGTAGGACGGTTATGGTGCACTTGACCTCTGATCTTTCTGCTTTCTCTGATTGGGGGAGAGAGAACCTTGTGGCATTCAATGCCTCAAAAGCTCAGTTTCTTCATCTGTCTTCTCGTTACAATTTTCCACACGACTATTACCTTAACTTCAACAATACACAACTCAGGCCTCATTTAGAATATGCCGTTCAGTTTTGGTGCCCGTACTTGCGTGAGGATATTGATAGGTTAGAAAGGGTTCAGCGTCGTGCCACGAAACTTATTCCGTCATTGCGCAATAAGCCTTATGAAGATAGGATTAAAGTGTTAGACTTGTATTCACTCGAAACTAGGAGATTAAAGGGGGAGCTTATTGAAGTTTTCAAAATCGTTAATAACATCGATAACGTAAATTTTGACAAATTGTTCACTTTCAATAATAGTAATACTCGCAATAACGGATTCAAGTTGCGTGGCAGACGTTTCATTACTAATATCGCTAAAAACTTCTTTACGTTTAAAGTAATTGATAAATGGAATAATCTTCCGCGTCAGTCGTTCATTCTACCAGCGTTAATGTGTTTAAGAACCGTCTTGACAGACATTTTAAAAATATTAACGTTGTTTAAAATTAAAAAAGAAAGTTAACAACAGGAGCTCTGGTGGTGGTGCTCGAGGATGAGTCTGTTGACGATGAATGCCAGCTTGTGACATGCCAGCGTGTGATGCCAGCAATAAAATTATTAAAAAAAAAAAAAAAAAATTAGACTAACACGAATGTAGATGTAGCTCATAACGTAAACTAACCCACTTTTTGTTTAACTTTACCTACTTTTTTTTTTTTTTTCCTTACTTTGCATGTGTCTAACTCTTTTCTTGCATGTTTGTAGTTTGCATGGTATGACAGTGAGTTAAGACTGTGTTTGCATGGTTTGTAAGCGTTCTTATTTTACTTCTTTTCATCTTTCACCGCTCTCCTATTCTCTCCGACTATCTTTCTGACTTGTCGGCAGTGGCCGGCGGATGATGATGGTGAGACACTTTTCCTCTTTTTCTGAATGAATGTTAACCCATGAGTGATAGGTGTTGCTCTTACTTAACCCCTTATTCTCTTTTCTCTTAACCCGCTACTCTTTCCTTTCTCTCGGGCTAACCTTAGAGTGGATCTTAGGGTCTTTGTTAGCCTTAGCTTCTGTAGATCTGTAGAAGTGTGCTGTATCGGCTACGCAGTTTCTTCGTTCCCAATCAGTTGCTTTCTCTGACTCTCTGTACAGGGGTCATGTCCTCTCTATGGAGTACGCTTCTCATGTGTGGGGTGGTTCAATCCACACAGCTCTCTTTGACCGGGTGGTATCAAAGACTTTTCATCTCATCAATTCACCGCCTCTTACTGACTGTCTTCAATCTCTCTCTCTTCGCCGCAATGTTGCTTCACTCTCTTACTATCGTTATTATAACGGACACTGCTCTTCTGAAATGTAACTGCATGCCTCCTCCTTTAAGGAGAGCACGCAGTACCAGACTTTCGACACATTTTCATTCCTTTTCTGTCCAACTCTCTAACGCAAGGGTTAATCGGTATTCTGTCTTTCATCTACTCAACCGTCAACTCTGGAACAATTTTCCTCAATCCATCTTTCCTCCTGTCTCTGACCTCCAATCTTTCAAACGCAGAATGTCCAGGCATCTCTAGAACTTTGGATCCTGATTTTGGCTCTTTTTGTTCTATTGGGTAGGCATTTTTGCTGGCATTTGCCCTTGGCCCTTCCTACATCAAAAAAATTAAGCACAGATGAAGAAAGCATTTATGAAAAATTCTGTATAATAATTTTTTTTTTTAATTTCTACTGTTTCACATAGTAGAATGCGTAATGTACACAAAATTGCGCACCGAAATAAAACAAATTTTTCCCATTGAAATAAGTTAAAATAGAGTGAATTCGTGCCTGTCACCGCCACCACATTCTTAACATATACAAGTAATAAAGAGAAATAATAATTAAAATCACGTATACATTATATAAATGTATACGTGTTATAATACGTAACCTATTATAACGTAATACTAGCCTATCAGCTGTAAGTGTCAGTTAAAATGTGTCCAATGGACACATTTAAGTTTGTTTTGCTGATGCATCACTGGACAAATTTTTTGTATAATACTGCGTCGAACTGGGCATTGAAAAAAAAACATGTCGGTTGACATAATAAATCCTGACCAAACAAGTGCTCAAATGGGCAGGTTTTATGAAGTTACCTTGTCCCAGAACTGGATTACACATTGTCAAGATTGGAAAGGTTTTGTATTTGCCCTTTATTTACGTCGCTTAGTTATTATAATAATAATTTTATTATTCTTTGCTACATTAGTATAAGGCATACAACAGGTATAGAGGGAGTAACATGTAGAACTTTGGTTTTGTATTCTTGTTTTGAATATTTGTATGGCTTTGGTTAAAAATGGTAACTTGTAGATTATTATTATTATATAAATATGGCATACCACACCTATGTAACTATACTTGTTTATGGATTATGGATGAAATTACCTTTTTAAGTTAGATATTTGTTTTAACATCGTCGTCAATTCATCTTAAAATTTTCATTTCGACATATTTGTACTATATATTTTCTATAACGGAAGGATAACTAATTTATTTTTAAATTTACATTTCTTAGATATTCTGCGTTTATACAATTAAACGCTGATTTTTAGCGTTAGTAGAATTTATGTTAAATACTTTTGATTACAAATTAACATTTAGATCATAATTTGTAGCTTTATATTGGGTGTGAACGAGGAACCTACGGAAAATATATTGTATTTCTAACTATTTCGACACACTAAAACGTGTCAGATTTTGAACAGTTTATTTTTCTTTCTAGAATGTGTGTACTCTTACGCAGGTCTGCCCAAAATGTAGATGTATATTTCGACGAGTTTTTGCTTTCCACTTCACTTACCTTGACGAGTTTGAAAGTCTGTCCATCTGACGGTTTTTTAGGTTGATTCGACACGTTTCCATTTTCAGTGTGAACTTGAGCGCCATGTTGCCTGGTTGCTCCACCGAGGCACTGGGGCAGTAAAGGCATAATGTTGAGGTCTACTGGCGCTTAAATAAGTCGGTCGTCTTTTTCTGACGCGACTACATTTCAAGGTGCTGCAGCTGCAACTTGTCTCGTAAAGCTGTGAAAGTTGTGGTGTATTCCTCAGACCTTCTGGGGTTTGGACTAGTTGCAAAAGGTTGATGCAGTTATTCAACAGAGAAAATCCTCCGTTATAAAATTCACTGTTTCCGGCCTTTCAGTAGCCTCACTAGGTTTGGAGCACTTGTCTCAGCATTTAACTGTACTAGCGCCTTTGCAGTCAACTCCTTGTCACTGGCAAGATGTTGAATGTATATTGCACATTTTGTTGGACTTATTCGTGCGAGCCGCGTAAAATCGGTATTGGTTCGCGTAGAATAGGTATCGCGTAAAGAATATGTACTATATATATATATATATATATATTATATTATATATATATATATATATATATATATATATATAATGTTTATACGAGGTCTGATCAAAAAGTCCGGAACAGATGTATTTATTGCAAAACTAAATGTCACATACCTAATCAAATTTGTCTCCTTCAAAGTAGTCTCCTGATTGTAAACAGTGATTGCAGCGGTCCAGCCATTTATTGAAGCACCTCTTATACTCTTCTTTCGGAATGTTCTTCAATTCTCGTGTCACATTTTGTTCGATCTCTGCTACTTCCCTGAAATCTTTTTCCTTGAGGGTGTTTTTTATACTTGGGGAATAGAAAAAAGGCACAGGGTGCCAAATCCGGCGAATACGGTGGTTGGGGAACCAGTGGAATGTTGTGCTTCGTTAAGAATTCTCCATGGAGAGTGCAAAATGCCAGGCAAAATGAGCGTCAGGTTCGTGGATGTTGCATCACAACAATGCGCCATCTCACACAGCAGTCTCCATAAGGGAATTCTAAACGAAGCACATTCCACTGGTTCCTCAACCACCATATTCCCAGGATTTGGCACATATATATATATATATATATATATATATATATATATATTATAATACAACTCAGAATGGTCCCCTGAGAAACTTTTGTTGCACACAGACCGTTCATGGAACAAGGAACTTTTCTGGGAAAATTAAATCCACTACAGTTCTTTTTTTCATGATGGAAGCCTAACGTGGGCAACGGGTCATTAGCAAAGAGGCCCCAAAATATAGCTGCTTCTCACCAGCTATCTGCTAAGCAGATAGGACCCAGCTTTGGGCCAGGGTCTAGACTCTAGTGCTTAAAGCTTCACAGACCGCTACATTCAAAATCTCAATACTGTATACGTAAGAAACTCGTTGCACTTACGTCGGATCGAATACATCAAAGAAGAAGCGGGTAACTACTGTATTTTTAGCTAAAAACCAAGACTCAAACCTCAACCGGAAAATTTGAGCGTCCACTTTTCAAGGCACTTAACACGTCCGTTTAATCTGCTACAACTCAGAATTGTCTTTTGAGAAACTTTTATGTTACACACAGACCGTGCTAGTGACCCGTTACGCACGTTCGGCTTCCATCATGAAAAAGAAAAACTTTCGCATTTGTCATTTACTACAGTACCGGCTCCAACCTTTTGGGGCCCCTAATATATATATATATTTTATTATTTATTTCGCACAATAAAATGGTTTATATACAATTAAATATACAAAAATCTAATAAGTTTATTTAGATAGATATGTATCACATACATTCAAAACCTTTCTCTCCTGGCTTTTTTTATTGCAAATTCATCAATAATATCATCATAGACAGCTTCCGGCCTACCTCCCGATTGATGCTCATGATGGCAAGCCCACTCAGACGTTCTTGAGCCATTGTTGACCTGAGGTACGTTTTAATTAGCTTCAACTTGGAGAAGCTCCCTTCAGCTGTGGCTACGGTCACTGGAAGAGTGACTGCAATTCTGAGAACAATCCATAGGTTTGGATATAACTCTATCAGCCGCTCCTCGTAAGTCAGTAATTCCAGTGCAGTCATCTTCTGAGATGGCAGATCTGATGGCACACATTAGACGTTTGTTTACATTTTAATTTTTATGATTTTAACAAGAAAAAAATTGCTGGATTTTATATGGAAATAAAATGAATGGCGCGGGAAGAGTAAAAAATCAAAATTTGGCCCATTTTTTTGTTATTTCTGTCAATCATTCATTAATTAATTTTTTATACCGCTCACTGGGGGCTCTCCCGCCTCGCGGGGCCTCACGCACATTGCGTGATCTGCATAATGGAAGAGCCGGTGCTGATTACTTATTCGGACGATAGTGGATTTAGTTTTCCCAGAAGAGTTCCTTGTTTTATGCACAGTCTGTGTAACACACACACACATATATATATATATGAATAGAAACGACGTAAATAAGGAGCGTCTCTGCACACGGGGAAGAGAAATAACGAATAAATGAAAAATGAGGCGAACCGCCCGGGAATTGAACCCAGGGCCTTCCAATTGCCGGTTGGATGCGCTACCATTGGAAGGCCCTGGGTTCAATTCCCGGACGGTTCGCCTCATTTTTCATTTATTCGTTATTTCTCTTCCCCGTGTGCAGAGACGCTCCTTATTTACGTCGTTTCTATTCATTTATATACTGCGTGGTCATTGCAGTTAAATGCATATATATATATATATATATATATATATATATATATATATATATATATATATATATATGAATAAAACCACGAAGGAGAGGAAACACAGGATGGTGCTCAAGCGCTTTCGTCTAATGACATCCTCAGGAACACTGAAGTACATAAAGAGTTACAGCCTATATATAGGTTACAGAAAAAAAAATATATACTGTATATATATATACAATAAACGGAGAAATAAAATTAAAAGATTGTGGGAGGAGCATACAAATTTGTAAGGAAAAACTATCGATTTTTAGCACAAGATCAAATGAATTGTTTCCAACCAATTTTATATAAAAAAAAAATACAAATTTATACTGGAAATCTGCCCGGGTTTTAGCACTCTGCCCTTCTTGTATATAAAAATAAATTTAAAAATAAAAGTTATTAGAGTAGCATACAAGTTTACCAAAGATTTAGCGTTCTACCCTTCTTATCTAAATCTGTTCTGAAGGAATTCAAAACAACAGGATCGAGTTGAAAAAGACCTTTGCTTATGTTGAAGTTATTTGTAAGTTGGATAATGGCAGACTCAATAATATTTCTATTAACAATGTTGCTAGAGTGAAATAAAACTGAAGCATTATTCCAATCAATACAGTGGGATAACTCTGACAAATGGACAAAAAGGGCACTGGACGACTGTCCTGTTCTAACGGAATATTGATGCTGTATTATACGTGTGCGCAAATCCTTTCCCGTCTGACCTTCTGACCTATGTAAAAGGAATCACATTGTTTACAGCTAATTTTATAGATAATGCCTGAATTATTGGTAGGGCTATTTTTTACTATGATATTTTTCACAATATTGTTATATGAAAATACTACATTAATATCCAAAAGTTTAAGTACATTAGCAATGCCTAAAAAGCCCGGGAAAAATGGAAGTACTAAAATATTTTTTGACAAAGTACGAATGTTATTAGTGACACGATAGAAAGTTCGTTTTGCCTTGTTGAGACAAGATTCCATGTGATTCCTTTTACATAGGTCAGACGGGAAAGGATTTGCACACACGTATAAAACAGCATCAATATTCCGTTAGAACAGGACAGTCGTCCAGTGCCCTTTTTGCCCATTTGTCAGAGTTATCCCACTGTATTGATTGGAATAATGCTTCAGTTTTATTTCACTCTAGCAACATTGTTAATAGAAATATTATTGAGTCTGCCATTATCCAACTTACAAATAACTTCAACGTAAGCAAAGGTCTTTTTCAACTCGATCCTGTTGTTTTGAATTCCTTCAGAACAGATTTAGATAAGAAGGGTAGAACGCTAAATCTTTGGTAAACTTGTATGCTACGGTGTCCGGCGAATTTGTCTACAACAATTTGTCTAAAGATACAGTTCATCTAGAACAATTTGTCTACAATAATTTATCTACAGCAATTAGTCTACAGATACAATTTGTCTAGAGAGGAAACATGAAAGCTATTTGATGTTAATTATTATTAATTTAAAAAAAAAAATGAAAAATTTGTTTCTGCAATCGGTTTTCTTGAGAAATGATAAAGAAAAATGTTATTGGATATTGAATAAATTTATTTACTGAAACGACGCAATACACTCCAACATCTTTTTGAATAAGTCCGAGCTGGTGTGGCGCTTACGCCATACAAATTCACAAAAATGACAAGAATTAGTGCGATATCTTGCAAAAAACAATAGTATAAGAAACTAGGTTAGGCTAGGTTAGGTTTCTCGAGAAAACCTATTGCAGAAACAAAATCAGGGTCATCGACTGCCCTTGTTTTCAATTTCGTAGGAAAATCGAGAGCAGTTTATGAAACATACTAGGTCCAATATTAGTAATAGTTTCTCTAGACAAATTGTATCTGTAGACAAATTATTGTAGATAAATTGTATCTGTAGACTAATTGTTGTAGATAAATTGTATCTTTAGACAAATTGTTGTAGACAAATTCGCCTAAAACCGTATGCTACTCTAATAACTTTTATTTTTCAATTTATTTTTATATACAAAAGGGCAGAGTGCTAAAACCGGCAGATTTACAGTATAAATTTGTATTTTTTTATCTATAACATTGGTTGGAAACAATTCATTTGATCTTGTGCTAAAAATCGATAGTTTTTCCTTACAAGTTTGTATGCTCCTCCCACAATCCTTTAATTTTTAATTTTAATTTTATTTCTCCGTTTATTGTATATATATAATTTTTTTTTTCTGTAATCTATATATAGGCTGTAACTCTTTATGTACTTCAGTGTTCCTGAGGATGTCATTAGACGAAAGCGCTTGAGCACCATTCTGTGTTTCCTTTCCTTCGTGGTTTTATTCATCATAAATATTTTTCACGTGTTACTTTCGTGAAATAATTTTCATATATATATATATATATATATATATATATAGTATGAATTTCACAATTAAATACGTGAAATGAATGAATGATGCAAACCTACAAGGAAAAAGAAAAATGATTCCAAGGCCTTTTGTATATTCAGAAGTACACCTCGTCTGAATACACGAAATCCCTTGGAATCATTTTTCTTTTTCCTTGTGGGTTTGCAACACACACACACACACACACACACATATATATTTTCTGTAACCTATATAAGGCTGTAACTCTTTATATATAAACGTCTCCCTCTTTTTCTTGTGTGTGTGTGTGTGTGTGTGCCCGCGAATGTTGACAGTGTCCCCATAATCGGTCTATTAAGGAAATGTGAACGGCTTTCAACGTTGATTCGCACGATTTGACGATGCGAACCTAAACGAGGAGTCTGTTAAAGACGTCATTCAAAATGACGCGAGTGTCAAAGACATTCAAGAGCAGAAAACGTCTCCTTCAATGAAGCGACTTTGTCACCGGTTTAAGGAGGAGCAGTTTCTTCGAACGCGTCTTTACGTCACCCTGTCATCGTTATTGAAGGGTCCCCGCAATGTCGAGGAATCATCGGAGTTGAAAGTGGTTTGATATTGTCCTTTTTAACAATAAAAGTGAAATTGAATTCCTGATTTTCTTTCCACTTGAAACCGCCCTTCATATTAGTGTACTTGGAATGAATCGTTTAAATAACCTGTTTATAGTATACTATAGAGCAGTGGTACTCATTGGGCGGCTCGCGAGCCAAATATATATATAGCGCATTTGGCTCGCGAGCCGCGCAATGAGTACCACTGCTATAGAGTATAGACTGTCCACTATACAGAATTCAAGGATGGATAATCTGTATTTAATATAAGTAAACATGTAAATTTGCATTATTATTATTATTATTATTATTGTAATAATGGTGAAAGTAGCGAGTGATTACTGTCTCTCGTGTCATTTTTTTTAACTACATCTTGTCCCGTTTCGGGAAAAGTTAATGAGGCGGAGAAGACCCACAACGAAGAAAGAGGAAACAGAAAATGGGGGGAAAACTTCCTTCCTTGGAGAATTTAATTCACGAAAATTGTGGGGTGGACAGTTAAGAAAGTCGAGTTCATTCCGTTGTTTGGTGTTTCGCCCGTATGACATCCCTTGAAGGACAACGAGATAGTGAACCCCGGAGGAAGACGATATAATGCCGTTCCGCTAATAACGTCGAAATATAAATGAAAGTCCAATTTCTCGACTCTCGAGTAGAAAAGCTTGAAAATAATGTGTTCAGCGGGAAGTAATACTTAAGCCGATGGATGTTCGGTGGCCCCGCAGCGATTAAATACTCGTCGACAGATTGTATCTAATTTTGTGTATGCCAAATAATTTGTGTGATTTCTCTTGTTTATGTTAACTAGTTGGGCGTGGCAGTGGATAGAAATAGATAATGTAGTGATAATCGGTGAACTCCCGCGGGGGTGGTTTTGGTTTATACCAAATAATTCCAAGAACGCGAAAAAAAAAGTTAAGCGTTTTTCTTTAATGGATCCACTTAAGTATGGAACTCCCGCAGTCTTGTCTACTTACTCGCAATCTTCCCATAAATAAGATGTAGATGGCCACCTTATATCATAGGCTTAAGGCAAATTCTGCGCGGATGCCTCATCGCAGTTCTCATCCGATATCCGATACATTACACCCGAATGAGTTCCCGGTTCTCGAGAGTCAAAAGGCGTATCCAACCATGAAATTTAATACTTAAAATTATATCAATTATTATTTTTTCATCTTTCGGCGTTAAAGGATCGCGCGATTATATTCCACTAAATATTGAATACAATTTAATTATTATTATTATTATTATTATTATTATTACGAGGATAAATTATTTCTCGTGAAGAGAGATTAACAGATCAATATTATTATTTGCGATTTAATATTGAACATTTTAAATCTTTTACGGTATTAAATAGAATAATTTTTATAATAATTAAGGGATTATTCGCCTTTGGGTGCCGTTGGGAGGAGGGAGGGGATGGGGAAGTTGTTTTTTGGGTGAATTCTCGATATTAACTTAATTAGTGGTTCGTCGATCGGAGTGTTTCCACTGAAGAGTTCTAATATAGGGTTTGACTCTCAGAAAAATACTCGACTCGATTACACCAACCAAATCCATGCGTGGTTAACTATTCCCCAACGAATCCATCCATACCACGGTTGGAGCAATTACATATTCGGTGGTCAATTACGAATAAAATTAGAATTACACCCCCTTGTGTCATCAATTACAAATACAATTACTTTGAAGTCTAAATTGGCAGTTGCAATTACATTGAAGAAGTAGTAACAAATTTTCATATTCACAAGGCATTTATTTATAATTGCGAACAAAATTACATTGCGGGAGAAGTAAGAACTAACAAGTTTTCACACACAACAATGCAGTTTGTTGAAGACCTCCCGGTTGCATTTTATGAAAATAAGGCAGCGAAAGGTTTCACTCCCCAGATTAGCCATATTCGGGGAGTAAAAATTTCCAACAATGCTGAAAGCACATTCCGAAGGAGCTGAAGTGGCTGTGTACACCCGATGATCTCTCGGGCAATACGACATGCCACAGAAAAGTTGCCACTGCTGCCACATCCCAAACTTGCAAAAATGAACACCTGGCAAATTGGCAATTACAATTACTCTTCGTGACGTTTTCGATAATTATAATAATTTCAGTTACAAAAAATTGGTAATTAATTACATTCAGCTTGAATTACAATTACTCCAACCTTAATCCATATTTTGCACTAACCATTTAGAAATTAAGTTAGTTACCAGAAGGCCGAGCCCTGTTGTTGAAGTCATTGCATGGTTGAATTGATCATTTTGGATTGCTTGGCAAATAGTTGATCATTCATAGATTTGATTGGTGTTAGCGAGTATTTTTCTGTGCACGAACGTGTCAAACGAGTTGTATATGCACGGAATAGTCGATTCGAATCTCAGCAGGTACAGGTACAGCCAAATTACATACCTTTCTCTACGTCGTTCCTGTCAGTTCAAGGAAGTGGTTCTGAGTCCGTGAATACGAACGTTTCAATTTTCCATCCTTATGGTGGCATACAATTCCGGACAAAAAAAAGAAAAAAGAAATAGTATCAAATGCGCCCATGACCTTAATAATACCTCTAAGTCGTACACCTTTATGAGGAATATCGAGTATCTGTGACGCCATAATGATAACATGACACCCCCGTGCACCAGTTTTAAAAAATTAAAATATAGCGAAACTCTTATTAAATAGTGAACGTTAATGCATAGCTTCATACCAAAATACTAGAATATCTTGTCAGGTGTTACAAAAAATATATAGAATAAATTCATTATGTTTATTGAGTACTGCCAATACATTAAACTTTATCAAAGACTTTTAACTCTGCGTCTTAGAATTTAGTTGGTCCTCCGTTAGCCATGATTATGGCTTCCATTCGACATGACATCGAGTCGACAAGCTTCTTGCATTCTTCCGTAGTTATCGATTGCCAGGTTATCATGAAACGCCTCTTCAGTTCATTAAGTGTTCCTGGTTTACGTTTTTGGACCTTCTGCTTAGCAATATTTCAAATCTTTTCTATCGAATTAAGATCGGAAGAATTAGCTGGCCATGGTAGTACGTAAGTTTCACGAGCATCAAACCACGCAGATATTGCACGAGTTTCATGAGCTGGAACCAGGTCATGTTGGAACATAAATGGTTCGTCTCCATATAGCTGTTGTGCAGACTCCAGCATGAAGTACATTATTCTAAGATTTCTTGATAACTATTGACAGTTCTATTTACAAATGCAAGTGACCCCACACCATGCGCATTCATGTAACCCGACACTGACACTCGCCATAAATTTGACCGATCGCGTCAGGCAGCTTTCATGATACATTTCAGACTTTCTTCGCCAAACTCGCGGATCTTGTTACCAAATGCCACACAAAATTTTGATTCGTCTGAAAAAAACACTATTTCCACTCGTTTGTAGTCCATGCATCTCTTTCTTTGCACCAGGATAGTCTTCTCCTTTGCTTCGCATTTAACATCGGCTTAATTTTCGGTTTTCATGACTGAAATCCCATTTCATAAAGGCGGTTAGTGTGTTAGTGTGGGGCTGCGTGAATACAAATGGTGTGGGGTCACTTGCATTTGTAAATAGAACTGTCAATAGTCACATTTATCAAGAAATCTTAGAATACTTCATGCTGGAGTCTACGCAACAGCTGTATGGAGACGAACCATTTATGTCTGTAAATTACAAACGTTCGTGTTTTCACTTTAAATACAGAGGTATAAGATAGCTGAGTTATATATATACACCTTTCATTTCAACCTTTCAAAAGTTCCGTGCGATGATTCCTCATTTCACGAAGGTCAAGCTTGTTGCCCCTCCTCTGGAGTTGGCCTGGTGAAGTAGTGAGTTGGTTTCTTGTACTCTCCACCTCATATAGCCAGGTACGCCCGGCTCATCGGGGATTGTTCTGAGCCAGCTGTCTAATCTTTTTTTGAAGATGTCCACTGCAACACCATTCGTGTTCCTTAGGTCTTTGTGCAGCTGATTAAACAGTTTTGGTCCTCTCACAAAAAACTATTTTCTTTCAGGGTTAAGGATGTTCCCTGTCTCGCCTTAATTTGGGAACACGACACAGTCTTCCTTTTCTACTTTCCACCGTTGTTTGGGGAGTTACAGGGTTCAGAGTAAGATTAGGGACTACTTTCTCCATTATTTTCCAAGTGTAAATAATGGTGTGTGTATATCTCTCTCTCTCTCCTTTCCAGTGAATATAGGTTTAGTTCGCGTAGCCTTTCCCAGTAATTTAGTTCTTTGCAACCGTTGATCTTGGCTGTGAAGCTTCTCTGAATCCCTTCTAGCTGTCTATATATTCTTCTTTTTATATGGGGATGTTAGGACCGAGCAGTATTCCAATTTGGGTATGATCAGTGTTTTCAGTAGAGGAATATTATATTCTTATCCCTTCATTTAAAGGTTATCAGTATCTGCCCAGTTATTCTCTTTGCTCTGTTTACTGCTATCTTATTTTGTGTTTCAAATTTCGCATCATCATTCATTACAACCCCTAAATCTTTTGCGCTAGAATTTCTCTGAATTTCCTGTCCATTTGGGGTATAATATTCCATGGATTTTAGGTCTCTTTTTCCGTACCGTAACAGTTGAAATTTCTCGGTGTTAAACTTCATATTGTTGTCTTCCGTCCACTTGTAGTAGATTCTGTTCATGTCGGTTTGTAGCGATCCAATATCTTCTGGGTTTCTTATTTTTCTACTGATCTTTGTGTCATCGGCAAAGGATGTTACTGTGCTGTCGTCTCTGGTAACGTCCTCATCTATGTCAGTTAGCATGATTATGAAGAGTAGTGGAGCTAATACTGTTCCTTGTGGTACTGAGCTCAAGGACCTCTGATTCTGATGAAGATACTCTTGTACTGTAACGACTTGCCGTCGCTCACTAAAGAATTATATATCCATTTCCCTACTTTTCCCGTTATTCCCATTCGAGTATATTTCAATTTATGTATAATGATTCCATGGTCACACTTGTCGAACACTTTGGCAAAGTCTTTCCAGTGAATCAATAATGTTGTTGTAGTGTTCCATTAGTTGTGATAGGCATGATCTGCCTGACCGAAACCCATGCTGGTTATCATTGAGTTTTTCCGAGTTTCCAAAAAGTCATAGATTTTCTGTCTAACTATTCTTTCAAATATTTTAGTAAGATGAGATGTAAGCGACATTGGCCTATAGTTTTTGGTATATATATATATATATATATATATATATATATATATATATATATATATATATTATATATATATATATATATATTAGTGGTGGACCGGATATCCGCATCATTTTTAACATCCGCATCCGCACTTCTGACAATTAAATTAGCTTATAAGGCCCAGTCATGCACATTTCATGTAAAGTATTAATTATTAATGAACAAACATATATAAACCTCAAAATATAAATAGGTGGTAACACAGAAAATTGAATGAAACTTGTTTCATTGAATTTTCTGTGGCTGAAACTCTTGAGAAAGTTATTATTTTTATCATAATGAAACATTAATATTAATTTTAATTCTTATGCATTGCCTGCAACAATAGTAATATCACGAAATTTGAAAAATTGTCATATATTCATAATTCTATATTATATTGATAGATTAACTAAATATCCGCATCCGCAGATATTGAAATTAAAGATCCGCCGCAGATGTTGAAAAACTGACATCCGGTCCACCATGATATAATATATATATATATATATACACACACAGTAATATATATATATATATATATATATATATATATATATATATCGTAAAGAACGACGCTTGTATAGGAGATATTCCGCGCAAGACGAGAGAGAGAGAACGGAACAAATGAAAAAATGAGGTAACCACCTGGGAATCGAACCCGGGATCTTCCGATTGCCGGTCAGACGCGATACCATTACACCATGGACCTCACTCTTCCAAATGCCGTAATTCTTCTACATACTCGCAGAAACCAATGCCCCAAGGGGGCACCTCCCGCATGCCGTAACATTATATACATTCAACTGCAAAGAACACGCAGTATAAATAACGTAAAGAACGACGCTTGTATAGGAGATATTCCGCGCAAGACGAGAGAGAGAGAACGGAACAAATGAAAAAATGAGGTAACCACCTGGGAATCGAACCCGGGATCTTCCGATTGCGCGGAATATCTCCTATACAAGCGTCGTTCTTTACGTTATTTATACTGCGTGTTCTTTGCAGTTGAATGTATATAATTACGGCATGCGGGAGGTGCCCCCTTGGGACATTGGTTTCTGCGAGTATGTAGAAGAATTACGGCATTTGGAAGAGTGAGGTCCATGGTGTAATGGTATCGCGTTCTGACCGGCAATCGGAAGATCCCGGGTTCGATTCCCAGGTGGTTACCTCATTTTTTCATTTGTTCCGTTCTCTCTCTCTCGTCTTGCGCGGAATATCTCCTATACAAGCGTCGTTCTTTACGTTATTTATACTGCGTGTTCTTGCAGTTGAATGTATATATATATATATATATATATATATTATGTATATGTATGTATGTATGTAAAGAATAACGCTTGTGTAGAAGAGCGTTCTGCACAAGATGAGGGAGAACGAACAAATAAAAAATGAACAAATGAAAAATTTCTTCGTTCTCCCTCATCATCTTGTGCGGAACGCTCTTCTACACAAGCGTCGTTCTTTACATTAATTATACTGTGCGTTGTTTGCAGTTAATATATACTATATATATATATATATATATATATATATATACAGGCCCGGATTTAGCTATAGGCGAACTAGGCGATCGCCTAGGGCCTCGCGCCAAAGGGGGCCTCGCTCAAGCCTTTTCCGCGTTCTGTTCAAGTGATATTAATGAGTTAGAACTCTATGAAGAACTTAAAGTACTTTGCAGGTTTATACCTGAGAAAACAGATCTCGGAAATGCCTTGTTTATATAGTGCAAAAACAACTAAGTGAGATTTATCCTAATGTTTATGTTGCACTTCGAATAGTATTAACCATCCCAGTTACTGTTGCTTCGGCTGAAAGAAGTTTCTCGCGTCTCAAACTTATTAAAACATATTTGCGTTCCACCATGTCTCAAGCGAGATTGCAATCATTAGCTATGTTATCAATAGAAAACGATAACAAATTCATTAGATTATTCTCAATTAATTGAAGAGTTTAGCTCGAAGAAAAGTAGAAAAGCATTGCTGTAATATTCAAGGAGCATCTGAACCAAATATTAAAGCATTAATATTTAGCCTGATAAGTCGATCGCTCACTATTATAAAAAATGAATGTCAACATCTCTTATACATCACATATGAAAAACGTTTGTATACTATGGAAAGTCATTACCTATAATATTATAAATCTTAGAAATCATTGTCTTATATTTCGATACAAATCTTGATTCATATTATAATTTATACTTACTTGTATGGTTTATTTATATTTCTTATACAATTTCCATGCGTGATTATTTTGTTTGGTTTAATTTTTAAGTGCTGGCATAGTTCTGTCTATGCGGGATTCTAATATTGCTGGTATAGTACCGATAATTGCAAATTAAGTCCATATTTTCATATATATAGGCCTAGGGCCTCGCAATTTCTAGATCTGCATAGGGCCTCGCAAATTCTAAATCCGGCCCTGTGTGTATATATATATATATATATATATAGGGTGAACCAAATGTAGGTGGACAGTAAATGATAACGTTTATTTTGAGAATACATATTTAATTTTTTTGTATACTATAATACAAAATAAAATTTAAATAAATTTAGTTATAATATTTAATATAATATAACACAAACACCATAGTTATAATGAACACCATAGTTATAATATAATATAACACAAACCGTATTCAACCTACTGTCCACCTACTTTGGTTCACCGTGTATATAATATATATATATATACAGGGTTCGATTCCCGGGTGGTTACCTCATTTTTTTTTCATTTGTTCGTTCTCCCTCCTCATCTTGCGCGGAACGTTCTTCTATACAAGCGTCGTTCTTTACGTTAATTATACTGTGTGTTGTTTGCAGTTGAAATGTATATATGTGCGGCATGCGGGAGGTGCCCCTCAGGCATTGGTTTCTGCGTGCATGTAGGAGAATTACGACTTCTGATTGAGTGAGGCCCATGGTGTAGTGGTTATCATATCTGACCGGCAATCGGAAGATCCCGGGTGGTTACCTCATTTTTTCATTTGTTCGTTCTCCTCCTCATCTTGCGCGGAACGTTCTTCTATACAAGCGTCGTCTTTACGTTAATTATATTGTGTGTTGTTTGCAGTTGAAATGTATGTGTGTGTGTATATTATATATATATATATATCATTAGGGTGCTCCACAAAATCGATGTTTAATTTTTTGTGCTCAGAGTTTATTTGGTTCCTTTCCCCAAGAAAACACTGCATACCAAGTTTTAGGTCATTATGACTTTGTTTAGGGTATGCACAAGCTGACTTAGCAAAGCTCACATGTGTTTGATCTCTTTCCCTATCGAATGACTCTTGTTTTAGGAAAATGATACTCAAGTATGTACAATGTACATATCTATAGGTAAATTATTATTGAAGTGATTAATTTATTAATTAGAGGCAAGCCAAACACAATGTTGATTGAAACAGAAAAACAACTTTCCCATCCTCACGATTACAAGTTAGCCTTGCTTGCACTAGGAAACTGGCGTCGATGTGTAGCGACCACCTGCAGCAGATACTGTTTCTGTTCTTCGTAATGGAAGAGTTATAATCCTGAATTAGCTTCACCCCTCTTTCAGCCACATCATTCACTACCAGCATATCTTGGAGGATTTCCTTGGCCTGGAGGAACTGCGGATCACCCATCCATTGGGATGGATCTTTGGAGATGAATCCGGAGCCTAGTAGCGTGGTCTGGAAGAAGCGGTTGGTATTCTTGGATGCCAGCTTCTTCAGCGTCAGTGACGGGATGTCCTCTTCCGGCACTTTAATTCTCTTCGGTGGATCTTTCTCTCCTTCCCTTACCCTCATCGACTCCAGGATTCTTCTCTTCTCCATATTGGAAACTACGTCACTGAATAGAGCCAGAGCTACCAACTCCTCGCTCAAATACCACATGTGTCGTTGGAATGCCTTTGTAGCTGCCGCTCCAACTGCTCCATCCACTTTATTCCTGTATTCTGAATTTCTTAAGGAAGGAGATATCGTTGCTCGGGGGCTTCAAAGATTATGGGAGCCTTGAACCATGCTGGTCCGTAGACAAGAGCAACAAAGAGGGCCATGGTTCGAATGTACTTCTCTTCCTTTGGGGACACCTTAAACTGAGGTTGAAACATGAATATTTGGAGACAGTATATTGCCTTTGACATCCAGCGAGCATGGTGTATGGGGCCAGGCTGTCCAAATCGAATCTTTCGGGAAGGTGTCCCACCTAGGATGACAACACTAAGCTCCAAGAGTGGGCCGTAGTCGTCGCGGGGTTGCGTACACTCGGAGCTTTTATGTAGTAGTCGAGAACTTCTTGTACTCATTCAGAGTTCCCTTTGAAAACTGCACTGACGTGTCCATCATTCAAGTCTTGAAGTTTGCTTGATTGACCCGCTGCAAATTCTTTTGGAACCGTTGAAATAGGAGAACCTCCGGACCGCTGGACGATCCATGAACTGTCTACGTTTCTGAGAACGACCTCCAAGATATGGTGTCTGCAAGCAAGGTGGAGTAAATTTCTTCCCAGTCGCTGTTCAATCAGAATGCAAGCTCCACCAATATGACCCGTATTGCTTGGCGTTGTATCAAAGCTCATGGCGACGACTCGGTCTTCGACCTTCCAATCCTTCAAGGCCTCAACCACGGCGTCTGCTTGCGCCATTCCTGTTCCACATGCGAGCTTCTTCGGAACACCCAGGAGTTGAATGTTCTCCTCTGACGATGACGAAACATCCTTCCCCGAGATCAGTACTGGGAGACGATCGACGTAGTCATTTTCTGTGAGGAATGGAAGGAGTTTCCCGTCCCAATGAACAACAATTCCAGTATTGGCGCCAGAAGATGAGGCAGCTTGTTTCACAGAAGTGATGTGGTCACTGCGATGTCGCATACGGGTTCTCCTGAATGTGGAGCGACTGATGGCCAGTTCATCAATGTTCCCTCCAAGGCTTTTCACAGTAGCTGCCACGATGTGAACTGCCTCACGATCGCTGGTGTTGGTCTATCCAGGGTGGCAGCGAGACCAGGGAATATGAAGTTCTTAGGCCTCGTTTGAGGTGCAGAACGAGGAGCTGCATTTGACGGGCCAGGGACCTGAAAATCCGGATCCATTCCAACTCGAGGCATCTTCGGAAATTAACGAGGGCCTTCATCATCAGAAGAGGTGCTGGTTGACTCCAGCTGAACGGTCTCTTGCTCTTCACGCATATGCTTCTCTGCTACTTCCTTTTGCTCTCTGGCCTTCTTAAGATACGTCTGTTTCATTTTTTCTTCGCCAGGGCTTCGTCGACTTGTCCCATGTGAAACTTGCGTTCCCTCTCTTGGTCTTTCAAGAAGACTCGGTCTTTCTCTATCTGGATCAGTCTTTCCACATCATGATGCTTAATGTTGAAGAGCTTTTCAAGATTGTTTGAGAACTCCTATTCCTTCTGTATTTGTGGCTTACTTCTCCTGTTGGAACTTTTTTTCAACTTCTTCCAAATGGACAGGATTCCATTCAGGGTTCATTTGATATTCCGCTCTTCTTGAGTAGGGATGCGGGCCATTCCCCAGATATCCATGGTTTCCTTCACCATATTGGTGCACTCGTTTTTCGTAGGAGTTGGCTCACTCATTTTCAGGAGATGAAAATAACGTTGGAAAACTTGCCTAAGAGTAGGCAGATAGGACTTAGGAATCGCTTCGATGGTGCCGCCAACCAAGTAGATAGTTGTTTTCTTACGCAATGTAGTTGCCATCATCACAACCTAGAAAGAGAGACCAAAAATTGACTTTTTTTATTACTATGGAAATAATGTAGAAATACAGCAACTTCAAACATGTGAACTTTTAAAGTCACACTTTAACATTAAATATGCACTAATGTACAGTGCTTACAATAAGTCTCGCGCCTCTGTCTCGTCCCAAGCTAGTCTGTTAGGTATAAAATGGGCGGTCCTTATGGCAGTGGAGGTGTGTTCGGATTGGTGCACATAATTGCTCTAACCCCATCAATGACGTCCACATTATCATTGTGTCGATCACGCTATCTATTTATAAGGGTGTCCAAGGAAGAAATGTCAATAATGCACCATTTGACTCTTTGGGTATTTCTAAGTAGAAAGTATTATATCGACGTGTGCCTGATTCCCAACCGTTACCGAGATACAGGCCTCTACATTTGGGTAACTAAAACATAATAAAAAGCCGATCTTAGATAATATTCAGTGACATTTAATGATACATTGGCAACTGTGCAGATCCTCACATTATTTATTTACATTATTTTTTTGTCTGGGGGTTAATGAAGAGTGACGTTTATCAGCGGGGTAAGCCCGAAACTAGGGAGCAGTTGGTTGCACGTATACAGGATAGGTAGATAAACCTCAGAAATGAACTTCCGCGTTTTCCTTGGCAAGACTCGATGGATCGGAGGCTCGCCGCGTGCATTGAAGAAGGAGGGGGTCACTTTGAAGCCATTCTGTCATTAAATAGTATCTAAGATCGCCTTTTTATTATGTTTTAATTACCCAAATGTAGAGGCCTGTATCTCGGAAACGGTTGGGACTCAGACCCATATCGATATAATACTTTCTACTTAGAAATACCCAAAGAGTGTAATGGTGCATTCTTGACATTTCCTCCTGGGACACCCTGCATATAGACACATACTGTATATAGATATATATAGAGTATGCAGGAGATAACGCTCTCTCTCTCTCCATCCTCTCTCTCCCCTCTCTCTCTCTCTCCCCATCCTCTCTCTCTCCTCCTCTCTCTCTCTCTCTCCTCCCCATCCTCTCTCTCTCTCTCTCCATCCTCTCTCTCTCTCTCTCTCTCTCTCTCTCCATCCTCTCTCTCTCTCTCTCCATCCTCTCTCTCTCTCTCCATCCTCTCTCTCTCTCTCCCATCCTCTCTCTCTCTCTCTCCATCCTCTCTCTCTCTCCTCTCCATCCTCTCTCTCTCTCTCCCCATCCTCTCTCTCTCTCTCTCCATCCTCTCTCTCTCCTCTCCATCCTCTCTCTCTCTCTCCCCATCCTCTCTCTCTCTATCCTCTCTCTCTCTCTCTCTCCATCCTCTCTCTCTCTCTCCCCATCCTCTCTCTCTCTATCCTCTCTCTCTCTCTCCCCATCCTCTCTCTCTCTCTCTCTCCATCCTCTCTCTCTCTCTCTCTCTCTATCCTCTCTCTCTCTCTCTCTATCCTCTCTCTCTCCTCTCTCTCCCCATCCTCTCTCTCTCTCTCCCATCCTCTCTCTCTCTCTCTCTATCCTCTCTCTCTCTCTCCCCCCTCTCTCTCTCTCTCCCCATCCTCTCTCTCTCTCTCTCTCTCTCCATCCTCTCTCTCTCTCTCTCTCTCTCCCCATCCTCTCTCTCTCTCTCTCCATCCTCTCTCTCTCTCCATCCTCTCTCTCTCTCTCTCTCCCCATCCTCTCTCTCTCTATCCCCATCCTCTCTCTCTCCCCATCCTCTCTCTCTCTATCCCCATCCTCTCCTCTCCCATCTCTCTCCCCATCCTCTCTCTCTCTCCCCATCCTCTCTCTCTCTCCCCATCCTCTCTCTCTCTATCCCCATCCTCTCTCTCTCCCCATCTCTCTCCCCATCCTCTCTCTCTCCATCCTCTCTCTCTCTCCCATCTCTCTCCCCATCCTCTCTCTCTCTCTCCATCCTCTCCCCATCGACGGTTACGCGCCCTGAACTTGTTTTCGCTTGAAACTCGGAGGCTGCGCGGTCAACTGATCGAGGTTTTCAAGCTCTTACAAGGGTTCAACGATGTCGATTTTAGAAGTATGTTTAGTTTAAATGATAACCCAACTCGCAACAATGGTTGGAAGTTGGATTTGAAACGGTTTAGGACTAGTGTGTGTGGGAATTACGTTACGTATAAGATCTGTGACACATGGAACAGGTTACCTTCGGAAGTTGTGAACAGTTCCTCTGTGGATCAGTTCAAGAAAAGGTTAGACGAAATCTTGCACACTATTTGAGTGTGTAAAGACATTTAGGACCTCAGTCTGCGGAAATTTCTTTTCCTGTAAAATAGTTGATATCTGGAACCAACTTCCCTCAGAGGATGTTTCCAGTCAAAGTGTAAATCTGTTTAAAAATAGGCTAGACAAAGTACAGAACACACTCATAGTTTAAGATTAAAACCTCAGAAAACTCTGCAGGAGTTCGCTTGCTCGGTGTCTCTGTGAGCAAGCTAAATATAGAGCTATTTATATATTCTCCACTTTCCTGTAAAATTTCCTTGGCTACTTTTCCAGGGTCAAGGTATTTTCTTCAACCTTTTTCCGTACCTGCCTCTGGCAGGGAGGGAGCGGAGGGTGGGGAGAGAGCCTTCTACTTTTCTATCCAGTTTTCTACTACTGCTAGCATAGTTTGAAAGACAAAATTTTCCCTGGCACCCGTTGCCATTGGTACCTCCTCGGTATGGGCCGCAAGGCCTTTTGAGGTACTTCTTTTCCTTGTCCTTGTAACTCTCTCTCTCTCTCTCAGAAAGCGTTTGATAAGGTATCTCACCGCTGGCTAATGGCGAAAGTGCGCGCGCTGGGTATCGGTGGGGAAGTAGGCAGGTGGATTGAAAACTGGCTGAAGAATAGGCGGCAGAGGGTTGTAATTAAAGGGGTTAGTTCGGGTTGGGCCTCGGTCACTAGTGGGGTTCCTCAGGGTTCGGTTTTGGGGCCACTGTTGTTTATCATTTACATAAATGATATCGACGGTGGCATCGTCAGTCGGATCGCCAAATTCGCTGATGACACCAAGCTTGGGGCCAATGTTGGGACGCCCGAAGCGATCGAGCAACTGCGTGCGGACCTAGGTAGGATAGGAGAGTGGTCCGAAAAATGGCAAATGCCGTTTAACTTGGATAAATGCAAAGTATGTTGGGGGAGTCATATCGAGGCGACTGATTTGGAAAAGGACTTGGGTGTGTTAATTAGCAGCGACCTTAAATTTACCAAACAGTGCGTAGAGGTTGAAAAGAAAGCCCAGAAGCTGTTAGATTATATCAGGAGGCAATTTCAGTTTCGGAACAAGGAGATTGTGCTCTCTCTGTACAATTCCCTGGTTCGGCCGCACCTGGAATATGCTGTGCAGTTTTGGTCGCCCACCCTCAGGAAAGATATTGAGAGGCTGGAGCGAGTGCAGGCGAGGGCCACAAAGTTAATCCCTTCCGTTAGGCATATGGGCTACAATCGACGGTTACGCGCCCTGAACTTGTTTTCGCTGGAACTCGGAGGCTGCGCGGTCAACTGATCGAGGTTTTCAAGTTCTTGCGCGGGTTCAACGATGTCGATTTTAGAAGCATGTTTAGTTTAAATGATAACCCAACTCGCAACAATGGTTGGAAGTTGGATTTGAAGCGGTTTAGGACTAGTGTGTGTGGGAATTACTTTGCGTATAAGATCTGTCACACGTGGAACAGGTTACCTTCAGATGTTGTGAACAGTTCCTCTGTGGATCAGTTCAAGAAAAGGTTAGACCAAATCTTGCACACTATTTGAGGGTGTAAAAAATTTTCCCTGGCACTCGTTGCCATTGGTACCTCCTCGGTATGGGCCGCAAGGCCTTTTGAGGTGCTTCTTTTCCTTGTAACTCCTCTCTCTCTATCTCTCTCTCTCTCTCTCATCACACCGCATGGCAATGTATCCATATAACGTTAATAATAACCGAAACTCGAGAAAATATACTCTCTGCCTTCCGCTCTATCCCAAATCCTTTTCTCTTAGTAACCTCTTAATACAAACTAATCTATCATATTTTGCGACTTTTTAACTCTGGTAGGATTCAATTCCATTCCTATAGTGTAAGATACTTAAATTCATTTGTGTATTATGCCATATGATGTGCGTAATAAATAATCATTTTTAAATAGTTGGAGCGTTCAAGGTCATCTGTAGTAATCTCTAGACTACTCAAGCCCACTCTCAACACTTAGATTCCCCTAAGACACAGGCGTCTTCAAGTAACATGAATGCGTAGAGATCTAAGGTGTTAGATTCCATATTATATAATTTATGTGCTAGGTTTAAGAACGCTGGCATTGAAGGATGGAAGGAAGGGACAGTAAAAGCGATAATAGGTTTAATGAAGGAAGTGGAATGAGGATGGAGGTAAGCGTTGCTATGTCGAAGGAAACGAGGTTGGGTGGGAAATTACGAAGGGAGGAGGAAAGGGATCCAGAGATTATTAATCTAATTCTACCACCACGTTCTCCTGATATGAATCCGATTGAAAACCTTTGGGCAATAACACCAGTACACATTTGAAAACTTGTCGATCGATTTTTACAAACTAGTTGGTGATTCTATATAATTTGAGTGCGCTGATATAAAAAATATAGTTAGTTTTTCCCTATCACGTATGGTTTTCTTACTACAGGGTGTGTCATAAATCCCCTATTTATCCCCAAATGTGAACCATCTTATCGAGACCAACATTGGATTGCACATGCTAATAAATTTTGTTGTTATAGACTACAGTAACACTTACATAATAATGTAGGGTAAATATATATAACAACCAGTCCCGTTCCCAGCAAAATACTCTCTCCCCTCCCATCAATGGGTGGTTAACATTTGGGGACAGATGAGGTATTACAATACCCCTTGTAGCACGAAATATTTAGGTGATAGAGTAAAACCTAATTAAAGCAGAATTAAATAGCTCCTAGCTCTTGGACAAGCATATTGCTTGTTTATGAAAGAATAAAAAAATAACTGAAAGGAACAAAATATATTTACCTTCTTTACTTGCAAACATTTCAGGACTTATTCCAAAGACTTAAGACTATGAAGGTAGATCTGACTAATGACGACTAAACCGGTGCTTCTTTGATGTTTTCTTATGCTGTGCGAAGTATGTGTCGGATGCCAATAAATTGTTCTCCTGCAATCTAGACCCCAAAAGTTCTGCAGAGTCCTTAGGCAGATTCAAATCCCTGACTAAGTCATTTAGTTCGGCTTGGGTTAATGGTTTAGGATCTCGGTCAGCTGTTGGCTGTTCATAAACATCATCATTGTCTGGATTTGGAGCTGAATCAGAATCTGAATTGTATTGATCCAGACTCTCGGGTGGGCGGGGAATAGGAACTTCTGGACCATGGGGTACCGGCCTTATTGCAGATGGAAGACTTGGGTATTGAAGGCTCTCTTTATTCTTTGCATTATAACTTTTAACATTGCAAGAACAGAAGTAGCAGTCGTCGGTATGGTTTCTAGGCTCGCGCCATACCATAGGGATCCCAAATGGCAAACTTTTCTTTTTACCTTTGCTCCAATTCCTTAGTGCCGCAACACACGTAAGACAAACCTTGTGTGGAGCCCAACTTTTGTTTTGATCTCATAATTTAATTCCAAAATAAGCATGATAAGCTCTCTTAATGAAGGTCGTTACATTTGTCCTTTGTTTTACAACAACATACCGACCACAAATATAACAAAATATGTCTGGACTATGGGTACATCCTCTAGAAGCCATTATTAAAATTTTAAAGACGTAATGTTAGAATTATCTATCTGAAAAATATGAAAAAACGAAATTAATTAGATAAAAAGGGTAAAAAATTACAAAACGCCCCAAACTTGTTTTGCTAATAACTTTAAAACTGTGGGTGATAGAAACAAACTGGTAGCATTTTTGAATTCAGCGCAGCGAACTGCTTCAGAATCACAACTCAAAATAAAGAAATCGATTTTCATGCAGACCGGTGTAATGATTAACGAATGAGAGCAACGCAATGAAAGAACATTTGAAGCACTTTTAGCTCGCACGAGGAATAGTTGGGAGAGCTTACGTCGAACACCAAACATTCCCTACAATCTGGCCTCTTCTATGCCGCAACGATTGCAAGAAATTATTGATGCCGGAGTAAGCTATACGAAATACTGATGTTAAAGCCATGACGTAAATGTGTATCGAATATATATTTGTGTTAATATAGAATTTTTTAATATTTTTGTTTGACATCTATAAAAGTATATATTGTGACCATGAAAGAACTTTACTTATCCTTTGTTAGAAACTTTTCTTGCAAGGTCTACGCTCGTGGAGATGATAATATATGCATTGTTGAAACAAACTATGAGAAGGTAATAGTTTCAGGAAAAAAATAAAAACTGGCAACATCGAGGCCATCACATGTTTATGGGAATTGTCATATGATATGCTACCAATAAACTCTTATATAATAGTATATACAGTATACTATATTACGTAATAATTACGATGAACAAATCAAATGCAAATTTCTCTGATTCACGGCCCACCAGTCTTGCTTTAGACTAATGACTTTCATAAGATGGAATAGGTTACCACTTAAAACAATGGATAAACTATCCATTAGTGAGACGACCGTGACTTCCTCGAAATGCGAGCGCGTGAGAGGTTCACTGAGGAATTTGATCATTAGATTCTTCACGTAGGATATGTATCACAAACAACAATATTGACAACAATTCCCAACAATTACTTTATATCAATCATTGCATTTGAGCAAATAATTTAGACCTGCGTCAAAATAACTTAGGTATTATGCAATGATTTGGGATATTTTCCGAATTAGTCGTTCTCTATAGTCTACAGTATATACTGAGACGGTATAATGTAATGCCCAGCTAATATTATGATGACTAGGATTGCTCCATAACCATCCCAACATCCCGAAACTTGGTCATTCTGTTTCTTAATCATTTGTATTTTAAACACTAAAATGTAGCAGAAGTGACGTAATAATGGACGTCATTGATGGGGTTAGAGCAATTATGTTCACCAATCCGAACACACCTCCGCTGCCATAAGGACCGCCCATTTTATACCTAACAGACTAGCTTGGGACGAGACAGAGGCGCGAGACTTATTGTAAGCACTGTACATGAATTTTCAGCAAAAATTATTATTCAACATAAACCAAAAACAATAACGCAACAATAATATAGCAACTTTAGGCGTCATAGCAATTTATAACGCGATAGAAAATATAGCAGTTTTAAGCATACACAGTTTTAACGTTACTCTTTTGGACTAAACTTGCACTAATGTGCATCTCTTTCCAGAAAAAAATTATTATTCAACATAAACCAAAAATAATAACGCAATAGTAATATAGCAACTTTAAGCGTCATAGCACTTTATAATGTTATAGAATATATATTCACCTTAATTAATTATTAATTAAATATTAATTAATTAAATATTCACCTGTCATTAAAAAGCAAGCTAAGATAAATGATTCCCAGTAATGCGTGAACACTTAATACACCCTATCTGATTCTCGCCGGGAGAGTAACTGAGGAAAACCGTTAGTATTTGAAATACGATGCCAAATCGTAGTATGTTAAAAAATAAGAGTTGCCAACTGTAAACTTAATTAGTTAATTAGGAACGTAATTTGGAATTAGAAACTGGGCGAATTGCGCATTTTTTTTTACGTTCCGAGTTATGGCTGCTATACAGGCGACGTCAGAGCTGAGTATTACAGGGCATTAAAAATGGCATCTGTGTGCATACCCTAAATACTCATTAATTTAAAAAAAAATTCACGTGCGCTAGTTTCTCATCTAGTGGGTACGTTTGGGCTATGAGCACACAAAAATTTCACCCCACTTCTGTGGACCATCCTAATAAATAAATATATATATATATATATATATATATATATATATATATATATACATATATATACATATATACATACATACATACACGGTGTCCGAGAATTATCTGTACAATTTTTGGCTGTTATTAAAAGTCAACCATGAAGTGTAGAAATTCGTGTTATCCCATTTTACAGAGAATCTCATTAAGTTTTTCTGATACCAAGTTTTGACAAGTTTTTTAGAAATTCCAGTGTGTCCAAACATTATCTGTACAATTTCATCTTTTAATAAAATTCTTGATAACACGTAAAATTCTTAAACAAGATTATTTAGAATCTGTATTTTCAAAAGTTTCTTTTATTAAAGTAACGTTGTTACAAACATTCGATATGTGCACCATCAGTGATTCGCAAAACATCCAATCGATACTCCAAATGTTGCCATGTACGCTGCAGCATATCCACATCAATTCGCTCAATAGCAGCTGTGATTCTTGCTTTTAAATCATCAATGTCTGTCACCCGCGTACATTTCTAAAAAACTTGTCAAAACGTGGTATCAGAAAAAACTTAGAGATTCTCTGTAAAATGGGACAACACTGGAATTTCTACACTTCATGGTTGACTTTTAATAACAGCCAAAAATTGTACAGATAATTCTCGGACACCCTGTATATATATATGTAGAGGACCGACAAGAAATAAGACTAACAAGTAGACAAATTCTTTCTTCCACGCCATCATCAAACATTCTTAGAAGACACGTGGTCAAGGAATCAGAAACAATGAAGACGTCTGTTTTTTTCCCAAACGGCCAGCGAAAGCAAGCCCTAGGTAACAAAGGACGCGTAGGAGGCGTCTCAGAAATGCCCGCGAAACTCCGCGTCTCAGATCAGAGGTTATATAAGCACCTTAAACAGAAAAAACAAAACAAACACTCGCTCACTCTCACTCACCACTTCTCGTTTTGGCCGTCACGTCACACTCAGCTTTCGTCAGCAGCACGTCAAACCACCCGCTCTCCGGGCCTTCGCCGGAGAGCGGAATGCTGTTCCTTCAAGGCTTCGATTTATCGTCAAGACCTTCCGCCGTCAGCTGCAGAAGCACTTCTTCGAAGCCCCAGCGCCGTTCGACTTCAGCCGGCTTCAGTCCCTCAAGCAGCATCTCAATTCTACACGAAGCGAATCAACACGTGAGGCGACCGGCGCCCGTTCAGCAAACTTAAATAGGACGGTCAACATCACCTTGGGCCTACAGTCTACAAGTCAACCTGCAAGTATCTCTTCACCAGAGGTATTCGACGTCCGCGGCCGTCAACGAAACTCCAGTAGGCCCGCATCCGCTCACGAAACTCACTACGTGCGAAACAACGGACAGTCAACGACACCTCGAGCCTACAGTAATAGGTCCACCTTCGACATTTCTTCACCAGAGGGTCTCGACGTCCCGGTAAGCTAAGTTCATCTTTCTAAATAACTCGTGAAGCCTACATCAGCCTACCGCCGAACGGTAGGCTATACTCCCAAGGTGTGTGATTAAGCGTTCTATCTGACTCGATAAAAACGCAGTAGGCCTATTTCCTAATCCAAGTGTCATTACAATACAGTAATTGTGTATCACCCTGTTATGTTGATATTTCGTATGATTATTGATTGTGCGTCAGACTAATTCTCTAATACAAACCCACACTAGGCTTATTTCCTGTGCCCAATTCAAGTGTCATTCCAATACCGTATGCGTGTACTATCCTGCTATTGTGTTCATTCATGTAATCCATAAATATTTTGCATCCGTTTATTTGATTTTGTTTAAGCATTTCATTATTGACGGCCGAATCCACTTACCGTGTACTAAATGCACGTGCATTCTTTATATCATTACTAGGCCCATTCAATGTTCCATTTATGTGTAACTCTAGCCTACCTAAATGAAGGTCTAATCTATTTACAGTGTACCAACGCACGTGCATAAATTCCATTATCATTAGGCTGCATCATTTATTCTATGTTCCATTTTGCATACCAATAGCCTACCATAAACGAGTGTATTACTTAACAATTAATCTCTATAACCATTTCCTCATTTGCTAATCCTCAGTCATATTTAGCATACTATAAATGCAGTTATAAAATTGTTAATCACCGTAAATACCTTCATTGCCATGTTAATCACTGTGAACAAATAAATAATTATTTTCTTAATTAAACTCAAACCCATAAGGTAATTTTTCTAACCTTAGCAATATTTGCTTGGGTGTAATCCAAGCTGGTGACCTCGAATCAATTCGTATCACTCAGAAGTAATTATAGTAGGCCTACTCCATTAGCCACCTTCAACCGGTGATACTGTAGATTTAGAACATCATAAATTGTTGACCCAGCCGGTCATTACCAATCAATCATTATATCAATTAATCATTAGCACCAAATTAATCAGCATCACCTCACTCGGAATATTAGACCCACTATTATATATATATATATATATTGATTTTTTGACATATTCATAATCCATAAATGCTTCATGAATACTGTGATAACTTGCTCTGGAGCATGAGTGAATCCCAATAATTTGATGCAAAATCCAATGAATATCAACATCGAAACTTCCAAGTCTCGCCAACCAAGATAATGCATGCCAAAAACTTCCACAAAGTACCACACAAGATTTATTTGCATACGTTGCATATAATTAATCAGTGGTGGGCACGCGCAACGATTTTTGTAGCGCCGCAGCCGCAACCGCAACTCTGCTGAAATAGTTGCGCCGCACGCGCAAGCGCAACCCTTTTCAAAAAGTTGCGCCGCAAGCGCAAGCGCAACCAAAAATGTTGCGCCGCAACTTTTTGCGGCGCAACTGCCCACCTTTGCATTTAACGTATATCTGCAGTGGTGGGCATGCGCAACGATTTTTGTAGCGCCGCAGCCGCAACCGCAACTCTGCTGAAATAGTTGCGCCGCACGCGCAAGCGCAACCCTTTTTAAAAAGTTGCGCCGCAAGCGCAAGCGCAACAAAAATGTTGCGCCGCAACTGCCCACCTTTGTAATTAATATTATTTGAAGACAATCCCTTCTTTTAAAATAATGTAATGGTATTATGAGGAGAAATAGTCATGAATATTTTTCTATGTATTTTTACTAGTACTTGATTAAGTTATATATATATATACCGTATATTATATATATATATATATATACAGGGTGGGCCGTAAGTTTCCATACATAGGAAAAATTAAACGTTTGTTTTTATGTTTCAGATACCCTAAGAATATGCGTTTGACGTAAGATCTTGTTTACTGATGAAGCAAATTTTTACGTCAATGGAGAGGTTAATCGGCAAAACATACGTTATTGGAGTAATAATGCTAACCCTAACTGGCTGAGACCGACGAAGATGCAAGGTGCCGGTAAAGTGATGGTGTGGGCCGGGATATGGGGTGACAGAATTATTGGACCAATTTTTGTCAGTGGAAATCTTAATGCCGAAAGGTATCTTAACATGTTGCAAGAAGAGATTTTCCCATCCCTGCTAAACGAGGAAGGTAACTTCCCAGTTTACTTCCAGCAAGATGGAGCTCCACCTCATTATGGTCTTCACGTGCGTCGGTATTTGGATCAGCAGTAGTTTCCGGATGCTTGGATTGGTCGGCGTGGTCCTGTGGAGTGGCCTCCCAGATCCCCAGATCTCACCCCCTTGATTTCTATCTTTGGGGTCACTTGAAGGCCATGGTGTATCAGGAAAAGATACGAGACATAAATCATCTAAAGGAACGTATCACCAACGCCATTACAAGCATAACGTCAACTGTGCTAATGCGTGTTCATCAACAGTGGGGAACACGTATTGAAATGTGTTTTCAAAACAATGGCAACCATGTAGAGCATATTATATAAATAAAAATGGTTGTCCATAAAAAAATGTTTATTTTCCTATGTATGGAAACTTACGGCCCACCCTGTGTATATATATATATATATATATATATATATATATATATATATAATTATATATATTATATATATATATATATATATATATATATGTGGTGGACCGGATGTTAGTTTTTCAACATATGCGGATGCAGATTTTTAATTTAAATATCCGCGGACGCGATATGTAGTTAATTTATCAATATAATATAGAATTATGAATATGACATAATTTTTCAAATTTCGTGATATTACTATTATGACAGGCAATGCATAAGAATTAATTAAAATTAATATTAATGTTTTCATTATGATAAAAATAATAACTTTCTCAAGAATTTCAGCCAGAGAAAATTGAATGAAACAAGTTTCATTCAATTTTGTGTGTTACCAGCTATTTATATTTTGAGGTTTATATATTTGTTTGTTCATTAATAATTTTAATACTTTACATGAAATGTACATGACTGGGCTTTATAAGCTACTTTATAAGCTAGTTTAATTGTAAATTGCATAATTTATTAGAGGTAATATCCGCATTACATCCGCAGTCAGAAGTGCGGATGCGGATATCCGGTCCACCATTAATATATATATATATATATATATGTGGTGTGTGTGTGAAATAAGAACACACACAGTCGGATTTTGTTGATTCATGTAAAAAATTTGTTCAGAACTTTTTTTTTTTTTTTTTTTTTTCTGCAAAAGAATAGTTTTATTTTTAATTTAACAACGTTAATTTCTTCAAATTTTTGTTCAACTTTTATTAATTAATATTAATTTTGTGAATCTGATACATACGTATTTTTTTAACTCTTATTTCTTCATTTTCTAAATTTTCTTTCAGTTTGCTACGCATATTACTCTGATGAGGAAATAAATAGGAAGTTTTAATTACGTATTTAAATAGTTTGTCCTTTACAAATTATAATTACCGATTTAAATTACTGAAAGATCGCAATTTAAACTCATGCGGCTCATTTAGCACTAGAAATATTTATTAATTTATATTTGAAAGGAATAAACACGAATGTAGAGCAATAAACGGAGAGAAAACGCAAATTACGAACATTTTATAGGTACACTTACAAATTAAGAGCCTAATTAGGGCTACACTCCGAACTACTGACGTAATTAGAAATCCAAATTATAGGATTAAAATATTTTTAGTTTTCTTTATGGGAAAACTCGACTTGGGTCTCATGGGCGACGTTTTCATAAACATGTTTGAAGACTCGTTACTTTATCTCACACCACACACACACACACAACACACACACACACACATCCGAATTAGCGAGGTACCAACTTCTTTAAATCCATATATCTAAAAAAACAATTAACCAAACGTAATTTAACCTAACCTAACCTTGGTGCCATTGAACGAGAAGGGAGTAATAAGTCTTTCGAACACAACGAGGGCTCGAAGGTTGTTTTCTGTCAAGTCATTAAAGAGTGACGTACTCACTAATGTAGCCTAAACTACCCTAACCTAATCAGAAGTAACGTATTTTATTTCCCGCAAATACAAATGCTTCTAGATTTTTTTATATAAATTTTTTAATGTTCAAAAGTACCAAAAGTGTTACCTCGCAAAATGTTACCTCACTACATCTGTGAATTATCACACGCATGATCTCACTTATGCTCAGTTGTCTACGCGCGCGCGCGCACAAATCTGTATTAATAGTTATTTTTAAGCGCTGTAGACGTCGGGACGTGGCGACCCCACCACCTGCCGAAAGGTGCAGCTAGCTCCCATTCCCCGCGATACAGGAGACGATGGATTGGGCTGGGGACCCATCCTTCCCTTTTTATCTTGACGAAGAGCAACAGTAGCTTCGAACGTGGGCGACACGCCTGCTAAACTGCCCACGTAAATCTGTACGTCTTAGCAGCCTTTTCTCCTCTTCGCTATCCTCGTATTTTCAACCAGGCTGCTTCTACCTTCTCACCCCAATAAGTTGGGAACATTCGGGTAATGTATGTATGTATGACTCAAACAGGAAGTTAGATAAGTTTAAGGTAAACTGGAGATGCGTTCTCTATGTCATCTGGTATGCGAAGCAAAGAGGGTCCGTGAAAGGCTTCAAAGCCCTTTGAACGTTATCTGGCCCTCAGTGTCTGCTGAAGGCACGGCCTCAGACTGCGAGAGGAGCCTTCCTTATCCGCACATCTCTTCTCTAAAGCGGTCTTTTTCACGCGCTTTAGTTGTCATCTCAATGTCTTCAATCCTTATTTTTCACTCGCTCTTACAACAACACGATTGCAGTTTAGCAGCTCATATATATATATAATATATATATATAATTATATATATATATATATATATGTGTGTGTGTGTGTGTAAATATATATTAATTTATTAATATATAGTATATGTATTGTATATATGGTGGATGCACTGAAATATCTTCGTTGATACGATCCGGAATACAGGGTGTCCCGTAAGTCTGGACCCATAGGGAAAAATAATAAAATTACAAAATAGTCCAAAAATTTATTACATAATCTGTTCAAAGTGTCCGCCGTTGTGTCGCACACATAGTTGAAGACGCAATCTCCACTGCGACAGCACTTTCTGAATCACAGTCGCAGAAATTTTTGACACGCCTCCACAATGCGTGCTTTAAGGTGGAAAATGTTCTGAAGTTTGACCTCGTACACTTTGGCTTTCAAGTGGCCCACAAATAAAACTCCAGCGAGTAAGATCATAATAAAAAAATAATAAAATAATAATAATAATAATAAAAATAATAAAAAAATATATTATAAATAAATTTTTGGACTATTTGTAATTTTATTATTTTTCCCTATGGGTCCAGACTTACGGGACACCCTGTAGATTCATTGAAATGATCAACACTAGAACCATTACAAATAAATTTTTAAATCACAAACACAAACTAATTTCTTTAAAACAACAAAACACTTTAAATTAATCATTTTTTTTTATGGATCAAATAAAGCTATGGTTAAAATATAATAATAATAATAATAGTCAACATAGGCAATTGTTGGCTTCATTGGTTGGCGGCAAACATTACTTAGAAAAGGTTCCCACGATGAATGAAACTGAACCATATATTCTCCGAGAAAAAGCGACAGTAACAAATTGTCGTTTTACAAAACACGCAGATTTAACGATCAACTAAATATTTGTTTACGTTGCAAATTAATAACAAAACTCCTCTTCTAATACGAAACAAAAATTTTGTTGCAAAACCTTTTTTCCGGTCAACAAAACATCTGTGTCCGTCTGTCTCTGTCTCGTATTTACGACGAAATATTATTTTATACCTCTCATCTTTTCCTGCATTTCAATCACCGCTGCTCCGAGGGGCTTCAGTCCATAATACCGTCCATTTGTCTCTTTTCAAGATCCACAAGAGCCTCTGGGAGTACTCCTGCCTTTACTGTACAAACACCACCATACAGAATGACTTTAGTACTTACGCGGTTATCCGTGATTCACTCAACCGTTAATCGAGTTAACCGTGATTTAATAATTATGACAATTGCGCGCTTATCATGACACCGAATTAACCGTGATTTAGCTCGAGTGTTTACATCCGCGGCTCGTCTCCCGCCAGTCCACCACAACGCGCTTCAATCAGTGCCTTTCTGCGCTACCAAAGGCAATTAATCTTAGCAGCAATGTTACAATGTTAGCAGAGGGAGAGGTTACAATCTTCGGCGCGCGAGTTGGGAGACCAGTTAGTGGTGGCGGGCAACAGCGACTGCGCCACCCACCACTGGCGGGGTATAGAGAGTTAACTGTGAAATCGGGTTATCCGTGATCATGGACCGCCCGTCAATCACGGATAACTGGGTGAGTACGGTACCTCTTCACGCCATTCATTCATACCCTGAACTGCTACTGCTGCTGCTGCTGCTGTTGGAACTCGCTTCCAGAGAGCATTTTTTTCCAACAGATTACAACCTGTCAGAGCTCGAAACTAATGTAAATAAATACCTTGCTCGTTCTGACGGAGGAGGATACCAGAGATGAATGGTAGTTTAGGCCAGTTTGTCCTTCGTTTAATATGAAAAAAGAAAGTTTCATCCTATAATATGGGTTCCATTTCGACTCGCATGCCTGCATGAAATAAAAGTAGTAGTTCTGTAGGAATATAAAAAAGATAAAACTAATCCGTTTGTTATAATGACGATGCCTCAGACATCTCTTCTACGGTTTAGTTCAGATTGCGCTTTATTCGCGGCCCTTCCTTCCCTTCACAAAAGTAGAAGGAAGGCGGGAGGAAGGGAACATTGAATAAAGATACGTTTGTCTTCAAATATATCAACGTAACCAGGCCTCAGTTTCAGGATGATAGGTAAGTGTTATACGTGGCATTATAACTGTTCCATGTTGACAAAAAAATTATTATTATTATTATTACTATTATTATTATTAACGAATCTTCATTATCGGCAAAACTTAATTAAATTAGTTTTGTGTGAACCGCGAAAACGCATTGACTTTCAATCGAACCTTTGCATCGCGAGAGGCGTTACTTACATTTCCGCCCACTTCAGTCAATGCCCTCCATGATCGAAAAAGTTAATTTCCAAGTAAATTTAACGCGCATGCGAGTAATTCTGTTAAAATGCGTTAATACAGATTCCACAGAGTAAAAGGCCTGAAATGGGCTGTAAATCTCTGAAAGTGAAATCAGCGTATATATATTTTGGAAAATATTGCCTTTTATTTACTTCGTAAATGCTCATACTTAACGGTAAAAAGATAAAATAAATATTTTATTTTATAGGTAGTCCTCTACGAGCATTAGAATGGGTGTATACTAAGCGTCCAGTTTTATTTATTTATTTATTTATTTATTTATTTATTAATTTATTAGAGTATATAATGTGATTTGTGGGTTTGTTTTAGATTAATTTTTAATTTTCTCATGAAAGGTATGGGAATTTTTCTGAAACTAATATAAATATATATATATATATATATATATATATATATATATATATAATGCCATATACATATATATAATGCCATATATATATATATATATATATATATATATATATATATATATATAAATATAATGCCATATATATATATATTATATATATATATAATAATGCCAATTATCTCTCCCATTCCCTTCCCCCCTCTACAAGACCTATTGGAATACCCCAAATCGGTCATGTTTCTGCATGCTTTGTTTTGCGTGAATTGTTCCGATTTTAAAAAAGTTGCGCAAAACGTTAAAAGAGGAAAGGAATTGAAATGGTGGTGGTTGTATTATTCATTAATCGATCCACGAGTAAATGACTCATTTTGCACCGATTCACTCCCGTTGCCACAAGTCTTTCAATCAACTCATTTCAATGTGATTTCTCACAAATCGAGATTCTAACCACGATTTGGATTCCGCGTATTTTGAATCGTTCTTTAAAACAAAATGCGGCCAACTTACGTAAAGTAAGACACGCGGAGACGGGATTGATCGGGGAGGAGGGGTTTTGGAGAGGTCTTGTCGCGCCAAAATTGTTTCGTTGATACCCAAGGGGGCCACTTAATTAAGGGAGTTGCTGGAGGCCGCCTCAAATGGATTACGATAAGGCCAAAATACGGAATTTCGGTTATAGATATGGAAAAAATGAGGAGCTAAAACGAATAAAATATTGCATCCCAAATAGGCAGAAAATCCAAAGAAACTCAAAAGCAAAAGATTTACGACGATGCGAAATTTGAGACACAAAATCAGATAGCGATGAATAAGGCAAAAAGAATTTTGGGACAGATATTGAAAACCTTTAAAAGAAGGGACAAAGAAGTAATGATTCCCCTTATTGAAAACACTGGTCGCACCAAAACTGGAATACTGCTCAGTCTCTGGCGTCTTCAGGGTGTTTCAGAAGTCTGGACTCGTAGGTTATTTATTAATTTTGTGTGCCAAAATCAGTGTAAGGGAACTAAGAAACATTCAGAGAAGTTTACGCTCAAGAATTGATATGTGTATGCATAAAACCTCAAACTGAACCCCATAACCACCTAAACAACACTGGAAAATAGGAAAGGTAGAACGTGCAGTGTTCCCGAACTAAAGGCGCTAGACAAAGGACATCCTCAACTCTGAAAGAAAATAGCTTTGTTGTCAAAGGGTCAAGACTATGTAACCAGCCACACAGACGTCAGAAACACCACAGATCTGGTCGAAGTTGAAATCTTCAAAAGCGGATAAGACACCTGACTCAGGAAGGTCCCGGATGAACCGGGTGGGCCTGGCAATGTGAGGTGGAGCGCTCAGGACAGCAATTCTATCCTGCATCAAGTCGGGTCTAGAGGAGGGACCACCAGCCTCGCCTCCGTGTGAAGAGACCGACGCACAGAACATTGCAAGGTGTTACATTATTACATATATATATATGTAGTATTTCTTGTTTAAATGAAACAAAGTTGGTATATAAGTCTAAATTGTACAAATGATTTGTCCGTTTGAATGACATGAGTGAGGCTCCTGCGTAAAAGAGTGAAACGAAGCGCCATCTTTCTCAATCAGCACATTCATTGACGAGTTGAAAGAGCCCTTCACACTCTCTCTCTCCCTCCCTCGCATCACCCTCATCGCTTCTTATTAACACTTCTGTTAGACTTTTTACACTCTTCGTTTCGTTTCTCTCTCAAAAATATTTCTTTGGCTTCTTAATAACAGTTTTATCCGGGCTTGAATGAATGAGATTCAACATTTGAGGTTTCGGCTTTGGCTTATAGAGAGTGAGTTTCTCGAGATACGGGTAATAGATCCGTATAGTGGTTTTTAGTAGGCTTTTGTATTTGTTCGTATGAAGTACGAAGTACGTATTCCCTTCGGGAGGGAATGACGTTAAGCTGTATGGACTCGCAGCCAAATCTTTTCAGCTTAGTGGCTCCTTTGTTTTCCTTGTATTTATGCAAATAGGCTTAAAGAAACACTGAGTTTATTTTAAAGTGCATTGTCTTTGCTCAGATAACCTCTCCGATACTTTAGGGAGGGAAATATTTTTCATTATATATATATATATATATATATTATATATATATATATATATATATATAATATATATATATATATATATATATATATACATATACACACACACACACACACACAGGGTGTCCCATAAGTCCGGCATCATAGGAGAAATTCATATTTTTCTATTTCTACAAATCATAATTCATATGCTCGGGATGCCAATTTCCCGTCCACCATTCTGTTCAGTGATGAGGCTGTTTTTTATGGAAATGGTGAGGTAAATCGACAGAACACCCGCTACTGGTCTCAAAACAACCCTCACTGGTATACCTCTTCAAAGGAACAAGGTGCATCTCGGGTGATGGTATGGTGTGGCATTTGGAAGGATCGCATCATAGGCCCCCTCTTTTTCGATGAACATGTCACTGGAGGCACCTACCTACGTACGCTCAAGGAAGAAGCATTTCCCAGTGTCTTGAACGAAGAAGAAAATTTCCCAACATGGTTCCAGCAAGACGGCGCTCCCGCACATTACAGCACCCAAGTAAGGGAATACCTGTACAAACAATTCCCTGGTCATTGGATAGGACGTCGAGGGCCTGTGGAATGGCCAGCTAGAAGCCCGGATCTCACGCCACTAGATTTTTATCTCGGGGGGCCACTTGAAAGCGCTGGTATACGCAGAGAAAATTAGGAGTGTTGAACATTTGCGGCAGCGCATTATTGGGGCATGTAACACCATTACTCCTGACATCATTCACCGTGTGCTTGCTGACTGGGTATCACGTCTGAATTTGTGTATTGAAAACAATGGTGGACATATTGAGCACGTTCTGTAAATAAAAGCTTTTGTTTTGCCTTTTTTATTATTTTTCCTATGATGCCGGACTTATGGGACACCCTATATATATATATATAATATATATATATATATATATATATATATATATATATATATATATATGCCTCAGTCCCCCAGTATTGCCAATAGTAAGCCACCCCATTTTTATCAACTAGGTCGGATTTTCTTGTATGACCTACTTTTTGAGGTTAGGTTAACCCAGTGGTACTCATTGCGCGGCTCGTGATGGCGTAAGTGCGGTTCTCGATGCATGGAATGAGAGAGAGAGAGAGAGAGAGAGAGAGAAATTTAGATATATTCAATTTATATAGGATCGTCATCACAAAAGAACAGCTGATGAGCTGTGTGTGTGTGTGTGTGTATATATGCGCGGCTCTCTCAGTGTGTATGTTCTGAAGAAGTGGCTCCCTTAAAAAACTTCGTGAAAAACACTGGGTAAACCAAACGCAAATCATTGAGTGTGTAAAGGCTGAGGTAGCGTAGCATAAAGGACGACTTACGTGACTTCGATTTTTTTTAATTAAAATCGTAACGCGGGTGAAATTCGAGAAATAATCATTGTATACGATAATAATAAAATGTATTCGCTGAACTTTCTCATAGAACCTTCCCCTACCTTAACGAGCGAAAGTGATTAAACATTTGAAAATGTAAAATATGTAACCTGTTTGACATTCTGCATGAAAAATGGGCGTATATATATACAGTGAACAAAAAAAGTATTTGAACACACTAAATTTATTAAATAAATTACAACATGAGGCTACGATCTTTAGGAGGCCTAAAATAAATAATTACATACCTCATGGTGAACTAGTAGGTGTATTTTAAGGTTTATAGAATCAAACCCACAAAAGTTATGTTAAAATAATATAAATGCGAATGCAAAAAATGTATTTGAACGGAACAAAAAAAGTATTTGAACACACTAAATTTATTAAATAAATTGAATGCACTGCATACTGTACACAAACTTTAATATTTCGTATGAAGCCCTTTTGCATCTATCACAGCCTGGAGTCTTCGTGGCATGGATTCTACCAAACGTTTCGTCGTTTCAGTCCCTATTTCGGCCCATTCCTCTTGTAGGACAGTCTGTAGATCTGCTTTACTTGAAAATTTACGTTTTCTTACTTTAGATTCCAAAATACTCCATAGATTTTCGATTGGATTCAGATCCGGGGATTGGGGTGGGGTTATAAGTCTCCGACGGGCGTTGTAGAGTAACCATTCTGTAGTTATTCGAGCAGTGTGTTTGGGGTCGTTATCCTGTTGGAATACATAGGACTCCCTTAGCCCCAGTTTGTCAACACTCCAACAAATTATCACGCAAAATATTAATATACTTCCGAGCATCCATTGTTCCATTTATAAAGGTTAACTTTCCAACACCTTTCGAGGCATGCAACCCACACCATTACATGGCCGCCTCCATGTTTAACAGTAGCTCTAGTGTTCTTACGATCTAAGGCAGTATTCTTCTTTCTCCAAACGGTTTTGCGGCCATCACTTCCAAACAGATTGAACTTGCTCTCGTCGCTGAACACAATGCAATTCCAGAATTCGTTCGGCATGTCGAGATGTTTCCTTGCAAAGTCGAGTCTTTTCTGTCTATTCGCTTCACTGATGTAGGGCTTTCTTCTTGGAGTTCTTCCTCTGAATGCGGCCTTGTGCAAATAATTTCTCAGTCTGAGGTGTAACAACTGTCCCGGATGTTGATGCAAGATCCGTCGATAAAGTTTGGCTACTAACGAAGGGATTTTTCTTCACTTCTCGGCAGAGTAGCCGTCTATCCCTGGCAGTGAGCGACTTGGGTCGTCCAGATCGACGTCTATTTTCAGTTGAACCAGTCGAAATCTTCTTGTTTACTACATAATACACTGTAGAAGGGTTTAATTTAAGTAGTTTCGCATTTCACGGTAGCTGTGTCCTTCATTTCGTAGAAACACTATGTTTTCGCGGACAGTTAACGACAATTCTGTTTTCTTGGGAGACATTGCACTTCGATGTGTATCAGAGGTATCCCAGCACTCAAATGACGTGTAGGATTGAGTATTACTCATATTGGTTCGGGTGATAGTTTGTTGGACTTGATCTAATGTTTGTAGGAGTATTGTCTTACTGCTTGTGTGGGACCGAGTAAAGCCGTTCAAATACATTTTTTGTATTCGCATTTATATTATTTTAACATAACTTTTGTGGGTTTGATTCTATAAACCTTAAAATACACCTACATCTTCACCATGCGGTATGTAATTATTTATTTTAGGCCTCATAAAGATCGTAGCCTCATGTTGTAATTTATTTAATAAATTTAGTGTGTTCAAATACTTTTTTTGTTCACTGTATATATATATATAATATATATATATATATATATATATATATATATATATATATATATATATATACAGGGTGGGCCGTAAGTTTCCATACATAGGAAAAATTAAACGTTTGTTTTTATGTTTCAGATACCCTAAGAATATGCGTTTGACGTAAGATCTTGTTTACTGATGAAGCAAATTTTTACGTCAATGGAGAGGTTAATCGGCAAAACATACGTTATTGGAGTAATGCTAACCCCTAACTGGCTGAGTCCGACGAAGATGCAAGGTGCCGGTTCCTGCTAACGAGGAAGGTAACTTCCCAGTTTACTTCCTGCTAAACGAGGAAGGTAACTTCCCAGTTTACTTCCAGCAAGATGGAGCTCCACCTCATTATGGTCTTCACGTGCGTCGGTATTTGGATCAGCAGTAGTTTCCGGATGCTTGGATTGGTCGGCGTGGTCCTGTGGAGTGGCCTCCCAGATCCCCAGATCTCACCCCCCTTGATTTCTATCTTTGGGGGCACTTGAAGGCCATGGTGTATCAGGAAAAGATACGAGACATAAATCATCTAAAGGAACGTATCACCAACGCCATTACAAGCATAACGTCAACTGTGCTAATGCGTGTTCATCAACAGTGGGGAACACGTATTGAAATGTGTTTTCAAAACAATGGCAACCATGTAGAGCATATTATATAAATAAAAATGGTTGTCCATAACAAAATGTTTATTTTTCCTATGTATGGAAACTTACGGCCCACCCTGTATATATATATATATATATATATACCTACCGGGTGTCCGAGAATTATCTGTACAATTTTTGGCTGTTATTAAAAGTCAACTATGAAGTGTAGAAATTCCAGTGTTGTCCCATTTTACAGAGAAACTCATTAAGTTTTTGCTGATAACAAGTTTTGACAAGTTTTTTCTTTTTTGTACGCGGGTGACAGACATTGATGATTTAAAAGCAAGAATCACAGTTGCTATTGAGCGAATTGATGTGAATATGCTGCAGCGTACATGGCAACATTTGGATTATCGATTGGATGTTTTGCGAATCACTTGATGGTGCACATATCGAATGTTTGTAACAATGTTACTTTAATGAAAGAAACTTTTGAAAATACAGATTCTAAATAATCTTGTTTAAGAATTTTACGTGTGTTATCAAGAATTTTATTAAAAGATGAAATTGTACAGATAATTTTCGGACACACTGGAATTTCTAAAAAATTTGTCAAAACTTGGTATCAGAAAAAACTTAGAGATTCTCTGTAAAATGGGACAACACTGGAATTTCTACACTTCATGGTTGACTTTTAATAACAGCCAAAAATTGTACAGATAATTCTCGGACACCCTGTATATAATTATATATATATATATATATATATATATATATATATATATATATATATATATACTTCGTTTTGCGTATTCCCATTCCATTGTTAAAATTGGAATGGCTTAGGAATGGTCCTCTTGTGACCTTAGAAATAATGGTCTCCTTCCATAGAACGCATTTGTCTATCCGAGTTTAAGCTTGTTTTATTCGTGTTTTTATTTGCTGGCCTTGTTTCCCCTCTCGGAAGACAGTCGGCATTAAGGAAACGACGTCTTGCCCTTTTAATAGATAGTCCACGTCGACCAATATCTTCGTAGGCCTATCGTTATGTCTAAATTTTTATTTAGGGTTATATACTCGCGGGTGGCTAGATTACACTTTGGGAAGACCTCAATATGGTACAGTACGTTCAAGGGCTTGAATGCTGGTCTCAGAAATGAAATCACGCAAAGAGGATGAATTCAATGATCTAAGGTCTATATGTAAAGTCAGACCTGGTTTGAATTACGAAGAAATGTAATTAATTATCATCATTACATCCCAATAGTTCAATTACAATTACTTCCCAACGGCTTCAATTATTTACTTACGTTGTTTCGATTAAAATTAGAATTCCTTTCATGGAATAAGAGGAAGGAGGAGGGGTTGATAAAGTCAACAACTTGAGTGTTTTACCAAGAAAATGTTTTATTGAAATTTAGTTGTTTGTAAATTTATTTAACTTTATGAAGACGAGTTGTTCAAACGCTCCATCACTTAGTGAATACTTTTATGGGCGGAAATATTTTATTAATATGTTGAATCTCCTCTCGAAGGGAGCTGAAGAGGATTGAACACGCAAATAATTTGGTATAGTCTCGCCTTGTCGGGTGTTGGAAAGGGGATGTCCAGTATTTTAGCGAGTCAAATTTGTCACAAACGCGCTTCTCACGAATGTGTCGATCCACTTGCTGGATATTATTTGATGGTGGAGGGTGATCAGTGATGGATCCGCTTGACTCGGGGATGCAGGCACATTAGCACAACTTAAAATGGGGGTGCAAAGCTACTTCCGTTATAGATGCATTGTTTTCCAAGAAAGGAAATAAACGTTTCTCAACTGAGGCACTCAATGCCCGCACTATCTTACTATTGTAAGAAGGAAACAATCTATTCATAGTGGTTCGAAGTCCCGCTACTTTTGGCACAATCTCAAGGTAGGATTTTTATGTAACATTATACTGCTCACGGACGAATTCACCCGCGGTGCCTGTTCCGGAATCAAACAATTGGACGGGAATAACCAGTGATGTAGTCGAGACGACCGAGACCTAAGCACCGGAGACCGAGACCGAAACCAGAAAATAGGTCTCGAGACCAAAGCCGAGATCGAGACCGTATGCAATTTTTGCGTGTATTCAGTACAGTAAAGTGTAAACCCTCGTTCCTCGAGAACGGCGCGTTAGGTAAATCCACGTTGAACAAACTTAGTGTATATACCTTATTAGTTCAGGATCTGGCCTAGAGTTCGTATAAATTTCTGGGTGCAGAGGTTTTGACGACTGATCTAGACTAATTTTGGGGCGTAGAATCCGAATTTTTCTATGCCATCGCACCAAATTGGTGCGAAAGTGGTCAAAATGGCCAAAAATTGGGAAAAATGGCAAAATTTTATCAGTTTCTCGTATTTTTGTCATATTCTTGAGTTGAAAAATTTTTTAAGGGCAATTGTTTGTTTGAGAATCTGTGTTTGTAACATACTGCTGCCTGAACCAAGAAAACTGACAAAAATGTCAAAAAATTAAGTAAATATTGTCAAAAAATCGCACAAATGAAATTTTTGGCTATTTTGGTGCATAAACTAGCTCTAACCAATCTTATCGAACTAAATAGTCAAGAAATTAGATATTAATAGCTCTACTAAAATTTCCTAACAAATAAACATGTACAAATGTCTAAATTTTGGGTTACAATGATTAAAAATGGTTGTAGAATATTTGAAAAAATAGACAAAATATAAAAAATAGTGCTAATTTTATAAAACTCTTAGGTTTGCATGTTGTTAAAGACTGTGAGATAAGATCATGTATTATTTCTGATGATGAAGTTGACTGAAAATCTTGCAAAAGTGGCAAAGAGTTTGGCAAAAATGACAAAAACTGTCAAGGCCGCTTATGTGATTGAGAAAGAGTGTTACCGTCACTCAGGTGCAGCACCACTGCACTTCGCAATAGCATAAACTCCTTCATCACACCACAGTGCACCGTATGGCTTATTCTGCTGCTTAAGCACGTCCTGAAAGTTAATCATTGTTGTAAAAATGGTATCAAATTCAGTTGCTTTGTATGGGAGTGAACGCAATAGTTGTAGGCTTCAAGCTAGCTCCTACAAAAGGGCTTTTGACAGCAACAAAGCTTGGAACAAAGTCATCATTATCAGTATTTGAGTTAGTTGAAGAGCCCTGTATTGTGGTTGTCCTATGTTTGTATCGCATCACAAACCACAGGAAATGGTCGAGATTAACAGTCTCTAGTAAATGATCGTTTGCCTTGTATTCAGAGACTTGGAAATCTTGACTTATTATACCTCGTTCATGTCTTGGTCCAATCGAGATAATTTTTTGGCAAGGAAGAACGCTTTGTAACTGCCAAGCCGGAGGGTTGACTCTGGAGCTTCACTGATCTTATTAGTATGCTGTTGTGTTGGTGCAGAGCTTAATGGAGCATTTTGGAATAAAACTAGCACCATATTGTGTGTCGAACCAATTCCAGACAAGGTATTTTCCAAGGTGTCAAAATTATCCATTGCTGCTTGAATTGGATGGTTTTGATCAAATACTGGAGGAATTGGAACTCTATGTGAACCACATAAAGATATTGTACGTTTTGCTAGTGCAAAATTTATTTTGCAAACTTCTTGATACCCTACACAAATGCTCCGTTTGTTTGCAATTTCAATAAGATCTTTAGACTGTGACAGGTTATGTATAGTTTGAGCAAATCCGACATGCAATGGGGTGGGCTCCAAACCATTATGAAGGATGTAAAACAACATCTGGAAGATAGTGTCACACTTAAGCATCAACTGATTGTTGCTATCTGATACATTCCGGGTGGAAAACAAATGCTGAAGAAATTTCATCCATATTGGAGGACGTTCATTTTGGAAGCATTTTAAGGCTAGATCAAGATCGTTTGGATCACAATAGCTAGAGCGTAAACCAAAACTGTAAGTTTTTAACTCTTTCCTTAGGTCCTTAGCAACGTTTTCGACAGATGTTTTCCGCAAAGTTTCAACAATTCTTGCACTCTCAGTCTGGACAGAATAAACCATCTTGGGATTTTCGTTTGTTGCTAGGATATGTAAAATAAATGGTGTCCTTAAATTTGTCTATAAGCCGGCTCTTAACCAAATAGTTACTAATAGATTCATCCTGGTTCAGCTTTTTATCGATCTCTTGTCTCAAGTAGGTGACACTGTATCCACAGCTTGTGAAGTCTATTTTTGAGACTACATCATTAAACGCTTCTTGAACCATGTCAGTAGAACCCATAACTATTTTCTTGCTGTCTGTTTTCCAAAATCGTCTCTATTCTGCGATCATAGGCTGCAAAATGCTTCATTATACAATTATTATGATAGAATACATCTGCAGCGAATACATCTTTGTATTCGTTCAACATCGCTACTCTGGTAAAAACATCGTCTTGGAACAAGTGAGCATAACTCAGTAACTTTTGGGCACGACCTGGAGTACATATCCGAAACAAATCATGGTCAATGTTTCCACCTTTCAATTTGACTCGAGCTGAACCACAAAATACGTACACTTTCATATCCTTGATATGCTGTGTTTTAATCCTTTTGCTTGAACTATTTTCTGGAGGAGTTAATGCTTGCATAGCACGAAATGCTGTGATACTGGATATAAGGAGTCTGACTCTCAGTAAGAGCTTTCAAACGCTTGCTTCTGTCATCATTTGGGTACGCAGAAGCCAACTGAAGCAAATTTTTTATTCCATGTTCTCCGCTGCTCAAATATTTCTCTCCACTTGGGCTTTTGTTCTTCTGGCACAAGATACATTTACCAAGGTTTGAGTTATGCTTCTTTTCTGGCACAAGTTAACATACATCCTGAAAAAATAAAATATACTAAGACTTATTGCAATTATAATAAACTGGTTCTATTCTATACATATAAAAATTCATTTGTAACACATTTGTCTTTATATTTATGTTTTAAATATTCAATTCGATTATTACTTACCATGATCTATCATCTGTTGAATCACATAATGAATACAGGGATCCTCAGTTTGTAGCTACTACCAATACTAAACCTGAAACACAATAAATATGACTTATTTACTCTAAAGAAATCAAATAGATCGATTCTATAAGAAGTTCAAGCATTTTACAACAAGCAAGCCTAAGAATACCATAAAATGAGTACTATTTTTTTATATTTTGGCTATTTTTTCAAGTATTTTACAACCATTTTTATCGATTTATACCCGAAATTTAGACATTTGTGCGTACTTTGTTTTAATAAATTCTTGTAGAGCTATTAATATCTAATTTCTTGACTATTTAGTTCGATATGATCGGTCAGAGCTAGTTTATGCACCAAAATAGCCAAAAATTTAATTTTTGCGATTTTTTGACAATATTTACTTAATTTTTTACTATTTTTGCTGTTATTTTTTGACATTTTTGTCAATTTTCTTGGTTCAGGCAGCAGTATGTTACAAAGACAGATTCTGAAACAAACAATTGCCCTTAAAAAAAATTTCAACTCAAGAATATGACAAAAATATGAAAAACTGATAAAATTTTGCGATTTTTGCCAATTTTTTGCCATTTTGACCACTTTCGCACCAATTTGGTGCGATGGCATAGAAAAATTCGGATTCTCCGCCCCGAAATTAGTCTAGATCAGTCGTCAAAACCTCTGCACCCAGAAATTTATACGAACTCTGAGCCAGATCCTAGACTATATGGGATAAATGGGGATACGTGAACGCGGCGCGTAAAGTCTTTCATTAATACTTGGATACGTAGATTTTTTATTCACGCACAAATGAACTTCCCTACCTATATTCTATATGAAATAAGAACATAATAAAATCATAAACATAATGACATTTACGTATGATAAATGAAAATAGCGCGTATCTTTTCCTCACTCTTTCGGATGGTGCGTCTGGTACTCATTCGCGTGATACTCGCGGCCAAGTGATGTTATGCTCATACCACCACGCAACTTATCTAGAATCTTTATTTTTTCGGCTAATGTCATAACCTTACAACTTTTCTTCTCTTCACTATTACTCGCGGATGCTTTACGTTTTGGTGCCATATTGCTGTCTAAGGGTAATTAGCAAAACAACGGCAAAATACCACAAAATCCAACGCAACTTCACTGAACTTAACGCGGTAGCGAGACTGAGACAAAGGGTGATGCGGGAGTGTTGGAGAGTGTAGGAGAAAATACTAGTAGAGCGCGTATTGGCACGCGTACAGTACTACTGTATTAGAGCATGTTTGGCGGACCGTGTATAATCAAATTTTCCGCTTTCGGCAAATACCGTAATTGTTCGCATTTTTCCGTGTATAAGCAAATTCGCGCTGGACAAAAAAAGCGTTGGACGAAGGTTTACTGTATTGTGTAATGCCTAATTTCTAAGCTCTGTAGTTCACATTCAGGAATAAAGATTCTAAAGAGGTTATCAAGTGACAATTGCAAAATTTCCTCGTAATTTATTCAGAAATTCATAGTTTGTGACATTTTTCAGCAGTTAACTGTCTATTTAAAAAAGATAAGTGTTCGTTGCACTTGAAGAACATCACAGTGATGTAGTCGAGACCACCATGGCCGAGATCGAGACTGAGACCAGAAAAAAAAAAGGCAATGTAGGTCGGTCTCGAGTCCTACATCACTGGAAATAACAGTTATCGTACATCAAGTACGACGCGCGTATAACACGTATAGTTAAACTTTGGTATACATAATTAGCAGTTGTACACTTGCCTCAATTACAGTTATAGTACACTGAAATATTTCAATTACATGGGTATATTTAATTGTGAATTGTTATAGATGCCAGGCTCTCTCTCTCTCTCTCTCTCTCTCTCTCTCTCTCTTCTCTCTCTCTCTCTCTCTCTCTCTCTCAGGGGGTATAAAGGTTATGCACGTTCCTTCTGGGTGTAGTAAACTTTATACTTGGGGTGTGACAGCCCTCCGGTCCCGAGTCGTGGGATTCTAGAGAAATTGGCTGCCAATTCCTTTAGGTTCTCTCTCTTTCGGGAGGGCGGGTGAAGTCTGTTGTACAAACCTGTCCCGTGGGTTACTAGGACCCCTTCCCATCCCTACTCTGTCCTTTTAGCTTAGGTTAATGATGTTCTCCTCTGACTGCAGAAAAAAAAAAACTTTTAGTATTAACTCTTTTTCTCGACTCTTACGATTAGGACCCAATTGCTACCTCATGCGTGGGAAGAGAGGCTTTGGAACCTCTATAAATAACACCATTTCACTTCAGTTGTAGGTAAATAATTAGAGGGGATAATAGCGGGTAGGATTGTTGACCATTTGGATTTCTACAAGCTACTTGGGGACTCCAACATGGGTTTAGACGGCATGGGTCGTGTCTCACCAACATGCTCGAGTTTTTCCACGTCATGTTGAGTGAGTATGATAAGAGTAGGGCGATTGATTAGAAAGCCTTTGATAAGGTACCTCACAGCCGGCTAATGGCTAAAGTGCGCGTGCTGGGTATTGGTGGGGAAGTAGGTAGGTGGATTGAAAACCGGCTGAAGAATGCCACAAAGTTAATCCCTTCTGTTAGGCATATGGGCTACAATCGACGCTTACGTGACGCGGGTTCAAAGTTGTCGATTTTAGAAGCATGTTTAGTTTAAATGATAACCCAACTCGCAACAATGGTTGGAAGTTGGATTTGAAACGGTTTAAGACTAGTATGTGTGGGAATTACGTATAAGATCTGTGACACGTGGAACAGGTTACCTTCAGAAGTTGTGAACAGTTCCTCTGTGGATCAGCTCGAGAAAAGGTTAGACCAAATCTTGCACACTATTTGAGGGTGTAGAAAATTTTCCCTGGCACCCGTTGCCATTGGTACCTCCTCGGTATGGGCCGCAAGGCCTTTTGAGGTACTTCTTTTCCTTGTAACTCCTTGTAACTCTCTCTCTCTCTCTCTCTCTCTCTCTCTCTCTCTCTCTCTCTCTCTCTCTCTCTCTATTCTAAATTAAAATAAAAAAGTAATTAAAAAAGCTAATAAATTGAATGGAACCATAAACACTAGGAATGAAAAAGATGCAAGCAGGAGAATCTTTGATTTTTAAGGAGAAAAATCCAGGAGGAGGACGTTTTAAAAGGAACAGTATTGAGGGAGAGTCCAACGAAACTACTGAGAAGGGAGTATGTTTAGGGAAAGGGCATTGAAGGAGGGAGTCTTAAAGGGAAGAATTTTAAAGTAGGGGGTTTGTAGGTCAAGAGTTTGAAGGAGGTGACCGTAAGGGAAGAGGTATTTTAAAGGCTGACGAAAGAATCGTAGGGAGGGAGTCTTAATGGAGAGAGTTAAGGGCCGGAAGTATGGCTCCAGGGAGTGCGGAATGTTTCTAGGGGCCGCATCCTTCTTGACAACATCGAAGATTATCGCTCGCAAGCGTGACGGGGCGTGCCTTCACCGATGGATAAAGGGCATGAATACGTGTAACGTAATTGTGGTTATGAGCCAGTCTTTATTTTAGTCTGTTTGTGGCGTTAATCATTACGTGGTGTGAACCGCGTGGGATTTCAAAATTTTACTTTACGTAAACGTCAAACATTGACTTAATCCGATATTGAACGCCTTATTGCTCTTCTATATAAGCAGGATTGAAACTAGCAGTTAAAAGAAGTACGTCTCACGGAACGTTGAAAAAGAGCAAGATCTTCCAGTAAATTTCTTGAATTAAGCATATCTTTTAATTATTTTTCATAACAAAATAGGAAAACTAAATTATTAGGAGATTGTAGACACCAATCGATCAGGGAAGTACTCCTGGGTGGGGGGCGTTAGGCGAGGAGACAGGGAGTGCTAGAACTGTCGTTTCTCCTGTCACTGTCCTCCTTACCTGATCTTTTGCCATGTCTCATCTGGGTTGGGTACAATTGGTCCAATGACGATTGGTCCAATACCGATTGGTCCAACTGGTAGCTTATACAACGACGAGTATAGCTTAAAACCAATAGTTTACGTGGAAATGTTGGGGTTCGACTTACAACATTACTGCGTTAGATTTCATGAGTCACATCTCTTTTCCCTTTAGAACTGCTTTTGTGAAACCCATGGAGTGGCGTGTGTGCGAAATAGTGTTATCCGAAAGAGGAAAGGAAAAGCTTGCAGTGAGTGGATATTTGTTTACACTGCGCTGGAAAAAAATTCAAAAGACGAGTGGAAAAAAAACATTATTGGAGATGTGAAAATAGAGCGTGTAAAGGTACTGCAATTACAAATCTCGAAGAAAACTGTCATTACTTAAAAAGTGAAAGTGAACATACTTGTGGATCCTCTGAGGCTAGTCGTGTTCATGTAGTGAAATGCCATAATGAAATTAAACAAAAAGCCAAGGACACTAGTGAAAAATCTTCTCAAATCATTCAAGGGGTAGTTAGTCAAGTCGATTCATCAATCGTACCATATAGGGAAGAAAGAATCGTTAAAGAAGATTGTAAGCAGAGTACGAAAGGAAGGACCTCTGGAACCAACAAATCTGGATAACTTATCTATTCCAGACGAATACAGAAACACACTTTCTGGAGAAATATTTTTAGTTAAAGAATCAAGTATTGGAAATGACAGGATCTTGATATTTACCACCACTTTCAATTTAAAGAAACTTGAATCAGCTCATTTTTGGATTATGGATGGAACATTTAAGACCGTCCCAACAGTTTTTACACAGCTATACACAATTCACGCTCCTGTTGGGCCGCATGAAAGAAGCTGCATCTTACCTTTGGTTTATGTACTAATGTCACGAAAAAACACTGAATGTTATATCCAATTTTTTCGCGATCTTCTTAACTATGCTGCTGAAAACCAAATCATCCTCGCTCCTGAGATGATAATCACTGACTTCGAAATAGGAGCTATAAATGCAAGTAGATGTGAAATTCCTGGTACGGTCAACAAGGGTTGCTTCTTTCATTTTGGACAAAGCATATACAGAAAAGTAATTTCATCTGGTTTGAAATCTTTATATGCCAACGATGAAAACTCATTAAAAATTAGGCAAATGGCGGCCCTTGCTTTTCTTCCACCAAACGAGATTGAAGAAGCGTGGATACAACTTAAACCCATAATTCCTGAAGAAGGCATTCTTGTAACTGCTTATTTCGAAGAAAATTATTATGTTCGCGGAAAAATCCGCCGAGTATTACGCGGTCAAGAAGTGAGACATCCGCTACTTTTTCCACCATCTTTCTGGTCTGTACATGACAGAGTACAGGGTGTCCCATAAGTCCGGCATCATAGGAAAAATAATAAAAAAAGGCAAAACAAAAGCTTTTATTTACAGAACGTGCTCAATATGTATTGTTCCGTAGCCCATTCACAAAATTCCATCCGCCGGTCGGGATCATCATCGCTTAATTTCTGTAGGATCTGAAGTTTATATGGATGCCATTTGTGAGCCTGAAGAATGCGATGGATGCTACTTTTCGACACTCCTGTCTCGGCGGACAGTCGCCGAAGAGACTTATTGGGACTTCTGTTAAAATGAGCCAGGATAGCAGTCGCTGTATCATTGTCAGTGGACCTCCTTGAAGGTCCACTGCGTGATTTATCTTCTATGGATCCTGTTTTCTTAAACTTTGCAACAAATCTGCTAACACAACTCTGTGTTATTGGCTCGCGGTCTGGATGCAGTCTGTTAAATTCAGCAGCGGCCTCTCTTTGACTCCGATTTCCTATGAGTAGAATTATCTGGATTCGTTCTTCCTTGCTCACAGACATTATGGCCTGTAGAAAGAGAAAAATATGAATTATGGTTTGTAGAAATAGAAAAATATGAATTTCTCCTATGATGCCGGACTTATGGGACACCCTGTAGAAACAGGTATACCAAGAACTCAAAATAAGGTAGAAGCATGGCATCGTCGTTTCGAAACTTTAGTAGGGTCGGCTCATGTTGGACTTTTTAAAATGATAGCCGAGCTACAAAAAGAGCAAAAACATACTGAAGATGAAATAGAATGTATCATTCGTGGAGAATTTAAATCAAATTTAAAACGTAAGTATATACAGCGAGAAAACAGAATTTTAACCGTGTTTCATGGAATACGCGCTTTTAGACTACCTGCGGACATTAGCTCACAATCTGAAGTTTTAATTTAATCCTCCTTTTATGCATTTTTCTCTTAGTTAATAAGTATGCTTTATGCTTTTAGTTTAATATGTAGCTTTCAGCTATAGTATGGTTTATAAATAAACAAAGTAATATGTAGCCTTTAGCTATAGTATGCTTTATAAATAAACAAAGTAATTTCAAATAATTATTATATCAATTTCTGTAAATAAAGTTTTTTCTAAGTTTCATTTAACTTCATTCCATTTAACGCCCGATTGGACGAATCGTCGTTGTAAAAATGGTCCCTTGGACGAATTGTCTGATTGGATCAATCGGCAGTGGACCAATTGTCTGGGACCGGTCTCATCTACCCTGTGAGCAGTCCAACGTGCTTCTCTCCTTACTCCTCACTACACATACATGCATTTTACACCCTACACAATCTTTTCAAAATTTAAAAAAAAAATGGCATCATCTTCAAGATCCTCGGAGTCCCCACTTCTGGCTACCCCGCTGCCGATACCGGGAACGCAAACCCGGGCAGCGGGGCTGGTTTTGCTACTGCCTATTCGAGATGTCCTGGGCCTCTACCTGATTCACTTTTCACAAAGTTCTACAATATTTGTGGCCTTTCCTCAAATTTCCAATCTGTTGAACACCACCTCTCCTCTAAACCTCGCTTTCTCTTCCTCACTGAAACACAGGTGTTGGGACGACTGACAGCAACCCCTTTTCTGTATCCTACTTTCTCTATATTCAATTTCATTCCAAAGGTGGATGTTGCGTATATGTACGCAACGACTTAACTTGCTCTCGTATTCCCAAACTTTAATCTTCCGAATTCTACAGTTCTATACCCTCTGGCTTACGGCTTACATGCCACTCTCAAACTAAATACATCTGCGTGGTCTACCTTTCTCCTAATTCTACTGACTACTCAAAACTTTGACTACCTCACTTCCAAAATGAAATACATTCTATCCCATTCTCCTTTTGTAGAAATCTTCATTTTAGGAGATTTTAATGTTCACCACCACTTTTGGCTTTCCTCCCATTTCACTGACATCGGTAGTGAACTAACTTACTTCTGCTCTAGGTCATTCAGGATAGAGATTGTGCAGCACCCTACTCGTATCCCTGATCGCCTTGGAAATAATAGGCCCTTCTGGATTTATTTCTCGCCTCTCATCCTTACTCTGTCCAACCTTATATCTGTTTCCTGTCCTATCGCTCCAGTTTGGCCGTTGGATCCTCCTAAGAGGAGGCGCCTTTGGCACTTTTGCGCCGCTGATTCGGAGGCCTTTGGTCAGTACTTCTCTGATTTCCCATGGAATGATTACTGCTTCCGTGGTCGGGACCCCTCCGAGTGCGCTAAGCGCATCACGGAGGTGATTCGGTAATGTATTGATTGGTTTGTTTAACCGCTTTTGCAGCATCTAAGGTCATACCTTTCTTTCAACCTTTTAAGTGTTCCGTGCGATGATTCATCATTTCACGAAGGTCAAGCTTGTCGCCCCCCACCCTCCTCTCGAGTTGGCCTAGTAAAGTAGGGAGTTGGTTTCTTGTACTCTCCACCTCACATAACGGAGGGGATCTACAACTTCACGCGGGATCCGAACCACGGATCGCTACATAGTCTGGACGCAGCGGACGGTCTCCCATCCAATTACTATCCGGCCCAATGTCACTTAACTTCGCTGATCAACGGGAAGCGGTGCATAGAGACGTACATTCCATATTCTATTCCTACTACTTATGCAAAAAACCGTGGTTTAACTTTACTTGCTCTAATGCTATCTGCAACAGAGACGAGGCTTTGAGAAGGTACCGTCGCTATCCAACTCCTGACTCTCACTCAGCTTATATTTCCGCCGGAATCGTGCAAAATCTGTTCTTAGACTTGCCAAAAATTAATTCATCAGACAAACATGTGAAAGCCTATCAAATTCTAATGCTTCTCGCTCTTTCTGGCATCTAGCTCAGAACCTCTCCAACAACTTTACTTCTTCTTTTCCTCTTATTTTCCATTCCGACGGCTCATTTGCCGTCTCTTCTTCTGATAAAGCGGAACTCTTCGCCTCCAACTCAACCCTGAATGATTCCAGTGCTGGTCCTTCATCTCCTCCTCCCTCTAACTTGATTATGTCTGATTAGAATCCCTTCCAAAGATGTTTTTTCTGTACTAGCTGGTCTCAACTCCAGGAAGGCGTACGGCGCTGATGATGTCCCTCCTGCTCTCAAGAACTGTGCTTCCGTGCTGACACCCTGCCTAGGCAAACTCTTTCGTCTTTCATCTGGTACTTTTCCTTCCTGCTGAAAGCTCGCTTTCATTCAGCGTGTCCCAAAGAAGGGTGACCGCTCTCAACCCTCCAGCTATCGTCCAATTGCTTTGATTTCTTGCCTTTCTAGTTTTGCATCTATCCTTAATAGGAAGATTCTTGAACACCTCTCCTCACAAACTTTCAGATTGTCAGTATGAGTTCCGCAAGGGGGACGCTCTGCTGGCGATCTTCTTGCATATCTCTCTGACTCTTGGTTATCCTCCTCTCGGGATTTCGGTGAAACGTTTTCTATTGCGCTAGACATATCAAAAGTTTTGATAGAGTTTGTCACAAATTCTTAATTCCGAAACTGCCCTCCTTCGGTTTCTATCCTTCCATCAGTGCCTCCATCTCTGATTTCCTTTCTGTCCGATCTATATCTGCGGTTGTAGATGGTCACTGTTCTTCTCCTAAAGCTATTAATAATGGTGTTCCACAGGGCTCTGTCTTGTCACCTACTCTTTTTCTTTTATTTATTAATGATCTTCTAAGTCGCACTTCCTCTCCTATCCACTCCTATGCTGATGATTCCACCTTTCACCTCTTCACAAAGCGTCCTTCTCAATAGTCACTCGACGCGTGGGACGGTTATGCGCACCTGACCTCTGACACTTCTGTTATTTCTGATTTGGGGAGAGAGAACCTTGTGGCCTTCAATGCCTCAAAAATTCAGTTCCTTCATCTGTCTACTCGTCACAGTCTTCCACACGACTATCCCCTTACCTTCAGCAATACACACTCAATCCTTCCTCTTCTCTTAACATTCTTGGCATTTCCTTTTCTCGTGATCTTTCCTGGAAAGATCAAATATATATCTTTCTAAAACAGCTTCTAAGAAGTTAGTGTGTTGTGTACCGGCTTCGCAGTTTTTTCACCCTCAACTCAGTTGTTGTCTCTGTACAGGGGTCCTGTCTGCTTCGTGATGGAATACGCTTCTCATGTGTGTGGTGGCTCAACCCACACAGCTCTACTTGACCGGCTGGAATCAAAAGCTTTTCGTCTCATCAGTTTCCCACCTCTTACTGTCTTCAATCCCTCTCTCTCTCTCTCTCTGCCGGAATTTTGCCTCGCTCCCTTTACTATCACTATTAGAACGGACACTGCTCTTCTGAACACTCAAACTGCATGCCTCCTCCTCTAACCCTTTCACATCTGAATTATGAAATTTTTATTTTAAAAATTTTTTTCCTGTTCAATCCAAAATAACCTCTAATTTTCAGGTCGTAAGGCTCAAAATCGATTGTCAAGCTCACTTTGCCATAAGACAACGGTCGGCGTTGAAGGGTTAACCCATTATGGACCAAAACTATTTTTGTTACTTCCTGATATTTCTTGATATATTCAGCTTCGGAGACTTTAAAATAAACATGAAATAGTTATCTGATACAGAAAATTTTAAATAAAAATTAATATTTTAAAACCTAACACTTAAGTTCTAACCTAAATTGTATTGTTAAAATGTGTCCCAAAAAAGGGACAATGGACTTTCGACACATGCTTATTTCTTTTCTGTCCAACACTCTAATGCAAGAGTTAATCGGTGTTCTCAGTCTTTCATTTACTCAACCTATTAACTCTGGAACAATCTTCCTCCCCTATGATCTTCAGTCTTTCAAACGCAGAGTGTCCAGGCATCTCGCAAACTTTGGACCTTGATTTTGGCTCTCTTCTTCCTCTATGGGGGGAGGCGCATTTTTTGGGGCGTTTTTCCTTGGCTCCTCTCTCGCATAAAAAATAATGTTCAATGTCTGTGTGACTGATAATAAGTTATTTCACAAATTGGTGCCTCTGTTTTGCATCAAAAAGGACTTCAGTAAACATGCAGTTAAACGTCCCAGTTTTATAAATAATAAAGTATGAATAGGCTTTATAACGATTGATTGAAAGAGTTTTCTTCCTTCGGTATAGGGTTTGCAGTACTCCAGCTCCGGAGCCTGAGTGAAGCTGGAGCTGTGATTTTAGAGCCCGAGCAGAGCTGAAGCCAGACTTATCGTAGCGCTCCGGAACGTGGAGCTGGAGCTGAAGCCTGGAGCTGCTCCACTTATAGTAGAGTGAATGTCAGCAAGTTTAGGGGATGGGAGCCGATCACTAGTGATTGGTGTTTTGGACGGTTTCACGTTGAACAGTTTTCTTTGAGCATGTAAAACACTAGTTGTAAACAAACCGGACCGCTGATGTTGAGCGTAACGAATGTGCGTATAGTATTTTTTAATCGTAATATAGTGTCTTGGCCGTACCAGTTTGCCAAGTATGGATAGTAAATCATATCGTTACGACATACACCTTTTTTTATAATAGATTAGAATGTTATAAAAAAGTAGGTACTTTTGAGCACCCTAAAACCATTTCTCTGACCAACTAAAATTCAAGCTGTATAAACGCCGCAAAGAATTAGTAGTACTTATTAGAAAGTCTACCACACTTACAATTCAGAGAATTACGCAGATTGGAACTACTCACAAGTATGTATCACCAACTCGGCTTTAGATTACTAACCTCAATGATTTTGCTATCCTATTGTGCATTCAGTTTTTGTATCTTAAGAGCTGTAGTGCAATAAAAAGACGCTAAAGTATCAGTCCGGAACAACACCATACTCTTGAACAACTTAGGATATAGAGCTGGGGTTAGTGAAGCAGCTCTGGAACTGGAACTGGGTTAGTGGAGCAGCTCTGGAACTGGAACTGGGTTAGTGGAGCAGCTCCGGAGCTGGAGCTGGGGATTACTCTCAGCTCTGGAGCCGGCCTGGAGCAGGAGCTGAGTCACTGGAGCCAGCATACTCGGAGCACTGTCAACCCTACTTCGGTATATATGGCTTAATCCGAAGCTGCTACTTGTTAAGCAACCATAGAAATTCTTCACTGTTTATATGAAAGCATTTAATTTCCTTTAAAGGCACTTTAGTCATGCCGTTATATATATATATATATATATATATATATATATATATATATATATATATATATATATATATATATAATCAGGGCTGGAAACCAGTACCAGTAACTACTACTTAGATTTTGGTACCAGTACCACTCATTTAAAGTTTCAAATGCCAGTACCCAGTAACTCTTAAAAGCAGCTGGTATACTCCATAATCTGGTGGTATTTTCACTTAAAACACCAACCATATCCTCATCCTTTTCAAGTAACCTTCCTCAAGTTCCTTGATGCTCTAGTCCTTATAAGAAGTATTCTATCTTTATTTTTGTTACTGAATTTATAAAACCTGAAGCCAAACAACCAAATCCTTTAGTAGAAGCTGCTCAAATAGTTTCTGCCCTTCCTCCAACTCAAGTCAATGTGGAGAGGCTCTTTTCATCTATGCATTTCATTCTCAATGATTTGAGGTCATCTCTGTCAGAAACCTCCTTAAATAACACTTTGTTTTTGAAGTCTAATGAACTTAACTGAAGCAGACACAATGTTTTTTTTCTAATTTCAGTTAAATGATTTAAATTTTTTTTTTTTTTTTTTTTTACAAGTGATGAAGAGGTTTGTAAATTTTATTTAGTTACCGTATGCATATATAAGAAATAACTAATATTTCATTTTGGCAATATTAAAGATAGATTGTACAGTAGGCCGGGTCGAAAATGGGAAATTTTTTATTTCTTACAAAAAGTACACTATGTGAGAAGTTTCACTTTATTTTAACAAAATATTAAAATATCAAGCATGTGCTACCCCTAGTACATAAACCCCTGCCTTTTTTACCCTCATATTTGCATATATTTAAATGGGAAATTTTTTTATTTTTTAAAAAGTACACTACAGTATGTGAGAAGGTTTTTTTTATCACTTTAACAAAAGATTAAAAAAATCAAGCATGTGCTGCTACCCTACTACCCCTATCACATGCCCCTCCTCCCTTTTTTGCCTTCATATTTGCATATGTTTAATATTGTTATATGTTACAATAAGTGTTTCCCAACCGGGGGCCATATGGCTCCCTGGGGGCCATGGCACATTTGAAGGGGGCCACAGGAAAATGTTATTTTGTAAAATAGAGTTAAATCTGCATATTACCTACTGAAAATAATGCTTATGGGGGCCACAGGAAAAAATAAGGTTCCTAAGGGGGCCATAAGCCAAAACCGGTTGGGAACCACTGAATTTTAATTTATTTTAATTTAATTAAATGACAGACTAAGACTAAGTTACATGATAAGTTGTTTGTTTAATGCTTGATATTTTTATGCTTCAGATAAATAGAAATAATTTTTCAGATAAATAGAAATAATTTGCATTTGCTTTATTTATAATTTGAATTATTATAAATTACATGTAATTTGATTTTACATCTGAATATAAACTATGACTACTAGAAGCAAGTCCTCAAATGCATGCAGACTTTGGATATCCTATGGAATTCCCAGCAGCCATGACTCCTTCAAAAGCAGATGTTGTGAGACACTACCTTTTTGTGCGCCGTCGTGAAGAAGCTAAATCAAAAGGATCAGCAACTGCTAATGATTGTTACAGGGTTGTTGTAAAAGATATTGAAGACATTTGGATGAAATTTTCTTTTCCTACGATTAACACCAAAAGTATCTATCTTAAAGTCACTCGACTAATAGAAGAAGCCTCAAAATTGAACAAGGTGCCGTTACATCGAAGAAATGAAAGTTTTGCCTTAAAAGTAGCTCAGTATGATGAAATACTTGATATATCTTCTTGTGAATGCTATGATAAGGGAATTGATAGGAAATCTTGCAGGTGTGAGGATAAAATAACAATGGCAGAATGGGAGTCTTTTGTGGGTCAGGAACAAAGAAAAAATCAATTAGGACCAATTGATATCATAGCTAGTTCAATAAAGAAGAGATCTTTAGCAATAGCCCAAGATGCACAAAACCGTCAACTAAAAGCACAAGAAGCCACCAATGTGGCCGATTTAGAATTGACTGAGAATATTCAGAACAGGCACTCGTATAAAAACCTAGCCTTAACAGCAGATCGTTATCGTGTAAGTTGTAGAGCTGCAGCTGCAATAGTCTGCAGCTTTAAAAGATATGGGGATCCTTAACTACATCAACATGCATGACAGAAAGAAATTAAAAAGAGAAAGAAATCGCATGGGTGAAACAAATACTTTTAGGTCTAAATCTGATGATGGAGTGCCTTAGATTTGATGGAAGGAAAGATAACACATTAACTAAAAGTGGAAAGATAAAAGAAGAACACTATGTTATTGTGAAAGAACCTGGAAACATCTATGTAGACCATGTCACACCAGATAATAGAACTGCTCGCTGCATAGCAGAAGAGTTGATAACTATTATTACAGACTCGAACAGCATAACTACTATCAAAACTTTACTGTGTGATGGTACTCCTGTAAATACAGGAAAAATTGGTGGTGGAGCCATAAACTGGTTGAAATTCATCTTAACAGACAAGTGCAGTGGTTGGTGTGCCTCTTGCATTTGAATGAGCTGCCTTTTATGCACGTCTACAAAGCCATTGATGGTAAAACAACAGGTCCAAATACTTTTGTGGGTTCAATTGGGAATAAACTGAAAACCGATTTCACAAAATTGGAGGTAGTCAAATATTCTCGCGTAAAGGGAAACATTAAAGAAATAAATTCTAGCAAATGTTGTGAAGGAGCTAAGCATTGATCAAAGATATCTCTATGATATGTGTCTGGCAGTGCAAACTGGAGACACTTCTCAAGATCTGTCCACTCGATCCCTAGGTACCTTTCACCATGCTCGCTGGCTAACTCTAGCCAACCAGGGTCCTTCGATTAATTATATATCTCAACGCCAAATCCCGATAAAAACCTTCAAGATATAGTCAAGATTATTATGCAGTTCTATGCTCCAGGGTGGTTTTGGATAAAATCCATCCTAATGCAACTGATGGTGCATATAACTTTTGGCATTTAATGTGTTTGCTTCGAAATTTAGATGAACAACATAGATCAATCATAGAATTAGTATTAAAGAATGACGCCTATTTTGCCCACCCAGAAAATATACTCATATCAATGGTAACTAACAAGAGACTAGAAATTAGGGAGCAAGCTATTCAGAAAATCATCCTTTCAAGAACAGGATTTTCAGGTACCAGAAACTTTGAGTTGCCTCGAACCCTCAATTTCCATTCTACTGACTACACCGAGATGATCGATTGGCAAAAAGAGATCATTACTTCTCCACCGCTGCTAAACAATTTTAGCGACGATGAGCTACTACAGACTCGATGTAAGCCACTGGAGATAGCTTCTTTTCCATGCCACAGTCAAAGTGTGGAAAGGGCGGTGAACCTAGTAACAAAGGCATGTCAGGAAACAATAGGATATGACAACCGTCAAAAGTTTATCTTAAACTCATTAGAATCAAGGCGAAAACTGCCCAAGTATGAATGGAAGGCCCAATGGAATGAGTAAGAAACATGAAATGAAATTTCCTAATGATATTGAAAATTTCCTCCCTTTTGATGTGATAAGGAACAATGAAAATGCGAATTGAATTTTAGCACATTTATTATGCCTCTAATTTTTTCTTCTGAATATATTGTTGTACTTAATTAATTTTCCTAATACTGTACATTATTAAATAAAATATTATACGTTAATAAAGATTTGTCATCAAAAAACCTGAATGTAGTGTAAGTCTCGTATAAATGGAATATTCTTCAATATACTGTAGGTCAAAAAGTGAAAAATTGTGCCAGGGTTAGGAGGCTTTAAACAGCGAAAATAATTTATGAGGGGGTTCCTGTGTTCCATTCAAACCCCTCACAATATGTACCTTTACAATATAAAATTTCGACCCGGCCTATTGTACAGTGATCAGAAAGTTAAAAATTTTCTTATGCATATACGTATAAAAATAGTAATTAATTTTTGTAATATTAAAAGTAGATTCTAGGTGTATAAAGTGTTCGTAGATCCTATAACTATTAGCCAATACCACAACTACAGTACCATTTTGGAAAGTTGGTAATATCAGTACCACTTAGTCACAAATACCAGTACCAATACCAGTTGAGTTAAAAATTATCGTACCAATATATTTATATTGCTGGTACCCAGCCCTGATATATATATATATATATATATATATATATATATATATATAATATATATCATTTATTATTTGCCTTGGTCCTTCTGCTTGTATATATTTTTCTATCAAATTCCTCAAACTTGCGGAAGTTTCTTAGAAGTATTCCGTCGGAGTGGAAAAAAAAAGTGCTTGTCGCTTTCGACCCAATTATTAACGCGTCAGTTCGCATCACAGAGTCACTGGGGCACCTTTTGGCGAAGCATAGCATCGCAGTGCCAGTACACTGGACCACTTCTTTGGTCTTGCGTGTGTGAGGACGCGCGAAGCGAAAAGAGCGAAAATTTGAGGGCACTCCATGTTGAGAACGACGAATGAGCTTCTCTCATCTCCATTTTTTGAAAGAGGACGTTCAAAATGTTTCCAGAAGTTGGACGAGCTTTAATCGAAGTGCATACGTTTTCGAGAATGTTGGTAGTGGTGGAGGTGACTACTTTGAGGGAAACGGATAATATCGTAATCTTAAAAACAAACATATATATATATATACAGTATATATATATATACAGTATATATATATATATATATATATATATATATATATATATATATATATATATATATATATAAATATATATAAATATATATATATATATATATATATATATAAATATATATATAATATATATATATATATATATATAGATATATATAAAATATATATATATATATATATATATATATATAATATATATATGTATATATATATATGTATATATATATATATATATATATATATATATATATATATATATATATAATCATCTTGGTGCACCTGGCACTTCACCATAAAGATGTAGCAATATAGATTCAGTGAAAGAATTTTACCGAATGAAAATCAATCTTTGGTGAAATAAAACCATAATTCTGCATGTCATCACCTGAAAGAACGTGTCTACCAATAAAATTTAATTATGCCTTAAAAATCTCAGTCGGGTTTTAGGAAAGTGTCCTTGGACTTTGGTTTTATATTGAATGCATCCTGAAGTTCACATTCAGGCGGTTTTTCCATGAATTCATTAATAATATTCTTTGGTAAAATCATGGAAGCAGACGCTGAAATATTGGTAAAACCCAGTGTTTTATTCTTTGAAATAACGGGTCCAGTTTTCTTACAACTAAACTGTGATAAGAAGTTTTTCTACCTGCAGGTACGAAATATGTTCCTGAAGAGCACTCTTTAGCGTGAAGTAAAAAGTGTACTATACAGTAAATGACGTATAAAAAGAAGGCTAAAGGCAGAGGAAAATGAAATAAGTAAAAATAAAGTCGGTAAAAAAAAATAAAGTCGGTAAATCACGTTAGAATGGTTGAAAGGGTGTTGGATACAGTAAAAAAATATTCTTCACTCGCAAAGGAAAGCAACAAAAGAGACTACTAACATTTGATAAACCCACGACAACGCACTCTTTTAGTCCTTCGTGATGCAATTTCCGTTTGAGTGTAGATGGGTCAACTTTGACACTAAACGTTTCCTGCAGTTGTGCAGGAAGGCAGCTGCATGGATATACGTCTGTCCCTTCCCACCAAGAAATGGGACATTTAATATTGACGTTTTTCAAACGTTTATGACATATACTAAACGTCCTATTTCTCGCTGGGTCTGATTTTCAGGTTTCTATTATTAGGTTTGATGCTCTTCAAGGTTTGTTTCTATCATGTCTTCTCAGGTTTACTGTATTTCTTAACTTGGTTTTAGACGAGTCATTTACAAACCTTCGTTATTTTACTGTATAATTTCCCATTCGCTGTATAGCCCGTTTTATGTAAAGTTATCTTTTTATGCTTTACTTAATGCGACATTGTGCGATTAGGAGCCATATTTCTAAGGTGAATGCCTTAAAAACCTATTAAAGTGTAGCAGTAAAAAAATTGGATCCAGTATTTGACAGAGTAAACTATTATAAATTTTACCACCATTTCATTGTTTATTTTCATATTTTTACCAAAGAATATTCCTGAACTTATAAAAAAAAAAAACCCGCCTGATTGTGAATTTCAATCAATATCTTTTAACACATAAAACCAGACAGTAAGTTGAAATACAATACACTTTCCTAAAATTTGATTGAGATACGTTAAAGCACAATTTCATCTTATTATATCTGACGTAATTTCGGTCTTATTTCAACGAAGAATAAATTTTAATTGAAAAAATTAATTTACTTAATTAACGTCGTTATTTCTTGTTTTGAAATGACATATGTGGACCAAGATTTTTTTTCTTTACATTTCATTTCTGTCTATAAATATATACGGAGTTTACATAGATCTGTATATTTTCATTATTACCTCGCAGGCAATTGACTCCAGCAAATATAGGTACACGTTTTACACCACGAGGGTAACACGTGAATAATATGATAAAAATAACCACGAAGGAAAATAAAAACGCGAAATAGTGCTCAAGCGCTTTCGTCCAATGATATCCTCAGGAACAATGACATCATTAGTGTTCCTGAGGATGTCATTAGACAAAAGCATTTGAGCACTATTTCCTGTTTTTATTTTCCTTCGTGGTCAGTGTCGTAACATCGCTTCCTGCCGATCAACGAAGTTAGGCGACATTGGGTCTGGTGAGTAATTAGATTGGAGACTATTCTCTGCGTCCAGATTATGTAGCGTAAAGCTGTAGGTTCCTTCCGTCATGTGACCTTCAATGTTGCGAAGAACATTATACACACACACACACACACACACACACACACACACACACACACCGTATGAGGTTTGTTTGAGATTTGTTCAAAACGTATCCGGACTGATGCGATTAGAGACAGAATATGGTACTTAATCTCCCTCAAAGTACGGTCCTTCTGAAGCCACACACTTTACCCAACAATCCTGCCACTGTTGAAAACATTTTTCGAAAGCACTTTTCGGAATGGCCAAAAGCTGCTCAGTCGAATTTCTTTTAATGGTCTCAACATCATCGAATAGATGTCCTTTCAGGGTTTGTTTGTTTGAGCTTTGGAAACCAAAAAAAGTCGCATGAAGTCAACACCGGCGAATATGGAGGTTGCTGTACTTGGGGTTAGCGTTTTTAATAAAAAATTGCTGGAAAGGCGACGAATGAGATAGCGCGTTATTGTGATGAAGCATCCAGTCTCCGGCTCTCACTTTTGCTGCTGTTTCCTTCGAACTGCTTCACGTAGACGTCTCAAAACTTCATTGTAAACTTCTTTGTTGATTGTTTGTCCCTGTGGAACATATTCATGGTGCGCAACACCTTCACAGTAAAAAAAAAACAAGTAACATGAAGAAATCGCCGCGAAACAAAGCACGTTTAACTTTATCAGCTCAATACAGTGGACTGACGCTACATAATGAAGTGCAACCCTGTCAGTCAACTAGTCTCGACATGGAGACATTTTTAGCACAGTCACAACTCCAAGTGTGACCTTGTTCTAAAAATAAACACCCTGTCCGGATACGCTTTGAACAGACCTCATATATATATATATATATATATATATATATATATATATATATATATATATATATATATATGGGATGAATTTCACAATTAAACACGTGAAATGAATGAATGATGCAAACCCACAAGGAAAAAGAAAAATGATTCCAAGGCCTTTTGTGTATTCAGAAGTACACCTCGTCAGGGGATGCAGCAGCATTCCCTGACGAGGTGTACGTCTGAATACACGAAAGGCCTTGGAATCATTTTTCTTTTTCCTTGTGGGTTTGCATTATATTATATATTCCCCTTCATGGAATATAGGCTATATATGGCGCGTGTGTAGGCAAGAGCGTGAGTGAGGTCGATTATTTTATAATTCACAGACGTAGTGAGGTAATTTTTTTGTAAGGGAACACTTTCGGTATCCCTGAAATTAAAATATTTATGTAAAAAATCAAGACACGTGTAATAAGAAATCTAGACACACGCCTCGATGGTGTAATGGTTAGCGTCGCTGACTACGAATCCATCGGCCCCGGTATCGAGATCCGGTGACGACAGGCGGCGCGCAGCAAAACCCAGCTGTTCATCCTTCCACACAATAAAAATTGGTTGGTTACCTTGGATAGCCTAGTGGTTAAGATGCTGGGCTGCTGGTGGGGCGTGGTTCGAATTCTACGTTAAACTGTAGGTCTGAGCTTGACTTCCGTCAGAATGAATAATTCAAACGAAACCAAGGTTAAGAGTGTCCTAACTCTTCAAGTGATCCGCGGAAAGACTATTTACTCTCATTGATATTAGTTAACTGCGTTTAAGAGAACAAAGATTATGCTGAATTCAGTATTTCCTTACGACTTTGTTATATTAAAGACTATTTTCATTTGAATCGGAATTTTCTTTGTTCAAAGTGTGAGAAGTTCAAATTGAACAAAATTCAGATACTGAATCATTTTGACAAGAAATTCATTTGTTGAAAACTGTAATGAAGAAATATGTTATATTTGTCCTCAACGTAAATTTTTTTTTGAGATAATACTTTTGGTTCCTCGGAACATTAAAAATTGTATACTGTATATAAAAAAAAAAAAAAAAATCTAGAAGCATTATTATTATTATTGTCGGAAATAAGCGTAAATAATAATTTTTGGGGACGAGTTTTTTTGAACCCCTGAATGGCCGAAAGTCGGTGATAGTGAAAATGACTAACCAACCTCGAATGACCACCTGATTTAGATGTAAGAATCACCCTGATTAAACCAAAGTATGAAATGGGCAGATCAGTGAACTCTAGTGTCCCCAAAACTTAATATTTGCCAAAATAAAATGCGTTAGTCCCGATTAAGTTAGGTTACACTAGGTTGGGTTAGTTGGTAAAACAACCTTCGATCCCTCAACTCGTGTTCAAAAAACATCTTGGTTCGATGACACTAAGGTGAGGTTAAATTAAATTAGGTTTGGTTTTATTTAATTTTTTAGATATATAGATTTCAAAAAGTCGGTACTGGCTTACGCGGAGATGCACACGTGTGTGTGTGTGCGTAAAACACTAGAAATAAAATTTAAATAAAAAAATAAAAATTCATACGCAACAATACAAACTTCTCGTTAAAAAAAAATAAAAAAAAATAAAAAATTGAGTGAAACATTTGGCGGTAAAATCATTCTTATCAACTTCTCGAGATGTTGACATTTAGAGAAAGAAAAAAAAAGATGTTTGAAGTTAATTTAACTGATATTAAACAAACCACAAAACCAACATGCTAATTTACACTTCATTTTTATTATTATCTCCTTTGAAAATAAATCATTTATATATATATATATATATATATATATATATATATATATATATATATATATATAACGTAAAGAACGACGCTTATATAGGAGAATATTCCGCGCAAGAAACCAATGCCCATTGGTTTCTGCGTGTATGTAGAAGAATTACGGCATTTGTTCGAGTGAGGCCCGTGGTGTAATGGTTATCATATCTGACCGGCAATCGGAAGATCCCAGGTTCGATTCCCGGGTGGTTACCTCATTTTTTCATTTGTTTCGTTCTCTCTCCTCATCTTGCGCGGTATATTCTCCTATATGAGCGTCGTTCTTTACGTTAATTATACTGCGTGTTTGCAGTTAAAATGTATATATATACAGGGCGTCCCAAAAAAATGTATACACACTTTAAATACTTATAAAGGCAGTGTTTATTAAAATACATTTCATTTTCAAAATGTAATAGAATCTACAGACATTATTTAATTGTTTTGTCAACGCCTGTTTTCAAACTGACGTCCGTTCTGGTCCAGGCACTGCTGATAACGCGAAGCAATGGAATCGCAAACATCACGAAACATTTCGTTTGGTATTTGTGTGCATTTTCGTTCAATGGCTGCTCTCAATTCAGCGACTGTTGCAGGTTTCATAGCGTAGACTTTGTCTTTTAAGTATCCCCATAAAAAAAAGTCTAGTGGTGTGAGGTCTGGTGAACGCGGAGGGTATTCTACGAAACCCCTTCGTCCAATCCACATCCACATCGTGCCAAGTACCACTCGCAATACTCCACTCTTCGGTCCGGATCATCTTCATTAATAGCATGGACTAATCTTGGAATGTAACTTTTCCATTGACAGCGCTTCAAAATGCGTTGGACAGACGATTCTGAAATTCCTACCTCACGACTCGCTTGCCGCACAGATTTTCTTGGACTTTGGTGATACGTTTCCAGTACTCTTTCTTGCTTTGTGGGGCTTGTCGATGTCCGTGGTCTTCCGGAACGCTTCTTGTGAACATTCTGAACAGTTCCATCGGCTTCAAACTTATCTCTAATTCGAGTGATGGTAAGTCGCGTTGGTGGATCTGTTTGAAACTCCCTCCTAAACTGTCTTTGCACTTCAACTGCGTTTTCACACTTCCAGTAGCATTTTAGAATGAATTTCCTTTGTTCAAAGCTTAGTCTGACTGCCATTATTAATTCTAATGGGTTTAACTTGGAAAGAAAGAAACATCAATTGAGCTATCAGCTGTTAAAGTGTGTGTACATTTTTTTGGGACGCCCTGTATATATACACAGGGCTATTCAAAATGATTCATCCGATTTCAACTGAGAATACTTCCGTACCTATCAACCGTGCATCAACTGGGCATACACCACATGAAAGAGGAAATCTCCGAGTTTTACAAGATCACCGCGAGAGGGCTCCAAAGTCACGCCGTGGCCTATATATATATATATATATGAGTAAAAGTTTAATTTTAAATATGACTAGCTTATCCCGCAGAAAAGGGGTCAGTTTAATCGGGTGGTCACTTTGGCAGGTTCTCATACACAATATAGGCAAGAATTTCACAATTAAATGAGTGAGGTTAATGAATGATGAGGTGTATTGCGAAAAACATCAAAAGACTGGAATCATTTTTCATTTATGTACAGTATATATGAAGTAAATATGGGTCTTTCCTGTTTCATTAAACTGTTTCCGATTTTTATGAAAACAACGTGATATGTAGTTTTTCACGCTGATTTCAAAATTATAAACCACTTCATCGAGAAATACTTAAGTTAAGTTAGGGTAGGTTAGGCTTATTAGCATTTGATGTTTTCTAGGACACTGTTTTTCTTTCGGTATTAAGTTATATTCTTGTAAAAAATTTACTGCATTTTCTTCTGTCTCAGTCTTCCTATATAATTCTATAAAATTAAATTTGTCAGTCATTAGAAAGTAAAAAGATGTTGAACTATATAGTCTATGCTTGCAGCGGAAGAACAAAATAGATGCGCAACGCCACCGTTTAAAAAATAGCCTAGCCTATGTATGCTTTCAGTGGTTACACCGTTCTAGTACTTTTTGTAGTATTCTATAATTTACTTTCATTTCGAAAAAACTTATTTTTAGAATCAGCTGTTTCAAACATTTGCTAGTTTCTGCACATTATAACTTTTTGGTTATATATTTATCGATGAAATGGTTCATAATTTTGAAATGAGCGTGAAAAACTGTACATATCACGTTGTTTTCATAAAAATCGGAAACAGTTAATGAAACAGGAAAGATCTGTAAATATAAACTGAAAAATTGGTATAATATATATATAATATTATATATATATATATATATATATATATATCCCAGTAAAGCCTAAAGCTTAAGGTCCAAATTAAATAAAATAAATAGTCCAGCTTCACAATTATTTGTCATTGTGAATTGTATTTATTTTATTATTAATAAAAAGGTTATTCAATTCAATATTTAGAAGGATAAAAAGTTGAAAAGTTAAAAAAATTTCACCTCGAGGATCATTCCGCCCATACTCCCATTTCAGGGTATGTGCAGCTCGCGGAAGCATTGTTTTTCTTTGCGTACGAAATAGATTAGACGCGTTATCTGAATGACGTGTTTGTATGATAATAGGAAAATATGTCGCTGAAAGTGTTTCATTTTAATTGTATATTGTGGTTAGTCGTTTATGATTAAAAATAAGCCTCATTTTAGTCGTTGTCAAGTGCGATCAGTGGTGAGCTATTTTGTGTCGGAATGAAGTTTGTTCGAGGCCTCTTTCTACGCAGGACGGTAGCTATTATATTGAGGACGGTCAGAATTCCAACGACCGTGTAGCGATTACGCCAAAACTCCTATTGTGAGAGCTGTCATAGAATGTCATACGCCGTCATGGAATGTCATAAACCATTGTGGAATGTCTTTGAACTGTCATGAATTTCTTTTTCAAAGACTCCTCTCGTATATCCGTTAGCCCTAAAGTGTTCCGAGTGGCGAGTGCTTTTGAGTGTTTGGGATGTCGCATATATATATATATATATATATCCCGTTTGTCTGTCTCCCTATTCCTGCGTCCCTGTCATGCCCGTCTTAAAGAGATGTCTTTTCTTTCGGCACCGGAGAGGACCAACGGTGTCTTTTTCCTTGTTTTTAACGCTTTATAGGTATTAAAAGTAGCTTTACGAAAACAAAAAGTAGTTTCACTATGTGTGTGTGTGTGTGTGTGTGTATATACAATGAACTTACCTTTAAATGTACTCCAGAATATGCTTATGGGTAATTTTTAAGTATGATGTACCATTTCTGGAGTACTTTAGAAAGATCATAAAATGACTTAATGAAATTTGTTTTACCTCTTTAATTTTCTGGTTTTCCATGATACGTCATTTCCAGTCTTATCCATGAATTTCTCTCTTTACTCTAGGTTACGTTAGGTTAAAGTAGGGTAGGCTGGCGAGTATCTTACTGTTTATGCATATCGCAGAAAAAAAAAACCTTTGATCCCGGGCCACCCTTCTCGGTTCGATAGCTCAAAGGTTAGGTTAGGATAATTAGTTTTTTAAATATTTGTAATTTATAAAGTTGGTACTTCTCTTATGCTGAGATGTGTGTGTGTGGTATACTGTGTACGCAGTTACCAGTGTAGTTAAGAGTAGTTTAAAAATGTTACCGCATTCCTTCTCACAATAAATCGTAGTCTATTGCGGGACGTTGGCATTCCCTCGCCTAATTACTTCAGCCATTCTCGTTTCGGTTTTTCGTGTCAATTGATAAATGGATGGTATATATATATATATATATATATATATATATATATGACGGAGTTTCGTAATCAAATACATAAAATAAATGAATGACACACACACGTGTGTGTGTGTGTGTGTGTGTACATATAAAGGAGAGAAAGATGGAATAGCTTCAAAAATATTTTAATGTTTTAACGGTATAATGAATTTGAATGAGAAGAAACTGCCATTAAATACAAATAAAAACAGATAACGAATAAAAACTTGAGAAGAGAGAAAAAACTCAATCCATTTCAGGTTTCTCAACTCGGAGGAAAATTTAATTGAAGAAAAAGTTACCAAACGTTGCGCGTATGTATGTATGTGGGTGGGTGAGGGGGATGGAGTGATGGTGTTTGTTTACGGTGATTGGTTAACGTCATCGGTTCGTGATGGATGATCTCGGGATTGAAATTGACGGAATCCAGAATGTGGACACGCGGATTTGTTTACGTTGGTCGTCGTTGGCTTTGATTAGTTTCAATCCCTTTTCGTTTTCATCCCACGCCGTCCTCTTTTCCCTTTGGCCCTCGCAGGAAACGAAGTTAAACGCGCGCTCATAGGGAGAACAACCTTCTGTTCAAGTTCGTCCACTGGAAGACGCTTACACGCCTTCAATTGTATTTGTCAACAGTAGAAACTCAAAGGAACTTCCGTAGATGACATCTACAGAAGCCCCAAGATGCAACCCACGCCATGACAGTGTATATACGCAGTATACTGTACTATAAAGTTATGTACAGGACGTTTATATATATTTATACACACACACACACACACACACACACACACACACACACACACACACACCACACGGTGTTTCAGGAGGAAACGTCACGTCAATACTTCAAGAGGTGATAGTATCGGTCATTGTGAGAAAAAAAGTTCATATGAACATGTGTCTAATTCTGAATGGTTACGGAGATAGAGCTGTTTGAATCTGATACGCGCGCAGCTCTTCCTCCCCCTTCCCTCCCGTATAACCTTGAACCATGTAAGCTGTAATGTAAGCATGTAACATAAGCCAATCGACAGCTGACTGTTGTGAGTGACATTGTTTGGTGTTTGAAACAGTGTTAAGAATGCCACACACCTTCACACATGCCGAATATGCAGATATGGTGTATGTCTACGGTTTTTGTGATGGAAGTGCAACAGCTGCTGTTGCAGAATAGCGTCGACGGTTTCCGAACCGCAGAATTCCGGATCGAAGTGTGTTTACCAGGGTTTTCAGCACATTGCGTGAGATTGGTACACTTCCCAGCGCTCATGTTTCATCTGAACGTGAAGGTCAACAAGATGTGGATGAAGTGGAAAACATTCTTCAGTTGGTGGAGCGTAGTCCTACTACTAGCTCACGAAGAATTTCTACACGTCTCGGTGTACCACACACAAGAGTATGGCGAACATTACGTGAGGAAGGCTTGCATCCATATCATGTTACAGCGTGTACAACACCTTCAACCAGGAGACGCTGCTATGCGACTGGAATTTTGTCATTGGGTAAATGCTAATCGCCGATTGCTTCGATTAATACTGTTCACCGATGAAGCTACTTTCACCCGTGACGGTATCAACAACACTCGTAACTCTCATCGGTAGTCAGACAAAAATCCAAATGCCACTGTGGAAACAAATTTTCAACATCGCTTCTCTGCCAATGTGTGGTGCGGTATCATCGATGATCAGCTGATTGGCCCTGTTACTTTAGACTCTTAGAGAATCGTCTTACAGGACAAAGTTACCTAGAATTTCTGTAAAATGAATTGCCAGGACAATTGGAGGATGTTCCTTTGGCTACACGCGCTGGTATGTACTTTCAGCATGACGGAGCTCCTCCACATTCTACCCGTCTGGTGATGCAATACCTAAATGAAACTTTCCCTGGTCGATGGATCGGCCGCGGTGATCCCATTCAATGGCCACCAAGGTCTCCAGACCTCTCTCCGTTGGATTATTGTTTGTGGGGGTGGATGAAAAGTCAAATTTACAAAAGAAAGGTGGATACACGAGACGAATTGCTCGCGCTCATTTTGGATGTTGCTGCCCGCATAAAGGGACGTCAAGATCAACTCAGACGAACAACACGCGATCCTCGCACACGAGTTGCAAAGTGCATTGAGGTTGACGGTGGGATTTTCGAAAACGTATTGTAAACTATAACAAATTTGTCATTTCTGTATCTGATACCATTCAAAATGCCAATGTTTAAACATTAAATGTTAGAAACAGTAATTGGTTTCTCTCTCTCGATTACCATTAACAATGCTTTTATATTTGTAGATTCAAACAGCTCTATCCGTAACCATTCAGAAGTAGACACATGTTCATATGAACTTTTTTTCTCACAATGACCGATACTATCACCTCCCGAAGTACTGACCTTTCCTCCTGAAACCCCGTGTATATATATATATATATATATATATATATATATATACGTGCAACCTGTGCAGGCGAATTTTACTTTTAAGATTTTGGTATTTCATAATTTCATGAAAGATTTTTTATGTATTATGATTATAGAATGTTTAGATACACATTTGATAATTGTTTCCCTTCTCTCATTTCAGACGTTTGGAACAGAACCAAATTACCACCATTCCCGAGAGGGCTTTTGTTCCCTTCAGGAAATTGAGACGAATGTAAGTATATCATTAGCTGTTAACATAATACTGTTTCCTCCCAATACTCTTATTTGACTACTACAAAATGTTCGTGTTTTTACTGCGAAATATATAATTAAAACCAGCACTCTGAACACTGTATTAAAAAAAAAAAAAGTTTCCTTTCAATGACTATTTTACGCCGATACTTGGGTAAATTCCTTAACATTTATCAACCTAAGCTGCATAAAAATTCCTGCAGTTAAGGATATCCATTACATCAGTTTTCCTTTTGATGATAATTTTAGTCACTATATTCAGTTCGGGTTAACAAAATTACTGAAACCACTACTTCCCCAAATAACCCTCCGTTTTGTTCCTTTTTATCAGAATGGCATTAGGTTTTTCTTTAAACATAAACTGGCGGATTAATTATCTACGTTCATCCAGCGTATATAGTATATACGTTTAACTGTGTTTACAGTAAGGCAAACTATATTGGCAGCTGTCCGCCAATTCAAAATCCGAATGGATGAGCGCGGAGACATATCCTCCCTCACTCGTGGATCTTTAAATAGACCATCTAAATCTCGTATATGAGAACAATGCCAAAAGAATAACCACCCACTTAAAACTAACCAGTTTAATTAGTCTCTAGATCCGACAACCAACTAACGGATCAACATATTTTGGAATCATTGTTTAAACACCGCTAACCTTCATTAAACGACAGCAGTAATTCTTACGAATTGTGTATTCTTTGACAGTTTTCTTTATTCACTCTATACAAGTTTTAACCTATTAATGTTTCAACTACTTAATAATTGACAGTGTCACAAACTTTTTTGTATCCTGCATTCTCATCTATTAAGTTGCCTTTAACACGCAATGATTGAATATCGTAGTCTCTGTGTGATCCTCTGATGCTTTAGTTTGCCAATTTTTACTGTTTTTTAGTCACTGAAGATGGATAACGTTGGTTCCCGAAATGTTTGTTTTTAATTAATAAACATGTTCATAGTACTAGTATTAATTGTTTTTCATATGTAAATTTTGGTATCTTAAGACCAAATCATGAACGTACACACACACACACACGGCATATGCGTATCGGTGGAGTATTGGTTAGTATCGCTAACTACGAATTCACCCTCACCGGGGCTCGTTTCCCGGCGAGTGCAGGCTGCGCTCAGCTCATCCAGCAATTTATCCTTCCATACAAAAAACTGGTTAGTAGATAAATGGGTACTGGCTAAGATGCTGGGATGCTTATCAGGAGGTCGTGAGTTCGAGTCCGGGTGAGGACTTTGTAATTTAATTACTGACCCACCCTTGGTGAGTCGTGGTTCGGAATCCACGTTAAGCCGTCGATCTAAGGTGGAGAAACAAGCTTTGACCTTTGTCAGAATGAACAATTGGGGGCGGAAACAAAATTAATATATATATAAAACAGCTAATTAACATAAAACTCTTCACAGAGCTACCAAAGTAGTTTATATAACTTAAGCTAAAAATATATATTATTTACATAATTTATAGTCTTTCATCTATGAAAGTATCGAACTTTTCCTTAAGACTAAGGAGCTACTATTTACCACATCATATGACAAGTCATTCCAAAAATCTGCTATTCTATGGCTGAAAGTATTTTTGTAGATCAAGTCTACAAGTCTGTTTTCTAATTTTCTTATTATGCTCTTGAATTCTTCCATCAGACTTTAATAAGAAAAAGTTACTTGCATCTAAATTGGCCAAACCTGAAAACATTTTGAACATCTGTATCATATTTCCCCTCAAACAACGTCCCTCAAAACTAAATATGCTCAGTTCTTTCAATCTTTCCCTGTATTTCTATCTTCTTGTACACTGCACACCTTCAAGCACATCAGTATCATGTCTATGGTGAGGGGACCAGGCTTGAATGCAGTATTCTAAGTGAGGCCTAACATAAGAATTATATAATTCACAGATGACTTCCTTACTCTTGTAACTAACATTTCTATTAATAATACCTAACATTTTACGAGCATTTGCCTTATTTCTATCCTCTAAGCCAGGGCTTCCCAATCTTGGGATCACGAACCGATCTGGTAATTTTATTTTCAATTCTCTTCCTATGGCCCTCAGGCAACATATTTATCAATCATGAATGTAGTTGCATATAACAGCTGAAATTTGGGTCCTTCCCGCGCATAATAAACGCTGTGCTTATATATATATATATATATATATATATATATATATATATATATATATTAGGCCTGTGCGCTTAATCGAAAATGTCGATTCAGTAAAATAATCGAAACCCGACCCTACTTAGAGCTAAAAAATGTCGATTCTTCGATTCGCTAACTGTAACCTGTCGAGACGATAAACTGGCACTACCCAAAACCATGGAATGTCGAAACCGTGGAATAACAATTGAAAAAAAAAAAATATATATATATATATATTATATATAATATAATAATGTTATAAAATAGTTGGATATTTGAGAGATTACGCTTTTATAAAAATCTGAGTGCGCTCAATGCGCATGGTCAGCTTTTGATTTTGTGATGTCACAGAATCACGTGCGCGCGGCTTGCGGTGTGACAAGTTTGGACCGGTTCTGTGGGTTCAGTTGTTTATTACGCTTTTCAGTATGCTGTTGCTGGTATGTTGTTCTGTTGGTGCTGGTGCATGTAAATTGTAATGTATAGGTGAGTGCAGTGCACAGTCGCAGTCGAATCGAATCGAATCGAAAATGTCACAAACACGTGAAATGAATGAATGATGTAAACCCACAAGGAAAAAGAAATAATTCCAAGGCCTTTCGTGTATTCAGAAGTACACCTCATCAGGGAATTCCCTGACGAGGTGTACTTCTGAATACACGAAAGGCCTTGGAATCATTTTTCTTTTTCCTTGTGGGTCTACAATATTTGATATATATATATAGCTTGGGAAGCCCTGCTCGAGGCACTGCTTAGAAAATTTTAGATCACTACTAACCATAATACCAAGACCTTTTTCTTGTCTAACATCCTCTAACCAGTTTCCTCGCACGCATCTTATAACTAAAGTTTTCATTAATTCTATCAAAATAGATGACTATGACATTGAATTCCATCTGCCATTTACTATCCCATACTAATCTATCAAAATTTTTTGTAGTTTACAAGAATTTTCTGTTTTTGTAACGGGCAACTACTTTTGTATCATCTGCAAATTTAGAAACTTTACTACCTACTCCCTTCTCTAAATCATTTATATATAAAATAAAGAGTAATGGACCAAACATTGATCCCTATAGTACCCCACTTTTCACTTTCTACCCCTCACCCCGATTCACGAGCATTTAGGATTACTCTGTTCTCTGTCTTCTAACCATTTTTCTACCCAATTTGTGACTGAGCCCGGTATCCCATGAGCTTTAATTTATATAGAAGTCTCTTGTGTGGAACCTTGTCAGATGTCTTACTAAAATTCAAATAACACCTACATCATTTCCATTATCTACCTGTTCAGTTACAAACTCTAAAAAGTCTAAGAGATTAGACAAACAAGACCTTCCTGATCTAAATCCACGTTGGGAACTTTAAATAAAATTAAAAATTTCCAAATGATCTTTAATATTATTCTTTATAATTTTTTCTAGTATCTTTCCTACCAATGAATGATGTTAAATTAACAGGCCTATAATTTCTTTTTTTTTTTTACTACCCTTTTTTGTAAATGGGTACCGGTACTACATTTTCTTTTTTCCATTCATCAATCATTAGGTACGTCTGCATAATTAATAGACTAGCAAACAAAATAGTACCTCAAATAAGCTATCCTTCCCTTTTCTGAGAATCCTAGCATGTATATTATCAGGTCCAGCAGCTTTATTTGACTTCATTGTGTGAATCACTTGCCTATCATCATCCTTCCTTATATGAATATGATGAAGAATGCCTGGGTTTAGAGAATCTAAAGAATTAAAATCAGTTATTCAAGTTTTCTTCAGTAAAAACAAAGCTAAAATAGATAATTATTAAAAATACCAACGATATCCTGATCATTTTCACATATCTTATGTTCTATTGAGCCGATCCTATCATGCTTTTTATTATTTGTAAAAACTAAAGAATTTCTTTGGATCTTTATTGCTATTTCTAGCTAGATTTATTTCACTATGCCTTTTGCTCTTCCTAATCAAACTCTCTAGCTTATTTCTTAACTGCCTATAATTATCCAAGTTCAAAGTACTATTCACTGCTTTTTAACCCTTTCTGTCCCAAATTATTGTTTTAAGCTAAAAATAATTTGTTAACACTTAAAAATGTTAAAAATAGGTATGGAAACATAAACGAAACTTTTAGAAATTTATTTAATTACACTAGAAATTATGATTCCATTGGCACTATTAAGTAATAAGAGAAACTAACATAACTTTGGTACTTTGAATGAAACAAATAAAAGCAATTTTTGACCTTTGCTAAACACAATGGTAGACCATACTACTTTGAATGGAATGCATTAAAACAGTTGAATGGAATGCATTAAAACAGTTTTTGTCCTTTGTTAAACATAAGGGTACCAGAGGCGTACCGAAGGGGAGGGCGACAGGGGTGATCGCCCCCCTCCCCTTGAGCTAATGAATTATTATTTTCCCAGTAAAATTGCTAGGTTACAACAGGATAAGAATTAAAATGAAAAAATTTCGGCGCTAGCTCTTGCCTCCCATACTACTAAAAATCTAAAATGGCTTAGGATCCCGAAAACTCTTAATCCGGCCATGAGAATAATTTTCTTTTATAAAGGTAACAGTCCAAGGAAATGCTTAATCTCGAAATTAGCACTTTTTTATTCTTATGTTAATACAAATCTCAGCATCCTAATTGCGGTTTCCATTGAATATTATGTTACTAATCAGTTTTATCATAATTTTTATATTTTTTATAATATAATTTTTATATTTTTATTCATAATGTGTCTTAGCAGTAGCTAGTTAATCATCTCTAACTGAACGATAAGCTCATCATGAACGTGCATATAAATTATTTCTCTCTATTTCAATTATACTTCTACGATTAGTTCCAAGTTCGCTCCCCCCCCCTTCCCCCTTGGCAAATTTCTGGGTACGCCTCTGAATGGTACATCACACTTTCGGCATTTTAGACGAGAGTAACCCTTCATACAGTTTCTGCATCTCTTTTGGGGTTCTGAATGCTCAGGCCAATGTCGAAAAAACTGCCAGATGTTGCTATACAGTTAATTGTTACATTCAAATGCCATAAGGCATCATTGAAGCTAATCTGAGGAAATTACGCGTACTCTTTGTTGATGATGCCATATGGAATCTTTATTCCACCACAAAGGTTTCCTAATCTTATTCCTAACAGCTCTGAAAGGAATACACATACATTGTACATCCTCTAAAATTTCTTTGAATCTAGACCACATCTCAATAGCATTTTTATTCGCAAATTCATTATCCCACTTTACTGAGCCTAACAACAACTCCCTAAATTTACTATAGTCACCCTTTGAGAAGCAAGGAACTAGATGGTCCTTATTGACTAAGATCCCTGTTTAATTCTCTCTTAAAATGTATGATCAGATGATCACTATTCACTAAATGACTTTCCTACTGCAAATTCCTTAATAACCTCATAATGGATATAACCAAATCTAAGATTGCTTGATCCCAAGTTGGTTTGTCTACAAATTGCGCTAGAAAACTAACATCACAGCACTCAGTGAAGAAGTTGTCTTCCCTATTATTTCCTTCTAAAAGGTCTAGTGCAGAGTTTTTTCAAACTTTTTGAATCCACGGAACCTTTATTTAAAAAAAAAAAAAAATCACGGAACCTTGACCAACAGGTAAAATTTTAATGATATAAGGCAAATGGTAATAAAACACAATTTATGCTCACTGCAGTTTATGTAATTTATGAAATTTACATATACAGTTATATGAATTTCAGAAAAAAAAAAAAACTTCTGCAGTTTAAATCCCATCTCTATATGGGGTCGCTATTTTTGATGAGTCTCCTCCATTCACTTCTGTCACGCACCATGTCCTCGTCCAAATTTTTCTCCCGGATGTCTGCCGCCACGCAATCCCTCCACCTCGTCTTCGGTCTACCTCTTCTTCTTCGTCCCGGCACCTCCATTTCCAGCACCCTACGTCCCACGTAATCATCATCCTCCTTCTCATCATGTGCCCATACCATCTCAGTCTGGCTTCTTGGACTTTTCTTGACAAGAAAAAAAAGACAATTTACTTTTTATTGACCTATTTATTTTAAATTTCCCTCCCCACATTACTGTCAGCCTAAAAGAAATTATAAGTATAAAAAATGTTTATTGTAAAATTAAAGTTTTCAATGCAAAATAATTAAAAGTGAGGAATTTAACAGTTACTGAGGAGTAATTTTAATAGTTATTCAAACACTAAATATTCAATGACTTGGATGTGATTGCTTTTCTTCGGATAAAAGTTTAATATTACATTACTGTGATCATAACTTTCGTGAACTGAGAAAACTAAACCTGAAAACAGAAAAACTCACCAAATCAATCAGACCAGTGCTTGTGGTCATCAGTAGTATGGGCGAAAAATGGACGAGTGCAAGAACGTTGCAATTTTGATCAATGTGGCAAAATGTTGCAAATGGGCTATGCAGTGAAAGGCAGGGGTTATGCAACAAGTTAATGTTGCAAAGGGGGAGGGAATCTTCGGGGGAAGAAGGGAGGATGACATCCCCCCCAAAGGAGGAGGTCTTTGGGGGAGAAGTTGGGATGTCCTCACCCCCAAAGGGAAACCTAACCTAAGACTTAACCTAAAAAGGAGAGGGGTGTTCGCCTGGCTCCAGCCAGACGCATTATGAGCGTCCAGGGGCCAAGCAGCGGTTATATAGAGGGTCGTGAATTGCCAGATGCCACTTATTTATATATGGAGGGGTTACCAGAGACCACTATATATTTATTTATTTAGATGAGTTGCCAAATAATGTTTTTTAATTTAATTATGTTCAGGTATACCTTATTAGGGTGAGTTGCTAGATACCACCATTTATTTTAATTTTATTTACACGAGTTTCTAAATAATGTTTTTAATTTATATGAGGAGAGTTCCAGGTTGCGCCATTTATTTTAACTTATTTAGACGAGTTTCCACTTATTTATTTATTTATTAAAGGCAAGACCGACTTTCTCCTTAAAGTTGTTCAGCAAGAGAACTAATTATTTAAACGATTCCCAATATTAATAATAAAAGAAATACAGTGGACAATTAATCCATGACTTAGCAAAAGAAATCATTTATCTTAATATTAATAATAAAATAAATACACAGGACTTTATATTGTACATTATTCCAATAACATATTTCTAAGAATATTATTTAATTTACCTATAATTCATAAAACGCTTTCATTTATTCTAACACCTTAGAATGTATACTGTGCCTATTTACTTTTGACAATCCTTTCTATACACATATTTTTTATAAATAAATTTCAGCGAAATGGTTCAAAAACAATGCTACTTGACATCTTGTATTTTAGAACGGTTGCCTTTAGCGTATAAAAACACACGTAATTACAGTGATTTACTCTAAAGCCAAACCGAAAATGTCTATTTACTTTTGTCATTCCTGTGTGTGTGTATATATATATATATATAAAACGGGTGTTCCACTTAAAACCGGCCCGTTGGAGTACTCCAGCGGGCCGGTTTTAAGTGGAAACCCGGTGTGTGTATATATATATATATATATATATATATATATATATATATATAAAAGATGTGTTTTCACAATTTCATACAATTTTTTTCGTTCATCTTAATATTAATTCTTTCGATTTGAGAAATTTATATATACACATTTATATTAAATTTCCATATGAAAACAGGTTTAATAATATGCCGTAGATATACTAAACCGTATATTAAACTTGGTAATAAACAATTATTCTCATAAAATATAATTTATTTTCACGTTATGTTGAGACGAGAAGGATTGGAGGCAGTTAACACTCACACCTGATTAACCCGAGGCAACTTCAAGACTGCAAAACGGCCACATTGGAATGTGGGTCAATCCACATCCCGTCTAACCGGATTTTCCTCCGCTGACTACATGTATTATAATTGTCATTCTTATTATTATACAGGCTTCTTGCACAATTTTTGAAAAGAAAAAAGCATCAATTTTTCATAATTATATTGGAACTCATTTACCGAGTTGGTTTATGATGGGCGTAAGTAGTCACAGCAAAATTTTAAAAATATATAAATAAAGGAATGAAAAGAAAAACAAAGATATTTATAATTTCTTTATTATAAAATCATCTCGATAAGATCGTAAAGGGAAAATTTGAAAAAAAGAGAATCAACAATTCATTTTATTAAACTGTAAAACAAATGATTCCTTCTGCAGATTTTGGCGGTGAGCCTCTGGTTCACTCCAGCATGCTGGCACCTGAACCTAACCTAACCTATGATTCAGACCATAGATTCTCTGGAAGATAATTAAGAATATATTTAATACACAGATTTTCAAAAGACCTTTTAGAGAGAAGGAAAAAATATACAAACGAGGAATATATGCAATAAAATTCAGACCATAGATTCTCTTTGTAACTGGAACCTAACCGTGGTGCAAATTACAATAGTAATAATAAGCTAAATCAGTTTTCCTTCTCCCCGAATTGTTCATTTTGACAAAGATCAAGCTTGTCACCCGCCTTAGACCTACAGTTTAACGTTGAATCCGAACTATTTTTCTTTGCGTGTAGTTTGTGTGCTATCTTCTCCATAGTCATTGTTATTGAAATGAAATGAATGAATGAAAAAGTGGAAAGGTTTATTATTATTATTATCATCACGTGCGATGATTCCACGAAGATTAAGCTTATCGCTCCTCCTCTCGAGTTGATCTGATGAAGTGGTGAGTTGGCTTCTTTTACTCTCCACTTCACATAGGTACACTTGGCTCATCGGGGATTGTATGTACCAAGAAATTACAATGTCACCATCCGGACTCGATCTCAATCACCGATCAGCACCCCAGCGTCTTAACCACTAGGATACCTAGGGCACCTATTTATCTACCAGCCCAACCAGACATTCATTTTCACGAACTAAACACAATTTAATCACTCCTACGAGAGAATTGGCAAGTAAAAAGTCAAGCCGAATACATGAACCAAAGTTAAGGATCGAATAGTAAGACCGCAAATAATAATAATAATAATGTAAAATATTGTCATGATAGAGATTGCAAATGTTGATCACTGTTGCAAAGGGGTGAGGGATATTGCATAAAGAAGGGGTGGGTTCTAAAATGGGAAAACCGAGAATAGCATGGGCGCAAATATTAATGCAACTATTGTCGTGGTAGAGAATGCAAGTGGCAATACACGATGTGAATATTAAATCTACGGAAAGAAGATAAAGACACCATTGCTCGACCAATCAGGACGTCCAAAGCGTGGGCCCGTTATATCAGTGTTACGAATGACCAGAACTGCACAGCATACTCCAGGGAACCAGGGAATTGTACAGAGAGAGCACAATCTCCTTGTTTCCGCCTCCTAATATAACCCGTTCTCTTTCTCTGTTTGTGGTATTTACTTTACCTATATAAGTTCTGTAGCGCGTGCAACAGGCTGTCTTCAGAAGAGGAGAACAGTTCCTCTGCGGTTCAGTTCAAGAAAATGGATAGGCCGAACCTTGCACACTATTTGAGGTGTAGGAATTTTTTTCCCTGGAACCGTAACCACTGATACATCCTCGGTATGGGATGCATTACTTGTTGAGGTACTTCTTGTCCTTGTAACTCCCTATCTCTCATGTACACTTTCCACGTTGTGTCCTGCAACTAATACAGAAACTATTTCCAAAATTGTTGTGAAAGAAGCTTTATGCAAAAGTGTAATAAAAAAGAACAGCTTCAGAGTTCATTCACACCATGCGTACACTTATCTCGTGTACACAGTTAGTGGAAAATAAAACACACCAATGAAACTCTAGACTCATTTAAAATAACCTAAAGTAAGCATATATCATCCCTAAATTTCACAATTTTTTTTTCTACAACGCATTCTTTCATCTCTCCTTGGACTATCTCGTGATGGGAGGCCGTTCTCTTCGCCTAGATGATGTAGTGACCCGTGGTACGGGTGCCACGTAAAACTAGGTCCCTTCGTCAAATGACTTTAGATATTGCGAAGGGAGTTAAACAGCCCACATCACTCAATCGACAGATTGCACTGACGACGCAACGTCGTACACATCCGGTTACAACAACCAAATATGAATTATATGACAACCAAACCTAATGGTTACTTTGATTATGCCACAACTGGATTGAAGTTTGTAACCCAACCACGGTTAGTGAATTAACTTTTGGATTAACCTTTTAGACTAGTGCAAATTATTTTTTATGTACGTACGTATGTATGTATTTATCATTTAAAGTAAACATGCTTCTAAAATCGACATCGTTGAACCCGTGTAAGAACTTGAAAACCTCGATGAGTTGACCGCGCAATCCTCCGAGTTTCCAGCGAAAATAATGGGATACCCATTTATCTACCAACCAACCAGACATTTTCTTGCATTTTCACGAACTAAACACATTTTATTCACCCTCCGGCACACTATTTGAGAGAAACGTGCCAATATTTTTCCTTTTTGCCTAGCAAACGATACTCGTCACTAAATTCTATTAAATGCTCACGCAGACCTTTATCCACAATTTCACTACACACCTCGTCATGATATATATTAATGTAGTGGTAAAAATACTTAAGATTCTCCATGATGACAAGATTTACATTCTCAGTCGCAGGGTACGAGTACTCGGCATGATGCAACATGACATAATATCGCTTGTCGCATCACTCATCAACAAGACTCACTAACCATATCCGTTGCTTCTTTTCTGCACGTGTTGTTTCTTCTACTTCATGGTATATGTAAGCTTTAAATAAAGTTCATTCCTACAACATAGTTCAATACATCGTTTGTACCACGAAATACTGCAATGCTTTCGCCAGAATAGCCGGAGTATTTGTACCTCTTGTTTCTTCGCACGGTTCAATGTAGCCTTAAAAGCATCAAGGAGTATATAGAATAGGGGTCTTTCAGTGTTTACCACATCTTCAGATTTTACCGAATATCACTTCATAAAACTCGAGTACGCAATATTAAAGGTAGCCATCACTATTTTTCGTCTACGTGAGATTTCTTCAAATACACGTCTGAGATCCACGGCTTGCAGCGCTCAACTGAGCACGCAGGGGTAAAGATATGCCCAGGTAGTAGCAGGAGTCACGTGACCGATCATACAGGGGTGGAGCTTAGGACAGATAATTCAAATGAATGAATTTATTAATATCTTACCACCTGTTAATTTCGAAAGAATAAGCGCGAGATATCCCATTATAAAAGTTACGCTAGGAATTCCTGGGGTACTGGGGCACAATAGTACCCCGCGTAGAGTTTAAGGGTTAAACTTACAAAAACTCATAATAATTTTGATACTACGATTTCAAGGTTTTACGCACTTCTCTGTTCATAGTTAAACATAGGCGTAAGTTTTCTTCAAAACTGATATTAAGTCAGTTTAAAACTTAAGCTAACAATGTTTAGTTAACTTTAACCTTCCATTTTGTTATGTATTAACACCAGTTACTTATTTGAGGTTGGTAGTATTCTTCCTCTTTCGAACTCTGTTATCTGAAAGCTCTTCACTCTGTGGTCCTTAAGGTTTACAGTCCGATTTATTAATGTTGTCTTTAAAGGATGGACGTAGAAATGAATTCTTACTGTGATAACATTATTCTCAAATGAAAGGAATTAAGTTTCTCTAGAGGAGTATTGAGCTGGTGAAGGAGAGCGTAGGTTCTTCTTGCAGTTCCCACTTTATAGTATTCAATTCTTGTGTGAAATCCTATCACTGCTAAAATTTTACATATAAGTTGTATGTCAGTTAGGCATTTGAACGAAACATTTTTGTAACACTGAATTCGATGTGTAACAGCGAAACTTCTCCAGACTGATATATATAATGCTACTAGCTCTGGCTGATGAATTTATGTTAACACAAGAAATAACAGAAAACACGCAAAAACAACTATAGATTTGGTGGTCACAAACAACTGCAACCTAATAGATAATGTAGAAATATCCCCAACTATAATATCGGAGCAAAACATTATTGAAATAACAACCAATATTAAAAGCAACAAGGAAAGAATATGAACAACAGAAAGAAGCAATTTCGAAATTTTTAATTTTCACACAAAGGTATAAATTGGGAAGATGTTGCATCCAGCATGGAAGTAATAGATTGGAAATCCATCTTCGTGGTGGCCAGTCAACGGAAGAGATGATACTGACCGTACGTAGAGGAGAAGACGCTGGAAATTGTGGAAAGACGTCCCAGAAATACAACAAAGGGAAAGAGAAGCAGGTTCGAGAGACAAAAGAGGTCATTGTTGAAGACCCAACATACAGTGGACCGATACAGGTGAGATCATTGTGGAAGGAACAAAGGTACAGGGATCGAATATCGTAGACATACCAATATTATCTTAAGGAAATGCCTAATTCTTAACGTAACTTAACTGAACCTAACCTAACTTACATTTCTTTAGGGTGAATTTCACACTTCAACACATGAAATGAATGAATGAAGAAAACCCACAAGGAAAAAGAAGAAATGTTTCCAAGTCCTTTCGTGTATTCAGCAGTACCCTCGTTGGGGAATGGAGAAGGCGAGTGACGAAAATATGTACATATGTACAACGGAACAGGGAATAAAGAGATTAGCACATGGTTTAACAAGCATTGATTAAAGCGAAAGACATTTTAACAAGAAATTGTTAATTTCATGCATTCCATATTCTATTCCTACTACTACTAGTGGGAAAAAACCTTGGTTTAACTTTACTTGTTCTAATGCTAGCAGCAACAGAGAGGAGTTTTTCAGAAATTGCCGTAGCCACCCATCTCCTGGCTCATATTTGTGCCCGGAATCGTGCAAAATCTGTTCGAGTCGCCAAAATTTCCTTCATGCGACAAAATTGTGAAAATCTATACAATTCTAAGTCTTCTCGTTCTTTCTGGCGTCTAGTTAAGAACCTCTCCAACAACTTTACATGTTTCTCCCTCTCCTCCCCTTTTCCAATCTGGATCAGTTGCCATCTCTTCTCTCCACAAAGCTGAACTCTTCGCTCGAACTTTCGCTTCCACCTCAACCCTGAACGACTCCAGTGCTATTCCTCCGACATAATTATGTCTGAAACAACCACAATATCGTCATTGTGCTCTACTGTGTTCAAGAACAAATTCATGCCTAAAGACACCTTAGCCGTGGAAAACTCTTTCGTCTTTGTCTTCATCTGATGCTATTCCTTCCTGCTGGAAGTTCGCTTTCATTCAGCATGTCCCCAAAGAAGGGTGACTGTTCTCAACCTTCCAAATATTTTCCATTTGCTTTAATTTCTTGCCTTTGTGATGTTTTTGATTCCATCCTTAATAGGAAAATTCTTAATCACCTCTCTTCTTACACACTTCTTTCAGATCGTCAGTTTGGGTTCTACAAGGGAAACTCTACTGGCGATCTTTTTGCATATCTCTCTAACTCTTGGTCATCCTCTTTTTGGGATTTCGGTGAAACCTTTGTTATTACGATATACATATCAAAAGCTTTTCATAGAGTCTGGCACAATCTTTAATTTCGAAACTGCTATCCTTTGGTTTCAATCCTCTATCTGTGCCTTCCTCTCTAATTTCCTTTCTGGACGATCTATAGATGCGGATGTATCGGTCATCCCATAAGTAATGTCGTTTTTTACGATAGTTAAGTTTAAACTAGTCCTACTCGATTTAAGCATAAATTTCCCGAAGGTTATATCTAAGAGGAGATCTATCGTGTTTCGCTACATACTTTACAGACCTTGACCAGTGAAACGTGTGTTTGCTTTATGTGAACCCCTCATAAACATGGCGGTATCAGAAGAGCATATCAGGCATATAATGCTTTACGAGTTCAAAAAAGGGAATAGTGCTACTGAAGCAACGCGAAACATTCAGGAAGTTTATAGCAACGATATTCTGCATGTGAGGAAATGTCAAAGATGGTTTCAAAAGTTTGGAATGGTGACTGCTGTTTGACAGATGCAGCACGCTCTGGACGCCCTGCTGAGTTTTGATGATGACCTGCTGTTAGCCGCACTTGAAGACTGTTCAACAACTGTCGAAGAATTGGCCCAGAAACTCAATTCATCCCCGTCCACCATCCATCGACATTTGCAACAACTCGGGAAAGTGCCTAAGTTAGGAAAATGGGTGCCGCGTGAATTGTCGGTCGACAATCTGAGGGTGCGGGTAAACATTAGCACAGCTCTTCATTCCCGTGAATTCCAAGATCCGTTTTTGAACCGTTTAGTGACGTGATGAAAAGGATACTGTACCAATGTTAAGCGCCGTCGACAGTGGTTTGTGCCGGAGAACCAGCGACACCACAGCCAAAACCAAATCTTCACCCTCGGAAGGTATTGTTTAGTGTTTGGTGGGATAAAGGTGGTATAATGCACTTTGAAACCTTACCACACAACCAAACAATCACCGCTCAAGTCTACTGTCAACAACTGGATCGATTGAACACTGCACTGAAAGAAGAGAGACCTTTGGTTAATCGGAAAGGAATCGTGTTCCACCACGACAACGCACGTCCTCATACCGCTCTGATCACTAATGCAAAAATTGAGGAGCTTGGGTGGGAAAAACTTCCACATCCTCCATATTCTCCAGACCTTGCGCCTTCAGATTATCATCTCTTCAGGAGTCTGCAAAACTATCTTGACGAGAAACAGTATACTTCTTTAGATGACCTGCACACCAGTCTTTACGTTTTTTGCCTCAAAACCGCCTGAATTTTATAAACATGGCATTTAAAAGCTTGTTGGACGTTGGCAGAGTGTCATTGATTCCGATGGAAAATATATACTAGATTAAAAAGTTTCAGTTGGTTTTTTTTTTTGTCCTTCAAATTCCGATCTAAAAAACATTACTTATGGATGACCTGATAGATGGCCACTATTCTCCTCCTAAAGCTATTAACAGTGATGTTCCTCAGATTCTGTCCTGTCACCCAATCTAACTTTTATTGATCAATGATCTATTAAGTCACACACACTGCCCTATCCACTCCTATGTCGATGATTCCACTATTCACTTCTCCACCCGTTTCATAAAGCGTCCCACCCAACAGTCACTCCGTGCTTCGCGTAGGAAGGGTATGGTACACCTGACCTCTGACCTGATCTTTCTGCTATCTCAGACTGGGGCAGAGAAAACCATCTGACTTTCAATGCTTCAAAAACTCAGTTTCTCCATTTCTAACATGCCTATTGTTTCATTCTCTTGTGATCTTTCTTGGAAAGAACACATATACCTTTTTTCTAAAACAGTTTCTTTGAGGTTAGGTGTGTTGTACCGGTCCCGCAGTTTCTTCACCCCACTCAGTTGCTGTCTCTGTACAAGGTTCTTGTCCACCCTTGTATGGAGTACGCTACTCATGTGTGGGATACTTCAACCCACACAGCTGTACTTGACCGAGTAGAATCAAAGGTTTTTCGTCTCATCAATTCCCCTCCTCTTACTGACTGCCTTCAGTACCTCTCACTTCCCCCCAATGTTGCATCACTCTCTCTTTACTATCGCTATTATATCAGACATTGTCCTTCTGAACACTCCCAACTGCATGTCTCCTTCCTTAAGAAGCGCACGCAGTACTAGTCTCTACACATTCTCATTCTTTTTCTGTCCAACTCTCTAACTTACGGAATATTGATATTTTGAATCTTTCAACAAAACCAATCAACTCTGGAACATTCTTCCTCAGTCCATCCTTCCACCTGTCTGTGACCTCCAATCTTTCAAACGCAGAGTATATAGGCGTCTCGAAAACCCTGGACCTTGATTTTGGGTATCTTCCTCAATGGGAGGGGCTTTTTTGCGGACATTCGCCCCTGGTCCTTCATTCCTGTATAAAAAAGTAGGCTGGAATGGAGGACGTTTGTTAGAGGTATGTAAGTTCAGGACTATCTCCTTTATTTTTGACAAAGCCTGGAAGCACCACCGCGCATGGCTTATGAAGGAAATTTTGGCGACTCGAAGAACAGATTTTGCACGATTCCGGGCACAAATATGAGCCAGGAGATGGGTGGCTACGGCAATTTCTGAAAAACTCTCTGTTGCTGCTAGCATTAGAACAAGTAAAGTTAAACCAAGGTTTTTTCCCACTAGTAGTAGTAGGAATATAATATGGAATGTATGAAATTAACAATTTCTTGTTAAAATGTCTTTCGCTTTTAATCAATGCTTGTTAAACCATGTGCTAATCTCTCTATTTCTCTGTTCCGTTGTACATATTTTCGTCACGCCTTCTCCATTCCCCAACGAGGTGTACTGCTGAATACACGAAAGGACTTGGAAACATTTCTTCTTTTTCCTTGTGGGTTTGCTTCATTCATTCATTTCATGTGTTGAAGTGTGAAATTCACCCTAAAGAAATGTAAGTTAGGTTAGGTTCAGTTAAGTTACGTTAAGAATTAGGCATTTCCTTAAGATAATATTGGTATGTCTACGATATTCGATCCCTGTACCTTTGTTCCTTCCACAATGATCTCACCTGTATCGGTCCACTGTATGTTGGGTCCTCAACAATGACCTCTTTTGTCTCTCGAACCTGCTTCTCTTTCCCCTTTGTTGTATTTCTGGGACGTCTTTCCACAATTTCCAGGTCTTCTCCTCTACGTACGGTCAGTATCATCTCTTCCGTTGACTTGGCCACGAAGATGGATTTCCAATCTATTACTTCCATGCTGGATGCAACATCTTCCCAATTTATACCTTTGGTGTGAAAATTAAAAATTTAGAAATTGCTTCTTTCTGTTGTTCGTATTCTTTCCTTGTTGCTTTTATATTGGTTATTATTTCAATAATGTTTTGCTCCGATATTATAGTTCGGGATATTTCTACAAATGTTATCTATTAGGTTGCAGTTTGTGAACACCAAATCTATACAGTTGTTTTTGCTTGTGTTTTCTGTTATTTCTTGTGTTAACATAAATTCATCAGCCAGAGCTAGTAGCATTATATATATCAGTCTGGAGAAGTTTCGCTGTTACACATCGAATTCAGTGTTACAAAAATGTTTCGTTCAAATGCCTAACTGACATACAACTTATATGTAAAATTTTAGCAGTGATAGGATTTCACACAATAATTGAATACTATAAAAGTGGGAATTGCAAGAGAAGACCTACTCTCTCCTTCACCAGCTCAATACTCCTCTAAAGAAACTTAATTCCTTTCATTTGAGAATAATGTTATCACAGTAAGAATTCATTTCTACATCCTATCCTTTAAAAGACAACATTAATAAATAGGACTGAAAACCTTAAGGACCACAGAGTGAAGAGCTTTCAGATAACAGAGCTCGAAAGAGGAAGAACTATCAAACCTCAAATAAGTAAATGGTTTTAAGACATAACAAAAAGGAAGTTTAAAGTTAACTAAACATTGTTACCTTAAGTTTTAAACTGACTTAATATCAGTTTTGAAGAAAACTTACGCCTATGTTTAACTATGAACAGAGAAGTGCGTAAAACCTTGAAATCGTAGTATCAAAATTATTATGAGTTTTTGTAAGTTTAACCCTTAAACTCTACGCGGGGTACTATTGTGCCCCAGTACCCCAGGAATTCCTAGCGCAACATTTATAATGGGATATCTCGCGCTTATTCTTTCTCCTAGAAATTAACAGGTGATAAGATATTAATAAATTCATTCATTTGAATTATCTGTCCTAAGCTCCGCCCCTGTATGATCGGTCACGTGACTCCTGCTACTACTTGGGCATCTCACCACCGCTGCAAGCCGTGGATCTCAGACGTGTATTTGAAGAAATCTCACGTAGACGAAAAATAGTGATGGCTACCTTTAATATTGCGTACTCGAGTTTTATGAAGTGATATTCGGTAAAATCTGAAGATGTGGTAAACACTGAAAGACCCCTATTCTACCATCCTTTGATGCTTTTAAGGCTACATTGAACCGTGCGAAGAAACAAGAGGTACAAATACTCCGGCTATTCTGGTGAAAGCATTGCAGGATTTCGTGGTACAAACGATGTATTGAACTATGTTGTAGGACTAAACTTTATAAAAGCTTACATATACCATGAAGTAGAAGAAACAACAAGTGCAGAAGAGAAGCAACGGATATGGTTAGTGAGTCTTGTTGATGAGTGATGCGACAAGCGATATTATGTCATGTTGCATCATACCGAGTACTCGTACCCTGCGACTGAGAATGTAAATCTTGTCGTCATGGAGAATCTTAAGTATTTTTACCACTACATTAATATATATCATGAGGTTTGTAATGAAGTTGGGATAAAGGTCTGCGTCAGTATTTAATAGAATTTAGTGACGAGTATCGTTTGCTAGGCAAAAAGGAAAAATATGGGCACATGTTTCTATCAAATAGTGTGCCGGAGTGAATAAAATGTTAGTTCGTGAAAATGCACGAAAATGTCTGGTTGGTTGGTAGATAAATGGGTATCCTATTATTTTCGCTGGAAACTCGGAGGCTGCGCGGTCAACTCATCGAGGTTTTCAAGTTCTTACACGGGTTCAACGATGTCGATTTTAGAAGCATGTTTAGTTTAAATGATAAATACATACATACGTACGTACATGAAAAATAATTTGCACTAGTCCAAAAGGTTAATCCAAAAGTTAATTCACTAACCGTGGTTGGGTTACAAACTTTAATCCAGTTGTGGCATAATCAAAGTAACCATTGGGTTTGGTTGTCATAATTCATATTTGGTTGTTGTAACCGGATGTATACGACGTTGCGTCGTCAGTGCAATCTGTCGATTGATTGATGTGGGCTGTTTAACTCCCTTCGCAATATCTAAGGTCATTTGACGAAGGGATCTAGTTTTACGTGGCACCCGTACCACGGGTCACTATACCATCTGGGCGCAAAGAACGGCCTCCCATCACGAGATAGTCCAAGGAGAGATGAAAGAATGCGTTGGAGAAATTTTTTTTGTGAAATTTAGGGATGATATATGCTTACTTTAGGTTATTTTAAATGAGTAGAGTTTCATTGGTGCGTTTTATTTTCCACTAAATGTGCACACGAGATAAGTGTACGCATGGTGTGAATGAACTCTGAAGCTGTTCTTTTATTACACTTGCATAAAGCTTCTTCCACAACAATTTTGGAAATAGTTTCTGTATTAGTTGCAGGACACAATGTCGAAAGTGTACATGAGAGATAGGGAGTTACAAGGACAAGAAGTACCTCAATAAGTAATGCATCCCATACCGAGGATGTATCAGTGGTTACGGTTTCAGGGAAAAAAATTCCTACACCTCAAATAGTGTGCAAGGTTCGGCGTATCCATTTTCTTGAACTGAACCGCAGAGGAACTGTTCTCTTCTTCTGAAGGTCGCCTGTTGCACGCGCCACATAACTTATATAGGTAAAGTAAATACCACAAACAGAGAAAGAGAATGGGTTATATTAGGAGGCGGAAACAAGGAGATTGTGCTGTCTCTGTACAATTCCCTGGTTCCCTGGAGTATGCTGTGCAGTTCTGGTCATTCGTAACACCGGTATAACGGGCCCACGCTTTGGACGTCCTGATTGGTCGACCAATGGTGTCTTTATCTTCTCTCCGTAGATTTAATATTCACATCGTGTATTGCCACTTGCATTCTCTACTACGACAATAGTTGCATTAATATTTGCGCCCATACTATTCTCGGTTTTCCCATTTTAGAACCCAACCCTTTGCAACACTGATCAACATATTTCAATCTCTATCATGACAATATTTTACATTATTATTATTTGAGGTTTTACTATTCGATCGTTAACTTTGGTTCATGTATTCGACTTGACTTTTTACTTGCCAATTCTCTGGTAGGAGTGTGATTAAATTGTGTTTAGTTCGTGAAAATGACTGTCTGGTTCGGCTGGTAGATAAATAGGCGCCCTAGGTATCCTAGTGGTTAAGACGCTGGGGTGCTGATCTGTGGTTGAGATAGAGTCCGGATGGTGACATTGTAATTTCTGGGTACATACAATCCCCGATGAGCCAAGTGTACCTATGTGAAGTGGAGAGTAAAAAGCCAACTCACCACTTCATCAGATCAACTCGAGAGGAGGAGCGATAAGCTTAATCTTCGTGGAATCATCGCACGTGATAATAATAATAATAATAAACCTTTCCACTTTTTCATTTTCATTCATTTCATTTCAATGACTATGGAGAAGATAGCACACAAACTACACGCAAAGAAAAATAGTTCGGATTCAACGTACATACAATCTGGGTACATACAATCTCCGATGAGCCAAGTGTACCTATGTGAAGTGGAGAGTAAAAAGCCAACTCACCACTTCATCAGATCAACTCGAGAGGAGGAGCGATAAGCTTAATCTTCGTGGAATCATCGCACGTGATAATAATAATAATAATAAACCTTTCCACTTTAATTTTCATTCATTCATTTCATTTCAATGACTATGGAGAAGATAGCACACAAACTACACGCAAAGAAAAATAGTTCGGATTCAACGTTAAACTGTAGGTCTAAGGCGGGTGACAAGCTTGATCTTTGTCAAAATGAACAATTCGGGGAGAAGGAAAACTGATTTAGCTTATTATTACTATTGTAATTTGCACCACGGTTAGGTTCCAGTTACAAAGAGAATCTATGGTCTGAATTTTATTGCATATATTCCTCGTTTGTATATTTTTTCATTCTCTCTCTAAAAGGTCTTTTGAAAATCTCTATTAAATATATTCTCAATTATCTTCCAGAGAATCTATGGTCTGAATCATAGGTTAGGTTAGATTCAGGTGCCAGCATGCTGGAGTGAACCAGAGGCACACCGCCTAAATCTGCACAAGGAATCAATTATGTTTTAAAGTTTAATAAAATGAATTGTTGATTGTCTTTTTTTCAAATTTTACCTTTACGATCTTATCGAGAAGATTTTATAATAAAGAAATTATAAATATATGTTTTTCTTTTCATTCCTTTATTTAATATTTTAAAATTTTGCTGTGACTACTTACGCCCATCATAAACCAACTCGGTAAATGAGTTCCAATATAATTATAAAAATTGATGCTTTTTTCTTTTCAAAAATTGTGCAAGAAGCCTGTATAATAATAAGAGTGACAATTTAATACATGTAGTCAGCGGAGGAAAATCCGGTTAGACGGGATGTGGATTGACCCACATTCCAATGTGGCCGTTTTGCAGTCTTGAAGTTGCCTAGGGTTAATCAGGTGTGAGCGTTAACTGCCTCCAATCCTTCTCGTCTCAACATAACGTGAAAATAAATTATATTTTATGAGAATAATTGTTTATTACCAAGTTTAATATACGGTTTAGTATATCTACGGCATATTGTTAAGCCTGTTTTCATATGGAAATTTAATATAAATGTGTGTATATATAAATTTCTCAAATCGAAAGAATTAATATTAAGATGAACGAAAAAAATTGTACGAAATTGTGAAAACACATCTTATATATATATATATTATATATATTATATATATATATATATATATAATATATATACACACACACACACACACACACACACATGAATGACAAAAGTAAATAGCATTTTCGGTTTGGCTTAGAGTAAATCACTGTAATGACGTGTGTTTTTATACTAAAGGCAACCGTTCTAAAATACAAGATGTCAAGTAGCATTGTTTTTGAACCATTTCGCTGAAATTTATTTATAAAAAATATAGGTGTATAGAAAGGATTGTCAAAAGTAAATAGGCACAGTATACATTCTAAGGTGTTAGAATAAATGAAAGCGTTTTATGAATTATAGGTAAATTAAATAAATTCTTAGAGAATATGTTATTGGAATAATGTACAATATAAAGTCCTGTGTATTTATTTTATTATTAATATTAAGATAAATGATTTCTTTTGCTAAGTCATGGATTAATTGTCCACTGTATTTTTTATTATTAATATTGGGAATCGTTTAAATAATTAGTTCTCTTGCTGAACAACTTTAAGGAGAAAGTCGGTCTTGCCTTTAATAAATAAATAAATAAGTGGAAACTCGTCTAAGTTAAAATAAAATAAATGGCGCAACCTGGCAACTCTCCTCATATAAATAAAAACATTATTTGGCAACTCATGTAAATAAAATTAAAATAAATTGTGGTATCTAGCAACTCACCCTAATAAGGTATACCTGAACATAATTAAATTAAAAAACATTATTTGGCAACTCATCTAAATAAATAAATATATAGTGGTCTCTGGTAACTCTTCCATATATAAATAAGTGGTATCTAGCAACTCACGACCCTCTATATAACCGCTGCTTGGCCCCTCCCCTGGACGCTCATAATGCCTCTGGCTGGAGCCAGGCGAACACCCCTCTCCTTTTTATGTTAAGATTTAGGTTAGGTTTCCCTTTGTGGGGGTGAGGACATCCCAACTTCTCCCCCAAAGACCTCCTCCTCCTCCTCTCTCTCCCTCTCTTAGGTTAAGGCTACCCCTTTGGGGGGTGGTCATCCTCCCTTCTCCCCCCGAAGATCCCTCCCCTTTTGAACCATTAACTTGTTGCATAACCAATTTGGAACATCCTGCAACATTGATCAGCATTGCAACATTCTTGCACTCGTCCATTTTGTGCCCAAACTACTGTCATCAGCTGTGTTTTGTTTACAAAATGAGCTCTTGTTTCTTACTGTGGCTGCAAGAGGGCAACACTTATTCTGGATATCTCATCGTTTGAATTAAAATTCTCTCTCTCGCCCACTCTCTTTGCCTACGCAATCACTGAATTCGCAGAATATATATTGTAAATTCATCCATGCCAGTTGATTTATTTTATCTTACCTCTCTCTCCTTCTCAGTCTCTCATGACATGCCCCACGGAACCCATCAAGTTTTTCGCGGAACACAGTTTGAAAACCCTGGTCTAGTGTATATGAGGCAGGTTGAAATTTCCCATAATTAATGTTCTAGCACTACAACCTTTATTTATTTCCTTAATCATACTAACAACAACTTCTGCATTTGGTTTGGAGGTCTGTAAAATGCACCTATCCGAATAGAATCTTTACTTGATACACAAATATCAACCCAAATTGATTCTACCCTATTGTCTAATTTAACACTATCATCTGAACGGAGGTTAATCATTCTTAATGTATAAGACCAAACCATCCCCTTGCCTATCCATTCTCTGCATCACTAATACAGATTATATCCAGATTTTCACTGATCATATAACTAAATAAGTAATTTCTCTTTATTCCTAAACCTCCGTGCATTTGTATAAATATATAAGGAAGGTGCGACATTAGAAATAGTGATTATGAAGCGCTGGCTTTAAATTAATTAAAATTGGACTGAAGGATTAAGGCTAGAAATGAGACGAGACTGTAATTAAGGAGTGGTCCAAATTCGACGTAATTTATGTGTAAAGATTCGACTAATTCCTCTTTCGTTCCCAGCCATTCAACTCATCCTTATCTACAACCAAAGTTTACTCCAATAACTCTCAACTTCTAATCTCGCAAGATTTCCTCCTCACTTATATACAGTATGTACAGTATAAGAGAAAGGAAGAGGCCTGGAACTGAAAAAGTTTATATATATATCTATATATTATATATATATATATATATATATATATATATATATATACACACACACGGGATGAATTTTACAATTAAACACGTGAAATGAATGAATGAATGATGTAAACCCACAACGAAAAAGAAAAATTACTTCAAGCTCTTTCGTGTATTCAGAAGTACACCTCGTCAGGGATTCCCTGACGAGGTGTACTTCTGAATCCACGAAAGGCCTTGAAATAATTTTTTTTCCTTGTGGGTTTCCATCATATATATATATACAGGGCGTCCCAAAAAAATGTATACACACTTTAACAGCTGATAGCTCAATTGATGTTTCTTTCTTTCCAAGTTAAACCCATTAGAATTAATAATGGCAGTCAGACTAAGCTTTGAACAAAGGAAATTCATTCTAAAATGCTACTGGAAGTGTGAAAACGCAGTTGAAGTGCAAAGACAGTTTAGGAGGGAGTTTCAAACAGATCCACCAACGCGACTTACCATCACTCGAATTAGAGATAAGTTTGAAGCCGATGGAACTGTTCAGAATGTCCACAAGAAGCGTTCCGGAAGACCACGGACATCGACAAGCCCACAAAGCAAGAAAGAGTACTGGAAACGTATCACCAAAGTCCAAGAAAATCTGTGCGGCAAGCGAGTCGTGAGGTAGGAATTTCAGAATCGTCTGTCCAACGCATTTTGAAGCGCTGTCAATGGAAAAGTTACATTCCAAGATTAGTCCATGCTATTAATGAAGATGATGATCCGGACCGAAGAGTGGAGTATTGCGAGTGGTACTTGGCACGATGTGGATGTGGATTGGACGAAGGGGTTTCGTAGAATACCCTCCGCGTTCACCAGACCTCACACCACTAGACTTTTTTTTATGGGGATACTTAAAAGACAAAGTCTACGCTATAAAACCTGCAACAGTCGCTGAATTGAGAGCAGCCATTGAACGAGAATGCACACAAATACCAAACGAAATGTTTCGTGATGTTTGCGATTCCATTGCTTCGCGTTATCAGCAGTGCCTGGACCAGAACGGACGTCAGTTTGAAAACAGGCGTTGACAAAACAATTAAATAATGTCTGTAGATTCTATTACATTTTGAAAATGAAATGTATTTTAATAAACACTGCCTTTATAAGTATTTAAAGTGTGTATACATTTTTTTGGGACGCCCTGTATATATATATATATATATATATATATATATATATATATATAAGCACACCGGACAAAAAATTAGTCACCCCTCTCAGAATGTACCTAATAACGTGTGACGGCGCCTCTGGCCTTGATAACCGCACGAATCCGGCGAGGCAGAGACTCTACGAGGTTGTGCATGTACTGAACATCGATTTGCTGCCACTCGTTCATCAGCCGGTCCCGAAGTTCCGCCAGAGTCCGTGGGTGTCTATTCCTGCGCTTCACTTTCTGTTTCCAGCCTGAACAACACCGACGCATTCAGGATTAAAGGCTTCATTGGACCTGCGATGTACTCGTCGCCTCCCATCATTGGAGAACAAACAAAAACGGGACTCATCGGACGAAATTACACGTTTCCAATCTGCCGCAGTCCAGTTTTTGTGCCTCTGAGCCCATTTATAACGTGCCAATTTGTGACTTGCTGTTAACAGCGGCCTCTTCCGTGGTACCCTGCTCCAGATGTCCATCGCATGCAGTTCTCGTCGCAATGTCCGTTCGGAAATTGGTCGCTGGAGAACCTCATTGGTTTCTTGGAGCAATTGTTCTCTGGTTTGAAAACGATTTGCAGTTACTAGACGAGAAACATGGCGGCGGCCCCTATTGTCGAGAATTGTTTTCCGGCCACAGTTACGCCGTCGATTGTCAGTTGATTGCGAACTACACCACTCTTTGTAAACTCGCTGGACAGTACGCGTTGACACACCAACAAATTGGGCTACTTCAGACATTTTGTGTCCGTGGGCTCTGCCAAACACGATGGCTCCTTTTTGCCACTGAGTAACGTCTGCCTCACGACCCATTTTGCAGACTATATCCAACACACACTTTGTTCTTCACCACCTCACGAAACAGATCTGATCCTGTGTGCTACGTCACCGCTACTTGTCACTTACCAATGCTACATCAGCGCCCTCTGTGTGACCTTGAACTTCCTACTATCGGTGTTATTAGGGGTGACTAATTTTTTGTCCGTGTGCTTATATATATAGCCTTAGCCAAAAGTATTAGCTACCCATTGAAACCTCGCTTATGGTGGTGATTATAGATAATATTTGACCAGTGAAATAATTAGTTTAGAGTTTTGTGATTATAATATGACTAATTTGGCCCTTGATCGAGCACTTTTGCCGAGGTATTTTAATTTATTTAAATATTTGTGAGTTCCACCTATTTTCTCAAAAAAAAAAATTGAAGTATTATAAAAACCCGCTTTCATGTTTAATTTTTTGAAAACTTTATCAAACTGTTGATGATTTTATCAGACACATTCATAAGTTTCGAACAATGGGTAAGAAAAGAGAGTTAACCGAATCTGAAAGGGCTAAAATCGAGGTTTTTCATTCTCAAGGATTTTCGCAAGCTTGAATTGCGAGAAAATTTAAATGTTCAAGGTGCGCTGTTCGAACAATTTTAAAACGTCTTCAGGACACCAAGAGCCACGCGTCTAAGCCAAGGAGTGGGCGAAAGAGGGTTACTAATGCTAGGGAGGATTGATTCTTGAAATGTTCATCTTTGCAAAATCGCCAAAAAACATCATTTGAGCTAGCTGCAGACAGGGGCGTCGATTGCTCTAAAATAGTTCGGGGGGGGGGGACACTTTGCCTTCAAACAGCGAATGAAACAGTACTCCTAGTAGCTGTTGCGTGTAATATATCAATGTCGTAATTTACCATTTACCCGTTTTTTGTATTTTTTTCAGCATGTTGAAAAAAACTCATTTGTATTTAATAATTTCATGTCTTTCTTTATTTAAACATTTTGTTTGTAAAAATAAGAAACGCAATACAAACTATTTATAATATTTAACCTTTCATGTAACATAATATCACAAATTTGTTTAACCGAAATAAATCTTTTATTACCTGTAGACAACAGAGGTCAATGTACATAAACTGATAACAAAATATGTTCGTGAAATATAAAACAAATAAACAGAAACTCAATAAATAATAAAAAAAAAATATATGTAGGGTCGACTGCTTTAGCTACATCTCCCTACCTGCATTTATTTCGACACATCCACTTCCGATAACAGTCACTAAACAACTGACATGTTATGGACCAGTGTGACCACACTACATTTTTAATTATCCCAAGAACACCCATCAAAAATTCCCCAGAATTCCAAGGTTATACACAAATCAAAGCAACTTCCATCACACATACTAACCCATTTAAATTAATAGAATGAATTAACTTCACACCATACATTTCATATAAGTCAATATAATGAATCATCTTTACCCACATTCTACCTTACTCCAAAATATATAAGAGCACATAAAAGAGACGAGTCTTGACATTACAGTTGAATTGGAAGTCAAGTAGCAAGTATAGTTGCTTATAAAGAAAATAGTACTACATGTACAATATTGCTATTTCTCATGTTTTCATTAAATACCATGCAGTTATTTTTTTTCTTCATCCGAGTAAAGTATTCACTCACTGTAATATTTATTATATCTGACCAGTGGCTTGCCTAGTACCATTTAGTAGGCTGCTTAGTTAGGCCAACATTTATATGTAATACACACATATCACTAAGCTAGCCTAGTACTATTTAGTATTGTAGGGTTTTCAGTTTAGTTACATTTGTAATACACAAAACACTGTCAATGCAAACACATTTAATCTGTGTAGTAAAATAAAAATAAAAAGTACTTAGATACATTAATTTCACCAAAAGCCCTGTAGACCTTAAGTAGGCTAGTTGGGGCCCGAGTGACAGAATACTAACTTATAGACCTATATCATTCTGACTCGAATTAGAAGGTTGATATGATGTTTAATTTGAATCGTCCAGATGTAAATTTTTAATATGTGAAAAAATAGAGAAACGGCAATTTTTAGCTACTATTTCTAGTATTTTCATCCTTTACCCAGTAAATTTCCCAAGATTTAGCACATTTAAAAAAAAAAAACCAAATCCCAAGCAGCGGTCACGCTGTTATGGACATGTCAACACCATGCGCTGCCTGGTCCATGGTTGCCAACCCAATTTTGAAAAATAAATCTCCAACCGGATATTTTTTTATAGACAAATTTCGCCAGCCCAAATTATCATTTCTACCAAGAACACACAAATGCTACGTGCAATTATTAAAATGCAATTTGACTGCTAAATTCCATGATAAATATACACTGGTGTTCATGAAAATAATTTATAATATTGCTATTACATTTGCATATGCATATATAATACGACATACAGGGTGTCCGAGAATTATCTGTACAGTTTTTGGCTGTTATTAAAAGTCAACCATGAAGTGTAGAAATTCCAGTGTTGTCCCATTTTACAGAGAATCTCATTAAGTTTTTTCTGATACCAAGTTTTGACAAGTTTTTTAGAAATTCCAGTGTGTCCGAACATTATCTGTACAATTTCATCTTTTAATAAAATTCTTGATAACACACGTAAAATTCTTAAACAAGATTATTTAGAATCTGTATTTTCAAAAGTTTCTTTTATTAAAGTAACGTTGTTACAAACATTCGATATGTGCACCATTAGTGATTCGCAAAACATCCAATCGATACTCCAAATGTTGCCATGTACGCTGCAGCATATCCACATCAATTCTCTCAATAGCAGCTGTGATTCTTGCTTTTAAATCATCAATGTCTGTCACCCGCGTACATTTCTAAAAAACTTGTCAAAACTTGGTATCAGAAAAAACTTAATGAGATTCTCTGTAAAATGGGACAACACTGGAATTTCTACACTTCATGGTTGACTTTTAATAGCAGCCAAAAATTGTACAGATAATTTTCAGACACCCTGTATAACGTCTTATTAGATGCAACTAATAGTTAGTATTTATAGCAATTCATACACGAAAGTGGGGGTGTCCCCTGCGTCCCCCCCCCCCGCAATCGACGCCCATGGCTGCAGAGCTATCTCAAGCAAAAAACAAAATTGTGTCATCTAGAACAGTGAGAAGAAGGCTTGCAGAATCTGATCTCAAGGCACGAAAAGCCAGAAAGAAACCATGGCTGTCTGAGACAAATAGAAAAAAAGAGACTTGAATGGGCAAAAAAAACACCAACATTGGACCTCCGAAGATTGGGGAAAAGTGCTTTGGTCAGACGAAAGTAACTTGGAGGTAAGTAGCAAAACCCTTCTATTTCCTTGTACCATCAAAATTGATAAATACCGCGCCTTTTGGATTTTATAGGGAATCATAAAAAGTTTCATTTCTCTTGGATTCTTTGATTTTCAGCTCTCTTGGTGCAACGTTTGTAAGGCAAAGAGTAGACGAAGCATACAAGCCAGAATGTATTGTCCCTACAGTAAAATTTGCGGTGGTAGCATAATGGTTTGGGGCTGCGTGTCTTCTGGAGGAGTTGGAAAACTGTTTTTGTGCCAGGGGGGGATGAATTCCTCGTTGTATACTGCCATGTTAGAGCAAGTTCTGGACCCATCTATGGAAAAGCTTTACCCAGGAGTAAGCAAAGGTGACATTACATTCCAGCAAGATAATGCACCTTGCCATACATCTCGAGCAACTCGAAATTGGCTTGACGCGAAAGGAATCAAACTTTTGGAGTCGCCCCCCCAAAGCCCAGTCCTTAATTCGTGGCAGTATTAGGCAAGGTTGTCCGGAGACATAAGTCTTCGTCTAAAGCTGAACTTCATGCTAAGCTTCTTGAAGAATTGGAAAAAATACCTATTGAAACTTGCAAAAAATTAGTCGATTCGATGCCAAGACGCATTCAAGCCGTAATGGTGGGTGTACTGTACTAGGTATTAAAATATTTCAGAGTAAACTTTCTTGTTTTATATTTTTTTCTCCTCAAAAGACATAGGAATAACACTATTACCTACATAAGTAGGGTGGCTAATACTTTTGACCAAGGCTGTATATATATATATATATATATACCGCAAATGAGGCGGGATGCTGCAGAGGGGTCTACCTCAGGTAGACCCTGAACCATCATTCGAACTCTCACAAAGTATATACAGTGTATGTAGCTGAATTTTCATTCTCATGACTATATATATATATATATATATATATATTAGTTACTAACAAAAGGTGAAATTTGAAGTATGCGATGTGCCGATGTAGTTTAAAATGCGGGCTAACGACATCCAATCGACGCGTCGAAAAATCAACAAGTTATTGCGTGTTTAGATAAAGTTAGGTTTACAGTGCGTCGATGTTTTTGTCTCGTCGATCAAATGGGTATAGATAGGCCCTTAAAAGTCCTCTAAACCGGGGAACCCCCCAAACCTATAACTGTTCATTGAATGTAACTATGTGTAACTGTAAAAGCGTACACTTGTTTAACTGAAAGCGACACAAATATATTTCATAAAAAAGTGAGTTTTTTACCATGTATAAAAAGGCTTTCATTTTTTTTAACTGTAATTTAAGAAGGGACAAACTAACGTCGTAAATATCAGTGGTGCGCATTTGGTTTGGTTTTATTGACTGGGCCAATTCGTTGCATGTTTGGGCGAAAGGTATATTTCATGAAGAGAAACAAGCGTAATACAACATACGATTCATCGAAAGAATTTGCCAAGCCTGGCTAGCTCAGTCGGTAGAGCACGAGACTCTTAATCTCGGGGTCGTGGGTTCGAGCCCCACGTTGGGCGATATTTTTTATTTTTTATTTTAAGGTTCGGAATAAATAAATGTTTTAATTTGTCGTTTTAACAATTTTGTTAAATAAAAAGCATTTGTGTGGAATAGCTATAGTTGTAGTTAGTTAATGGCCTAAAGACGTTATACAGTTTGCCACCAGATGGCGCAACACTTTTTTATTTATTTATTTTTTTTTTTATCTAAAGTTTACTGAAATACAGGACTTGCAAAGTAGGTATTTACGATTAGAACTTTTAATTTTTTTTTTATTTGAGCTAGAGTGATTTTATATATATATATATAAAGCATATTTTGGTACTTATGTATTAACGGGGGGCCACCACATATTGATGATTGGTTAGGTTAAGTTGTAATATTTTCGTTAGTTGAAAATTTATAATACATCATATTTTTTAAATAGCAATATTTTTAAAAATATTTTTTTATAGAATTTTCTGAAAAAAAAAAAAATTTTTTAGGCTTACAGTTGGTACATGATCACGATCCATTCAATTCCATTCTTAATGCTATTAAAAATTTTTGGCCTCCAGAAACAAATGTTGTTTCTAATGTGTAACATGTATTAATCATTGTAAATATTTGAAATATAAATCATTGTAAATATTTTAAAAAATATTGCTATTTAAAAAATATGATGTATTAGAAATTTTCAACTAACGAAAATATTACAACTTAACCTAACCAATCATCAATATGTGGTGGCCCCCCGTTAATACGTAAGTACCCCTATTTTATTCTAATTAATTTAAAGCATTGATTTCATAATAAATTACAAAATCAAGTTTGTGTGTGTGTGTGTGGGTGTGTGTGTGTGTGTGTGTGTGTGTGTGTGTGTTTTAGTAAAGTTAAAAAAGAAATTTTAAATACATTTGAGTCTCGTTGCTTAGTGACAAAAAATGGTAAATAATTTCGTCATTACAGCTCTTATCTTTACTCATCTTCTTTTAGAACTAAAACCATATATTTAACCAAACATAGGGCGGCTAATTTAACCTTACTCTGACCTCGAAGTAGGAAGTGAGTTTGGTAAAGAGGTAGTGGTTAGGCCCCAGTGGGAATAATGTAGATGAAAGTTTTTTGCTGACTTTCTCTCCCTACTTCACCGCTTCCCCCGTTATCATCCACGGATTTCACTGTTCAGGCCTGCGTAGGTTAGGTTAGGTTTAGCTATTTTGGTTGTTAGGTTTAGCTATTTTGGTTAAGTTAGGTTTAGCTATTTTGGTTGTTAGGTTTAGCTATTTTGGTTAAGTTAGGTTAGATTTAATTATTTAAGTTAAGGAGAGGTTAGGTTGAAGTGGTAGCTGTCACTCGGAGGATCGTCACCGTAGGATCTTGAACGCTAAGTGGTGTAAGGCGAGAGGTAATCGGGTCTCTCCCTCATAAAAGGTCTTTTGTGAATTTCAAAATTAAATTAATGATTTTCTACGTTTAATATATTTATAAAAACGCTTATAAAGACTATGATAAAAACGAGAGAAGAGTTTCAAAACCGCTTTTCGGACCACATATTAAAAAAAACCTTTCAGTTTGACTATTGCCCGCTATAAACCTGAAAGACCTTTTTCATTTCCCTTCAGCGAAAGTTTGAGGCACTCATCCATCCTTACTAAAGTCCTTTTAGTGCCACTGCCATCGAATAAATGTAACTAGATTTGGAGATGTGTAACCACCGTTCAAAGTAAAAAATTCGGTTAAAACGTTTTCTAAACCTGTGTGCAGCCACTTCTTGCCCGTAATTCTTCTCGAATTTACTTTGTGTTTCCTTTTCTCTGTGGTTGTTTGCTTATATATATATATAATTTTTTTTTATTTTTTTTTTTAAATATAGGCCTATTTGTTTTCGGAAACGGTTGTGTATAAGTGGTGCAAGAAAATTAAGAGAGTAATGGTTGTTTTTGGTTGATGAATGGGCTTACCGGATGTTACTTTCCACGTCTGTTTATTATTCAGAGATTTTTTAATGCAATGCCTCAAGATTGGCTGTCTTGCACGCGCATTTTCGAGGTCAGACTCGCGTGAGTCACGGTGAGTGAAGAGTAAATCTCACTCCTGAATGAACGTATTGTGTACGACTGTTTCCACACACACACACACACACACACATATATATATATATATTATTTTTATGAGAGAGAGAGAGAGAATATTAATTGTGCTGCGTCATCTCTCCTTATAAGCCCCTGAAGGGCCAGCCCGGCCATTTGAGCCCCTTAACGCTCGCACTCCTCGCTCTGTTTAAAGGTAAAAAAGATACGTAGGTGGAACAGGTTCGTTGGAAACAGAGAGAGAGAGAGAAAGAAAAAAAAGTGTCCTTTTTCCCTCTTCTTTCTCTTCTCTTTTGGCCGTTTCAAACGCCGTCGCTTTTTTCTCAGACCGACAAAATCACGTTTGCAAAAAAAGAATTCACCTTTGATCGCCATTTCAAAACGTACTTTAATATTAACTATATATTACTTGCAGTCATGTTGGAGAAAGGTTATATATACAGAGTGTCCCAAAACAACGTATACATTTTTTTAAAATTTATAACAGGAGAACCCACTAACAGATTCAGATGATTTTTATTTCTTTTTATAGCCTATAGCCTAAGGAGATACAAAAGCGAAATTGTTAACAGCCTTGGCTAGCCTAAGGAGATACAAAATCGAAATTATTAATAGCCTTGCCTGCCTACAGTAAACATGGAAAATGGAAGTGTGCGCTTATCATTTGAGCAACGAAAATGGATACTAAAGTCGTATTTTAAAGTTGAGAAGATATCAAAGGTTCACAACAGTGGAGAGACAATTTTGGAACTAATCCTCCAACTCGACTTACCATTTCACGTATCTGTGAGAAATTTGAAGTATACGGTACTGTGCATGATGTGTACAAGCAAGCGACTGGGCGTCCAAAGACATCAACAGATGCTAACACTTCTGATGAAGTGCTACAGGTATTCAACCGATCACCAAGAAAATCTGTGAGACAATGTGCTCGTGAAACAGGGAAAAGTAGGACAAGTGTCCACAGAATTCTGAAGAATGCTAAATGGAAATCTTACATCCCGAGATTATTACATGCCTTGAATGAGGATGATCCGGATCGCAGAATCCAGTTTTGCGAATGGTTTCGAGTAAAAAAACACAGAAGATGGCCAATTTGCGGACAAAATTGTGTGGTCTGATGAGGCTACATTTAAGTTGAATGGTATAATTAATCGTCATAATTGCACATACTGGTCACAAGAAAATCCACACATTTATGTGGAACGACATGTAAATTTACCGGGTATAACTGTCTGGTGTGGTTTTTCTTCCAAAGGTTTGGTTGGTCCATTCTTTTTCGATGGTACAGTTACCGGCCATAGCTACCTCAACATGCTTCGGGGAAAAGGTTTCCTGCAATTCGACAGTTATACGGAGATGATGACATTTACTTTCAACAAGATGGAGCACCTCCTCATTACCATCAGGATGTCAGGAACTACCTTGATGAAACATTTCATTATCGGTGGATCGGACGACGAGGTAGTATCGAGTCTCCACCACGTTCACCAGATATGAACCCACTTGACTTTTTTTTTATGGGGTCATTTGAAAAATGAAGTATACAGTAGAAGACCTACATCACTTGAACAACTAAAGAGCAAAGTTGAAGAAGCGTGTAGAAATATCCCTACAAACATTTTTGTTGAAGTCTGCCAATCAGTGAATCAAAGAGCGCAGTGGTGCATTGATGTCAATGTCGACATTTCGAACACTTACGTGTTTAAAACAAATTAAACTATCTATTTATTTCGAAGTTGTATATTTTACCTACAAAAAGAAATAAAAATCATCTGAATCCGTTAGTGGGTTCGCCTGTTATAAGTTTTTTAAAAATGTATACGTTGTTTTTGGACACTCTGTATATATATAATATATATTATATATATTATATATATTATATATATATATATTATTTATATATATATATATATATATATATTAGTGGTGGACCGGATGTCAGTTTTTTAACATCTGCGGATGCGGATCTTTAATTTCAATATATGCGGATGCAGATATTTAGTTAATCTATCAATATAATATAGAATTATGAATATGACAATTTTTCAAATTTCGTGATATTATATTACTGTTATGGCAGGCAATGCATAAAAATTAAAATTAATATTAATTTTTCATTATGATAAAAATAATAACTTCTCAGAGTTTCAGCCACAGAAAATTCAATAAAGTTTCATGAATTTTCTGTTACCAGGTTTTATATTTTGAGGTTTATAATTTGTTTGTTCATTAATAATTAATACTTTACACGAAATGTGCTGACTGGGCCTTATAAGCTACTTTATAAGCTAATTTAATTGTAAATTGCATAATTTATTAGCGGTAATATCTGCATAACATTTCAGTCAGAAGTGCAGATGCGTATGTTAAAAATGATGCAGATGCGGATATCCGGTCCACCACATATATATATACAGTATATATATATATATACTGCTGTGCAAAAGTCTTAAGACATTTTACATTTTTCCACTGATGCATAAGGAACTAAAATTTTGTATTTAGTTCAAATACACCTTTAATGAAATAAAATAAAATTCAATAACCATATTTATACAAATGTACCTTGATATAAACTATATAGCAACCTTTTAATTCATATTGATCAGAATCATCAAAACTTGTGATCGCAACAATACAAAGCAAACTGTACATAAGAGGCTAATATTAAGTATTGTAGTAGCTCACATTTAACATTGGAAAATAATTGATGAACCGTTGTAATATTTTCGTTATCACTAAAATAAGTTTTTCCTTTCTACGGATGCATTAACCTTCAGGTTGCTTTTTTGTATCGCCAAAATAAAGATCTACCAGCATCAGTTATTTGGTTTAAAAAAAAATTGCTAAAATTTCAGTTGAAGACCACCATAGAATCGCGTTTCTGTATAAAGAAGGAAATATATTGAGTGAAATAGCTCGCATCACTCGATTTTCAAAGTGTGGTATCCGAAGCATTATCAACAAGTACAGAGACACAGCTTCCGTAATTGATAAACCCAGGATTGGAAAACCAAAAAGCTGTCTGACAAGGATGAGCAATACCCGAAAATATTATCCTTTCGGAATAGAAAAGAGACGAGTGTTGAATTGGCAACGGAACCTATTAGCGGAAAGCTTGGGTGTCGTTGTCCATCCATCACAGTACGAAGGTAAGTTTTTAAATCAGGACTTGAAGGATGCGTTGCAGTAAGAAAACCTCCATTTAAGAAAGGGGAACGAGGCTAAAATGCTGAAATTTGCGCAAGAACACAGAAATTGGACTATGGAACAGTTGCCGTGCGTTGGTTTTTAATAGGAAATTTAATAATGTTTTTTTTTTAGTTTAGTAAAATGATAATGTATTTGGAGTGTAGTAAATTGATTTAATTGTATGAAATTAAGATATGTAAAATGTAATTGTTTGAAATATAAAACACATGGAGAGATATTTGAAATTCGCTGAAGGTTGGAGGCATATAAATACCCAGCAAAAGCGAATCTTTTGACAGAGTATTTAAAAGAAGGTAATTTAAAATTTATTTAACTTAAGTTTCCTCCACGATCTACTGTTAAAATGATAAATTCACGCTCGCTTTTCCCCGTTAGTATTGCTGTGTCCGAATTAAAATAAACTCGTAACGTGATAATTCGTCGTCATTTCCCACTCCCTCGCTTTGCTGAAAAAACAAAAAAGTCCGCTGCAGGCTCCATGTCTCATTGGAGGACCGGCCACGTCTACCCCGTCTGCCGTTTTATAGAATTTAGAAATCAGCGTTAAACAGTAGAAAAAGTGCGGATAACTTAAAACTTAAAGTAAATAAAAATAATTAGACTTTTTTTACGACGCAATGGTCAAAGGTGCTTTGGACTGACGAGTCAAAGTTTCAATTATTTGGATGTAATCGAAGACTATGAGAGACGACGAACAGCTGAAACCTACGAGTATAAAGAACCTTGCTTGAAGCCAACAGTTAAGCATGGAGGAGGTTCAATTCAAGTTTAGGAGTGCATCTCCTCGAGTGGTGTTGGAAAATTGCTGAAAAGTAATGGTATATCAAATGTTGCTAGGTACAAATAGATTTTGACCCACCCTAGCGGTACGAGGCTTATTGGTCCAAACTTTATCTTCAAGCAAGATAATAATCCAAAGGAAAAAGCTGGAATAATTTAAACTTATTTGCGAACGAAAGAGGAAGTTGGAGTCCTTCAAAGCATGATATTGCCCACTTAAAGTCCGGATCTCAATATCATTGAAGCTGTATGGGACTATTTGACAAAGAAAAAGTCAAAAAGAATTTCAGCAACTTACATGATCTGTGGAAGGCCTTGGAAGAAGCGTGTAACACGATACCACAAGAGTTTATAACATTTATTTGAAAGTGTCACTGGAAGAATTTCAGCGGTTTTAAAGGAAAAGTGTGGACGCACCAGGGCTGTGGAGTCGGAGTCGTGGAGTCGGAGTCGGTAAAAATGTACCGACTCCGACTCCGACCTCAATATAAATTTTAATAAAATATGTTTTTGTGTGTGATATCACTGGCAGCTATGGTGGTTAAACCACTTAAATAATAAACACAATGTTTTCCATTTCAGACACTAATGCCATTAATTCATTTTTTCTTTTCAGATATTTTTTATTTTTAATGCTTATTTAATTTCGAGTTCTTTCTAAATTTCATAAGTTTTTAACTTTCAAGTCTAAAACCCCTTTCACAATGGCAAAGACACTTCCAACAAAGTCTGCAGTTTTTTAATATTTTACAATAACCACAGATGGGAAACATTTCGTGTGTCAGTGTATGATAGAAGATGATGATGATGATGAAAAATTATGTGAAGCAAAAATCAGTGGTTTTACTGGCTCTGATAAAAATGCACCAACCAGAGCATCAAATTTGAAAAGACATTTGCAGTGTTTCCATCCCAAAATTTTAGAAGTTGTCATTGAGAAAGATAGTAATAAAAACCTTCCAACTACTTCAAAGTTAACAAAAGATCAGAAATCTACTGAACGACAAGCACCACTTACAAGATTCTTTACTACAGACAAAGTTACCGTAACAATGACCACAGATGATGATGCTTCACGTGGTGGTGATGAAATGCCTCTTGTGTAATTATCATCATAGCAGATTTAGAATTAATATACCTTCGGAGTCGGAGTCGGATAGACAAAAAATTGAGTCGTCGGAGTCGGAGTCGTTTTTTATGTGCCGACTCCACAGCCCTGGGACGCACTCGCTATTAGTTTATATGAAGGTATATTCTGTATAAATGGGATTATTTTAAGTTGATGTTCATTTCTTTAAAAGTTAACTCGCATTAAATACAAAGTTTTTCTTAGATATATTGCATTTTTCCACTCTGATACATAAGACTTTTGTACAGTATATATACTGTATATATGCAAAAATTGCTCCCACCAGGGTTTGAACCCACAGCCTCTTGAATAGAAGGTGAAGGAGCTATCCCACTGCACTGCAACGGGATAAAAGTTATCACAACCTGTCACACATTTAAACAACCGAAGAAACGTAAAATGCCTCTGGACAAGAAAGAGTTATATGTTTCCTTGGTTGTTTTAATGCAGTGTATGACAGGTTCTGCTAACTTTTATCTCGTCGCAGTGTAGTGGCTGTCGCTCTCACCTATTCAAGAGATGGAGGGCTTCAATCCTGGTGGGGGCAGTTTTTGCATTACGCAAAATCGTGCGTGTTCATGCATTATTATTATTATAATAACCTTGGTTTTGCTTCTGCCCGAATTGTTCATTCTGACGAAGGTCAAGCTTGTCACTCTTCAAGCTTGTCACTCTACCTTAGACCTACAGTTTAACGTGGAATCCGAACCACGCCCCACCAGCAGCCCAGCGTCTTAACCACTAGGCTACCCATTTATCTACCAACTAATTTTTATTGTGTGGAGAGATGAATAGCTGGGTTTCGCTGCGCGCCGCCTGCCGTCACCGGGTCTCGATCCCGGGGTCTGTGGATTCGTAGTCAGCGACGCTAACCACTACACCACCGAGGCGCATTATTATAATATATTTATTTATTTGCGTAATGGTAATGTTTCGATATGAGATTGGGTGATATCTTAGTATATAAGGTTGTATCTGCACTCGGAGTTTAATTAGAAAACATGCAAAGAAGGGCTGGGCATTATCTCTGCCTAATCGATTTCTTTGGGTTGGGCAGAGAGAGGCAGGAGCGAAGAATGTCGGGGTTCGAATCTCAATTCGAAAGAAAAGAAAAGGAAAGTTCATTCCCTTTTCCGCTACTTTTTGTTTCATTCATTCATTAGTTCATTCATCGCTTTACTTTTTTGTTTTTTGTTCCTCTTAATTTTTTGTGCAGATTTTATTTGTTTACCGTTTTAGCCGCTCATCTCTTCGGATTGGTATCATTTTAATCGTTGATCCCGGAGGCATTACACGCACCGTCCTTTCTCACCCTCTGAACCCTACTGTAACCCATCATTAAAGAAATTAAAGAATCCACCAAGGCTCCATGTTCTAACAATGATTCATTGGAGGTTTTAGGCGTCACACCTAATTCGTTGTCCAAATAATTTGGCCATCTTGTCTTATCGAATGTTCTGTATACTTAATGGATTATTTCAGAAGCCTAGTTTATTTATTTATACAGACGATACTTGTAAATACAGACGATACTTGTAAATATTGTGTTTGCATATATATATATGGTATGTGTGTCTGCGCCGCGCGCGCGCGGGATTTTGTTTTTGCGTAGTGTATGCTGTTTAACAGTAATATGAGATTTAAATGGTAGGGCACGTCCATGCAGATCCTCCGATATTTCTTCATGGTTCTTCGCATAATCTGCGTATCGCCGTCGTAAAAGTGCGTCAGACACGAAACTCCAGCCGCAGTTTGTGACAGATTTCGACGAGGTTTATTTTAGCTTAATTTAAAAGGCAAAGATTAAGGTTATCTCACGCAACTTTGGAACGTGAGAATGAACAAAAGAAGAGGGAAAAAAGTCCCTCCGAATGAATGGAGGAGGTCCACGCGGATAAGGTTCACTCTAATCCTCTCTGGCTATATCTGTTCTTCCTCTTCCTTTGTTCGACTAGAAAGGAGACACAAATTGGAAATTCTCACTCATGCTCTCGATTATTCTATCTCATAAGCGAACCAATTTGCTTTGCAGAATTAGAAATGGATCTGACGAATTCTTTCAACAAAATATAGTCCCAAAAAACGCCTGAAATGAATGAATGAGATAATTTTTAAAAAAGAAAATCCATTATTATTCATTAGACCAAATCTGAACTAAATTACTGGAATTATTATAGCATAGTCCTAGATGATAAATTAAACAACTTTTCTAAGGTTAATACGCTAAATTATGGACCAACAAAAATCATAAATGAGCCAGCCCTTAATTCATAATTAGCTACGGACCAACTGTATCTTACGGTAATAAGCCTTTAGTATACTAAACCCAAATTATTATTGAAAAATTCACTTTTTGAGACTTAATAATAATTAATATCCCCTTCAGGACGTGAATTTAGATTGGCCTTTTCTTAATTATTAGTATCGTTATTATATATTTACTTTGAACTGTAAAACTCAGATTGTATCAGGTGATTTTTTTAAACATGTGACCCTTTAAAAGGTTTGTATTTTTTTATTAATTGAAATAAAAAGGTGATATTTTTACTGCACTTTCTCTACGCACGGGGAATTAGTCCCATAGTGCAAAACATGCTCTATGTGAAACCACGATACTTTCGATGGAATTCTTGTCCAACAGCTTTCCTGCGATTTATGATAGAGAAATATCATGACCACCAACGTCACCAGATTTAAACCCCTGTGACTTTTATCTGTGAAGTTATTAAAAAAAAATAGCGTGTTTAAACAGAAGCCACACACAATAGAAGAATTGAAAGTTGAACAAGAAATTTCTCAGATTTAAACAGATACCCTGTCCAAAGTACTGCAAAATTTGGTTGTTCGTGCGCAAAGAGTTAATGAGATGAGAGAACATCACATAGAGTATGTTTTTTACTACGGGACTAATTCCCCATGTGTAGAGAAGGTACGGTAAAATTTTCACTCTTTTATTTCAGTTAATAAAAAAATACAAATCTTTTTAATCGACAGGCGTTTAAAAAATCACCCGACATGTCATTGAAATTTATTGTAAACCTAGAAGGAAGCTTTATGCTAAGATTTTAGGATTGTATCTGGAAAAGTTACAAATTAAAGAAAATATTTCTTCATAGTTAACTTTTAAACAGTCTGTAGTTGAAATAGAGAGCTTTAAATAGATGTTGACCAATGACCATCTAACACCTTTTTGTCCACAATACAGTCAGTCTACTGACAAGCGTTTTGGGTTAGATTAAATTCCGTGTGAAAATTTTGCAATCGAAGAAATGAGGGGTCCTGCGTCTTAAGGTACCTAAGCGCCAAAATTAAAATTCGCCAGAAATCGCCTCCAAAGTTCAGCAATATTCTGGCAATAGTATCTCTGTTATTAATTGAGGTAGAACGTTCATTTTTGGCTAAATTAGAGTTCTAAGTATGCTAATGAAGATGTTGATGAGTTTTTGGAATAAATTTTTATATTTTATATATATATTTTTTAATTTTTTTATTTTATTATTATGCCGAACTTTGGGTGCGATTTCTGGTACAGAATGATTCCATTGATTTTTCATCACTATCACTAACGCGGTGAGACATTGCTGCATACGTTGATAATAGTTAGAAGCCGGGTGAATAGAATAATCCACGCAATATTCAGCAATATGAGCACGAAACAGGACGCCTCTTAACAGCAACGCGAGTCTTAACCCTTTCATACCCAAATTAAGTCGAAGTAGGCTGAATCAGTTGATGCAAAAATCGTCCTTATAACCTTATAAATAAGGTCTAAAATTGCTTCCAAAGTTAACGATGAAAATTTCACACACTGGGCATTAAAGGGTTAAGGTACTGGCGGGATGTTTGTGTCGTGTCCCTCTCGGCGCGTGGAGCGGGTGACCAATCAAAAAGCAGAGCGGCGTGGCTGCCATGTTTTCATTGGCTCGCGCTCCTCCTGCTGTTCCCGCCACCCAGAGACCGAACGTCCCACCCCCACCCCCAGTTGAACGGGATATTGGGGCCTCAAGACACGCACCACATCTGGGCGGCAGAGCCCAGCTGGCGATAGAGGTGAAAAAAGTAGTTCGTTTCATAAGGTTTTCAACCATACTTCTAGTGTCGTAAGGTCATTATAACCCAAACCACGCGATAGAGGAAGGGTGAAAATAGTGATATCCATCAAAAACACGTTTTCGCCTGTGGTGGCGCTTAGGTACCTTAAGACGCGCGACCCCTCAAATGTGTTTAGGTTCCAAAAGAGCTTCCTATACATAGCATGTAGAATCTTGAAAATAGGATATCCAAATTATGTAGCCAAAATATTGTTCAGCTGAGTAAGACGTTTGTCCGCGTAACGCTGGGCGAAATTTATTCGTCGAGAATTCTAAGCTTTAAGCTATTTTACAATTTTTGTTGTTTGTGATAAATAATTTTGTGCATCTAGTCAGACTATGCTTCAATAATAATGCTTGCACAAAAATTTATACTCTTGTGAAATCGAGGAAAAGCAAGTCAGTCCATAAATTTACAAAAATACCACAGCCATAAAAATTTCGAGCTTCACATCCAAAATCAGTGAGACCAACCAACTTCGTGAAGCTGCACTCAGAATGTAAGTTGTTCGTGAGTTTAAAGTAAATGTTAAGTTCTCACTGGTTTAAAAACTTCTGTTCAAGAGGTAGGATGATTGCTAATTTTGTGCCAAATTTTGCGTTTAAAACAAAAAGGCGTTACCTCAAAAATCATAGACTAGTCTGAAAATTGCGTCCTACATAAAAGGCAAATCTTTTTTGTGTGCATAATAATAAAACTTAAAAAGAACAGGACAAGAATAACACAGAAGACATTTGGCCTTAAAAATTTGAAATAAAAAAAATATTTAGTGACAGCTCTTAGAAAGAAAGAAAATATATAAACAGAAACCCTATACATATTAAAATATACATAGTGAAACCACTGCGAAAGAGTATAGTATATGTTACAGTCAAAAGCCAAAATCAGACAATGTGTGTATTGACTAGTAAAAAGCCGAAATGACTGATTTCGGCTTTTATAACAACATATATACATGTAAAATAATGACCTAAACCTAACCTAACTTAACTTAACAGTCAAAAGCCGAAATTAGTAATCAGTAGATTTCGGCTTTTATAACATGATGTTACATGTAACAATGACCTAAACCTAACCTAACAGTCAAAAGGCGAAATCAGTAACTGTTAGGTTCGGTTTAGGTCACTGTTATATGTATGTATATTATAAAACTCGAAATCAATCACTTCGGCCTTTGACTGTAATATATATACAAAACTCTCAGTATATCTTAATGTCTTATGGCCGAGTGGGTAACGAGGCGGCTTGTAAAATTTGAATCTTCAGTGACATTTGTTTGAATCTCACCGAGGTAAGGTAAATTTGCTTTTAATGTATTTAATCTTTAAACTTAAGTTGTTGTTAGTATGTTGTTCCTGATTAACATAAAACTGACGCGCATGTAATTACATTCGGTTAATGAAAATAAACTGAAATGGTATTTAACTAGCAAAAGGTCGGCGCTACGCGCCGATTTTGCTAGATCTGCGGTGCTTCGGCTGAATTGTGGGCCTACGGCGTATTTTATTTTGAACATCAGTAGCCCTTTATCTGGATATCATTCCTATTCTTCTCACCTTGGGCCTCAGTAATTGGGTTGCCTGCGGCCTTCCAGTTACTGGCAAACCAATTATTCATTCAATAAAACTACAGAAAAGAACGCAGCCATGAAAATCTAAAGCTTCACAAATCTTAATACAATGAACTCGGATTTGAAGCCTAAGATTTTCATGACTGCGTTCATTTCTATAGTTTTATTGACCAAATAACTGAACCGACAGTAATTGGGGGCCCTGCGGCCCGCCAAATCATAGTTTTCATTGTTTCGAGTGCATCAATAATATTGTTATAGTGTTCCATTAATTGTGATAAATAAGCATGATCTTCCTGACCGGAATCGATGTTGGTTCTAATTTTTTTTTCTGAGTTTCCCCATTAACCCCACCCCCTCCCCCATTACCCCACCCCTCTCCCCCAATACCCCCTCCCCCATTACCCCACCCCTCTCCCCAATACCCCCTCCCCCACCCCTCTCCCCCATTTACCCCACCAATTTTTTTTTCTGAGTTTCCCCATTAACCCCACCCCCTCCCCCATTACCCCACCCCTCTCCCCCAATACCCCTTCCCCCAATACCCCTTCCCCCATTACCCCCAAGGGGGAAGGGGGCTGGCACCTTGCAAAGGATTCACTTTAATTTTTTTTTGGTTACATATATATATCGCATCTATTTTTCTGAGTTTCCCCATTAACCCCACCCCCTCCCCCATTACCCCACCCCTCCCCCATTTTGTGCCAAAATTATGATTAAAATGAAGAAATGGGAAGAACTGTACCCTAAAAGGGGGGGGGCAGGATTTATGTTATAGAATTTTTTTTTAGCATGGGCACTGCAGAATATAAAGACGCATCGAATGGTGAAAACCGCATTGTTCTACACCAATTGTAGCGACCTGTAGGGTAGGTGTGCGCAAAAAAAAACTTACATATATATATATATATATATATATATATATATATATATATATATATATATATATATTTAATATATATATTATATATAAGGCTTCATTTCTGAAATAGTATATTAGATTTACATTTCCTCAAGTAGATGGCGCCACCCACTTCGATTAAATTATTTTCAAGAAATCAGTACCCCGAAAAGTATTTTATCAAGCATCGAAGTTTGATGAGAATACTGGCATCACCTATACTAAGGGCATTTGTTCGATGAAAGAATCTTCATCTTGATGAAAAATTCTTGTCTCACTGTACATGTTAAAAGCTACCGCTAAATATTATTTGAATTTTTAACGCCAATTACTTTTTACGTGTTATTCTTGTCCTGTTTTTGTTTTTAAGGTTTATTTTTATTGTCACAGATTTGTGACTATGCTAGTCCAACCAACTAGAATTGTGATTCCTTGAGCTGATGTGACTTCTCAATGCTACTCCAGGCTAATAATATCCAAATAGAAAAATAAATTTATATAACAGAACACCCTAATGCTAACAAGACGATTTACACGAACTTGCCAACCCTTTAATTTTACTGTGAGAATGATTTTCTTTTGACTCAATTTCACTCCCACATTCAAATTTAATTCAATTAGTTGGCACAAAATGAATCAGTTTGTTACAGTGGGAAATCTTAATAATGATTAGCATCTACAACTTAGCAATTGAACTCAATACCTAACTACCTTACTTAACAATATTATTCCTGCAATTATACCCGTATTGGATGTGTATACAATTTCTTTATAAATTGACACAGACCAATGAAATAGATTTTGAGGACTAAAATTGATTAACCTTACACCTTAAACTGTAATACTCCATATAACTTGTGCCCATACCATAATCTAAAATACACTATTGGGCCCTCATCATCATGCAGAGCCATACCAGTGTTAACTCCAGTTGTAAGTATTGTCCATTCACGCTTTAACACTTTATATACCAGGAACCCCTTTAGAATGCTACACTGAACTAATAAACTTTATTTCTGCACCTCCAGCCCTTGTGCTTAGTCTCCAGATAAATTGGTTTTCTTTCATTGGACAACCAACTATTGAAACGGATTGTTCTACTTGCGGGATACTCCAGAGAAGCCTCCAATGCTCTTGACTGGAACTTTGTACTCGTGCCAGCTTGCAGTTTTTGCCAGTACCCACTAGGAATCCCTCTGGTCTGGCTATTTCTCACTTGTCCATGGGTGGGCCCTTCTGTCCTGTACAGTGTGTACACCCATTCAAGCTGGAGTTACTGGTAAACTGACAAGCTGTTCAGTACCTCCACTGATTCTACCTTTAAATAAAATTATATTATAAATACCTGTGCCCTGAAACAATTGCCCCACCATATTCTTACATAACATCCAAATCTTGCCCTACACACAGTAGAGATATCTTTAATTTACAACGGTATGAGAATTTATCTGATCTTAGCTTATATGTCCATTTTCATTCTACTCTTGGCCTTAGCCAATGTGAGAAATTTGGCAGAAATAGTATACCAACTTCAATAGATTATATTGACTCCAAATCTCATGTAAAATGAGAAGTGATATACCCATGCCCCTTTAGTCATGCCCTTTATCCAGAAGGGGACTCAACAAGCTTGCAATTAGCAATTTAATTTGAAAAGTAATACCTATCGGGTCATCTTTGCCAAATTTCTCAATTTGGACCTCGACTCTCAATCTGTTTTTACCTAGGTCATAATTTCTTAAACATTGTCTGCCCTTCGTCTGTGGGCCAAGTATCTACAGGATTTATTTATTTCCAACATTTATTGCCTACTTCAGAGATTTAATTAGTTTGATACAATCATAATCGTTTAGGTTACCAAACTTTACGATTTATCTGGCCCACATCGAGTTTTACATGAACCATATATATATGTCCTAGGTTATGTGGCAATTTTACATTGATCAGTTGCTCCCACGTGACGAATTCTAGCCAATCAGGATCTTTGTAACAGATAAGATACAGGGCGCTGGTCTTCGTGAAGCTCGATATGTTCCATATATCTCAACTGACATCCGTTGTTATATGTAAATATTTTATCCTTACCATGGTCATCTGCTAGATAACTCATCTATTTTTTATTTTTTTTTACATTCTAATCACTTTAAAGCTGACCTAATGATGCGTTCAAACAGCATTTCCAACCAAACGACACAACACTCAATTCTAGTTAATCACTACGCAAAGATAAGTCACTTAAACAGAGACAACAACCAGAAACACGGAGACAGACAAACAGCCAGACACAAGAAAACCTACAGACTCGACACGACCATTACACCCTTCAATAGAGACCAGACCACCAAGATCATCAAAAACATTAAGAATTCGAAGGCTACTGGACCAGACAACATATCTAACATACACCTTAAACACTTAGGCCCACAGGGAATACTAGCTCTCACAAATATCAGCGCATATTCATACCAACACTGTATTATTCCTGACATATGGAAACCAGGTAAAATTACACTGGCCAACAAAATGAAACTTTTTTTTCTCATCACAAACATGATCACACTTTTCTTAATGCATTTTTCGCGCTGATTCCGAATCTGGTTTTATTTTGTTTCTAGCACGTAGAGTTATATAGATACACTGGTTTTGATATGTTTAAGTTTTTGATATTGCTATAAGAAAATTTATGGATGTATAGATCACACTTAGGAATGCTAAACAACAAATACATCATATACTTTATTCAATGTACTTATAAATAAAGAATATATACATTATTTTATTAAAAGCGCTGTGAGTGTGACTTCCTTTTGTAAATTTGGCCTGGATTGTCACGATACAGCATCCAACAATGGTCCGCCATCATGCTTTCATTCCAATATCCTTGGTAGCGCTTCTCCATCATCTGAATATCTTGATGGAAGCGCTCTCTTTGCTCGTCACTCACTGCACCAAGGTTTTCAGGAAAGAAATCTAAGTGGGAATGCAGGAAGTGAATATTTAACGACATTCGACACTCCATTTCTTTGAAGGCATCAAGGAGGTTCTTGACTCCATCCTTATACGCAGGTGACTTGTTGCTTCCAAGAAAGTTTTCACATATCCATTTGTGAATCCTGACTGCATACCCATAAGCATTCCTATAACTTTTAGATCTCCACAAACATTCCATTGATGACTGTCGTATTTGATTGCCTTAAGTAGTATATCCATATTGTCATATGTCTCTTTTAGATGGACGGAATGGGCAATGGGGATGGATGGCATTATATTACCATTATGCAAAAGAACTGCTTTCAGGCTTCTCTGCGACGAATCAATAAAGAGGCGCCACTCAGATGCCACATACGTCTGAGATATGGCTGTAAATAGTCCATTAATGTCATGGCAATAACAGAGAGGACCGTCTACTGAAAAGAATGCTGTTAATTCAAAATTCCGCTTTCGGTAGTAACTAATACGAACATTGTTCTCAAGTAAATTGTTCTCCTTTAGTCTTGAGGCGAGAAGCTCTGATTTCTCTTTAGACAGCGATAAGTCTCTAACAAGATCATTCAACTGTCCTTGGGTTAACTTTTTAGGCTCTAAATGTCTACCTTCAAAAGTGTACTCTGGTTCTGTAGATGGTCCGGAAACGCCAGTTGCACCTTCATCACTTTCCATGTCATCTATGATAGAATCTAGCCTATCACTTGGGGGAATTGGAATGGGCAATGTTTCATCATGTTTTACTGGTCTACGTGCTGAATCCAAGTTTGGATATACAATCTGGTGTTTGTTCTTGGCAGAAAACCCCATTAAGTTCACACTACAAAAATAACAGTCTTCATGATGATCTCTCGGCTCCCTCCATATCATGGGTATGGCAAATGGCATTGAAGCTTTCTTTTTGTAAGCCAATCACGTAATCCATTTGAACAGCCAGAACAGATTTGATGTGGCGCCCATGGTTTATCTTGGTCACCTAGATGGCAACCAAAGTATAGCTTGTATATTTTCTTAATGTCGGTTGTAATACTTCGTCGCTGTGTTTTAGTTGTGAACTGGCCGCATACGAAACAGAACTTGTCGGGGTCATTCTTACATTGTCGAGGCATGTTGACTGACCTGAGCAAACTATAAATTAAAAAAAAATGTACACCAACTTGAATCACAATGCTGCTAGACGTAAAAGCTCACACCTGAAATACATAAGATGTATAATTAAGATAATTGAAATAAATAAGATGAATAAACTAAAAAAAACACAATCAAATGTTGAAATATTAGTATTTTGCCTATTTAAAATGGTTAAATCTGTGTAGTTATATATATGCCTTCATCTTGAAAACTATACGTGCTAGAAAAAATCTGAATGCAGTTTTGGAATCAGCGTGAAAAATGCTATCCAGCCAACACAAATTTTACTCTGATGAAAAATATTTGTTGACCAGTGTTATTACACTACTCAAACCAAACAAAAATCCAACAGAACCAGCTTCCTATAGACCCATTACTTTACTATGCACACCTTCCAAAGTAACAGAAAGACTAATTTTACAAATCACCAACCCACACATACCACTATCGACTACTCAACATGGATTCAGACCTCACCACTCAACCACGACATTGCTCACTACCCTCACGCAGCACATCATGGATGGCATCAACTCCAGACGACCAGCTCAACGTACACTGTTAGCAACAATAGACATTAGTAAAGCATTTGATGCTATCCCACGCTTCCCTCCCATAAACAAAATACTCAACACAAACATGCACAAGAACACCAAAAGGTGGCTGAGCAACTATCTTTCAGGAAGATACTCGCATGTCACATTTAATGGCAACTCATCCAAAAACAAGCATAACATTCCAACACCCATAGATAACAAGCATAACATTCCAACACCCATAGATAACAAGCTTACCTTATCATCATACGCAGATGACATCACTCTAACATCCACCCACAACAACATCAACCCCGCCTCTAACCTACAAACATACATAAACAGTATACAAGACTGGCTCACACACAATAAACTCAAAGTAGCGCCCACAAAATCAACCATCACCTTGCTTACAAGCGACACAAAAGAAGACCAGATAGCTCCACAGCTTACATTAAATAACACTAACATTCCACACACTCACAGGACCAAAATACTTGGGGTTACATACAACACATCATTATCTTTTGCAAACCACATTCAGGACATTAAAAACAAATGTACGTCAAGACTTAACACGTTTAGGGTACTAACAGGCACAAACTTTGGACACCAGCAGGAAACAACATCACTCATATACGAACAATATATTCGCTCAGTTATGGACTATGCTAACCCATGCTGGGCACCCATTATCTCAAACAACACATAAACCCCTTACAGACGATACAAAGCAACGCACTTCGTATCATTACAGGATGCACTTAAACATCACCAATAGAACACCTGCACACACAAACCAAAATACTGAAAGTTAGGGAACATTTAGACATGAGGGGAACACAATTCATGGCAGCAGCGACAACTAACCCACAACACCCTTGCCACTACATGTACAATCATGTACCGACACCTCGCACCATTAAGGTAACACCAGAGAGACATTATAACCAAATACTCCATTCATACCACGCCCCACAGACATCACACAGTACAGAAAACACACACACACACACACACACCTAACCCACAAAGCACTGATACGACTCGGTCCGAATGCGGTCCTAGGTGCGAAGCCGCCACCCATTAACAGGTCAGAGATCAGCCTGAGCAGATCGGATCGAGTTAACTTAGCACGATTCCGATGTGAACATCACCCCAACTTACGGACATATAAACACAGACTAGACAACTCCACAGACGACACCTGCCACCTGTGCCAGGACACACAACAAACAATTGAACACATTATGACAGACTACCACTCTAGCACAACAACGAACACAGCACAACACCACTAGTGCGCTGAACCTCTGGTCCACTCCGGAGAGGGCGATCGGTTACCTGCGTGCCGCCGGCTTGCTCGATCAGGCTGGGCTGATCGGCTAAACAACAACAACAACACTCAATCCCATGGTAAAACGAAGAAAATATTTTGTTTACTTTGTGTCATACCCCAATCTGTTTTGCCATACACCATATTTCAGGCTAAAATTCACCAGATCCACTTCCTTACACACCGCACCTATTTTGACATGCTACAATTATGCACACAAAAAAGATTTGCCTTTGTGCAGGATGCATTTTTCAGACTAGTTACTTCCCTCCCAAAAATGGTTTTTGAGGGGTTGATTTTTTAAAGCACGATTCCATCCCTGTATACAGCGCGCGCGCGCGCACACACACACACGTTGCATTACTAGCCCTACATAACATGAACAGCTTAAGTCTCCAATTTGGTGGTATCTCTCTCGAATGACAAAACTGAGTGCCTCTTAAAGTAAAGTTCTGTTATGATAAAGTTTATACTAAAACTTGAAATGAAATACTACTAATTATTTTAAATTTAAGTATTTCATGTTATGTTTGAATGATAATAAATTCGCCGAAAAAAATGTCCAAAAGTCTCCAAAATTACTGCAGTAATTGGTACGCTTTTTAGTTTCCTTTTGAATTTTTTATGGTTTTTCTCTGTAAAGAATTGAAGTTTTAAAAATAGCAATTATTAATCTTTTTAGCGCTTTTTAAATTTATTTTTTTTAGTAAACTTTTACGAGTGTGCCGTTCCTGCAAATAAATAAACAAATTATACAAAATCACTTTTAACTTCTTTTCAAATCTGAACGAGTCGAAAGTGTTCAGTTTAGAGGCGAGTTGTAATTGAGTGTCGAGTTAAGTAAACCACCTCGAAACCATTCGAAGAAATTACTGAAACAAAAATGTGAACTCCTATTTTATTAGAAATGAAATAAGTTGTGGTTAACCCGAAAAAGGCTCGAAAGGAAAAATGAAAAGTAACCGGTTTCCTTCATTGAAACTTTCCTCAATAACTTATTTTTGTTGATAATAGTTTAAACGCTTTATAGATTACGATGTTTGATAATGTTGTAATGAAAGTTAAATTAATTTACAAATGGCGGAATTAAATTAGATCTACGTTTCCTGACTTAAATAAAGCTGAAGGAATTACAAGAACCATTTTACGTGCGAGAACTTCTATGTCCAAACTACAAACGGAATATGTAATTCCAGCGTTGAAGATACATACGGAGCGTGTCATGAAGTTCGTAGATCGTACAGTTGGTGCTGGTGATCCGTCACCATTTAACCTAATCCCCGTAACGCGGACAGTCAGATCGCGGTCGAAGTGAGAGGATGATAACTCAAAATCTTGGCCTTGCAAATTGGATGTTCCATAACTTTATCGCAAGTTTTGGTCATATAATAAACGAGAGACGCACTACTGACCAGGATGGTTATCAGTGGTTACAGAGTGAACACACACACGCTGTTCTCGCTTGCCAGCTAAAGGCTTATAGATATATGTAATGTGGTCTTGTTACGAAGAACGATTTAATGTTATTTGCATAAACTGACAGTGAAAGCTCCTGCTTACATCAGCTAATTTGGACGAAAATGATGCACACACCTATGGCAGGAATGATCTCTGACGATTCTCAGTTTGCTGACCATTTTAAATGGATACACGCATGGCGAAGGAAAATAGTTAACCAAACAATTTAGGAATTCTGTTTGCAGCCCATTCAACGCGGTGATTTTAGCGTCATGGGTATCTAAAATGCTAAAAAGGTTAACTTGAACTGTTGTTCTGCCGAGAAAGGATTCTGTTACGCGTTACTTCTCCAAACTTACCCCTCGGCGCAAGGGACAAGACCACACCTACAAGCTCTGACGTAGACCTTTTGAATATGTTCAGGGTAATCTTAATTGATGGTCATCTGTGAAAATGAAGATCCTCTTACATCAGCGGCACCTTTAAAGGAAACTTTAAACGACCTTGGCCATACCATGATTTAAAATGTCATGGGAGACGTGTCCCAGCTTTCAATTAGACCCAGGAAAAACTATTATGATGAATGATTACTTTTCCTATATTTTCATCTCGAATGTATATTTGGTTGTGGCATAAAAGTTACTTCCATCACAGGGACGTTTGCTTTATTCAGGCAGGGAATAAACCGGGATTCCTTTTATTCAAAGTCCCCGTAAATTTGTTTAATCCAAGTGTTGGGATTGCAAAAATTGGGCATTTAATAATATAACATATAGTAAAATGTTTAACAAATGAAAAACAAATATGATATAAAGTCAAATAGGCCTAATGTAATTCCCAGAAAAGGCCATGTGACTGCGCCCATGAAACCATACGAACAGATTTCAACGCTTTCTTACTGGAACATGTGACGTAGTTTGTACAACCAATGCGGTGTGGGAATGTCAGTCACGCGATGCCCCACCTCCCGTTTCGTCCAGTCCTGTATTCATAAACAATTTAGGTGTTTAAATAGTACTTGAGATAAATATCAAAACAGTTTAATCTTGTCAAATATGTAAAATAAATAAATAACTCAAAACAGATAAGAATTTTGTGAAACTCATAATGTACTTACAAATATAATATAATACTTAAAATTATTTGCAAGTTCCAGGATCAGACGGAAAAGGAACGTAAAAATTATTTTCGAATGTGAAATGAAAATCCGCGCAGCGCAGGGCAGAGAGAATGATTTAGAATGTGGAGAAGAGTGTGTCATAGAGAGCGGGTCGTACACAGTCCATCAAAAGATCGCATTTTTCCCTTCCGTGTCATTTTCATTTGAATTTGTGCCCTTGGGAAATGGGGCCCACTTTTAAGATGAACTTCAGAGAGTAAATTCAATTGCCCTCTAGGGCCTTTGTAGTGGAAACTTTCTTTTCCGGCCCTAGACCTATTCTTGTCCCGCCCTAAACTTTTATTGATGTCACGCGCGAGGCCTATCTCATTTCTTTAGACCTACCTGATTTCCAATCAAGGTTTATCCTCCTTTATTAATCGTATAACGTAAGTGTAATTTAATTTAACCCGTGAGATTAAAAGTATAAAACTTAATAGTGCTTTATAACAATAGTTAAAGGAAAATTTTGAAATTAAAACTATAAACAATGTTAACCTACTTGAGTGAAGTTAAATTGTTTTTTTTTCTGTTTAAGGTGCTTTCAACCCTGCTGGATTATTGACACCATTTTTTTTTTTTTTTGTAGAGAAAGGTGGTGAAAGAAGTAGTAGAAGAGAAGGTTAAGTTAAAGATTGAGCGTAAAACGCGAAGAGATCTAAATAAATGTCCACGCTGCCATTCCAAATGTCGCGCTTTTATTGATACGGTAACATTATAATTGTCGTACATTACCATCGTCAACAACCCGGTCACGAATGGGTCAGTGGAAGGGTCATCCACCACTGATCGACATCCAGTGGTCACCGGGGAAGGGACGTCACCCTTGGGGAGAGAGACGAATTCAACACGAGGAAACAATTACTCATCCGATGCCAATTCTTCAGTAATGATAAAAAACCTCCGATGCTATTTCCGACAAATAAAAAAATCTTTAATATCGATTTCATTTCTAATTGTGACAATACAAAGGCGGAGATTTCAACCAAAATCATTTCATTCACCATCAGAATTAGTGTGCGCTCGCGCGTGCGTGAGCAACTGAACACAAGTGAGGTCGAGTGCGTGATATTTCACGGGTGCATTTGCTAAATTTTTATGTGAGGTAACGCTTTTGGTATCTTGGAACTAAAAAAATTTCAAAAAAAAGCAAAAAAAAAAGCATTTTTATTATGAGTAAAAAAATGTTAGTTATGGTTAGGTGAGATTACATTGGGTTAGGCTAGTCAAAATTTTGTTAGGTTTGGTTCGGTTATATTACCGAGTACCTCGCTATTTAATGACTTGGGCGGGATGGGGACGCCCTTCGAGTCTGCAATTGCGTTCGAAACACTTATCGTTTCCTTCTCACTTAGATGACACTAAGGTTAGGTTAGGTTAATTATTTTTTTAGATATGTTGATTTAAAAAGTTAGTACCGCGCTTATACAGTTATACGCGCGCGCACGTAGGCAACTGGGCATAAGTGTGGTCGAGTGTGTAATAATTCACAGTAGTGGGGTAATTTTTTTATATAACATTTGGTACCTCGGAACATTAAAAAATGTATATACAAAATATAGGAACATTTTTATTGTCGGGAAAAATGTTAGGCCTGATTAGGTTTGGTTAGGTTAGGCTAGATCACAGAGTACCTCACTATTTAGTTTAGAGGAGAAACCTTCGAGCCCTCAACTGTGTCCAAAACACACTACTCCCTTCTCGATTTGAAGGCACTCGCTTTTGCGGAGATATACGCACACGTGTGTGTGTGTTTTATCAATCTCGCTCTCCTTCTGTCCTTTAATAGAATTACTGTCGCTTTAAACTAAACGGGATCTTTCTCTGAAAAAATTATGAAAAATAATTCTTCCGAATAAGCCGGAAAGAAAACACTCGACCACGGTTAAACGGTTAATTTAACACTCGGGAAGTTCTTTATTTTCTCTCTCTCTCTCAAAGAAAGGGCCGATAAAGAAAAAGGGTGGGAAGGGGCCTACTGATGGCCCAAAGAAACCGAAGGATGTAGCTGCCGGTCGGGGTGGGTCGGGTCGGGTGCTGTAAGTGCGGCTGAGTCTACGGGTGGCGACGGGTATCGAAGGGTATCTAGCAAGAAGGCTGCGAAGCCGAAGCCTGAAACCCGGATTGCCGCTGTCAGGACCTCCAATCGCTTTAGTCTCCTGTGCGCGAAGGAGGAAGACACCGTTGATTGGGGACTCAGAGGGACCAGAAGTACTTTGCTTCTGCAAACCGGGACAGGATGAAGGTAAGGTGCTTACCTGGGCAGGGAACGGCGCGCGCACTTAAGAAAGGAGTTAGAGAACTGCGCGTGGCTAGTCGGAGGACTGCGATCGTTGTTCACGCTGGTGGCAACAACCTGTTCCTCAAAGGCTGTAGGGTAGGTTCGACGGAAGGGATCATCACTGAGATTGTCTCTTGCGGATGATCTAAAACTTAAGACAGATAGGGGAATGTTGATGGGTATTTTACCGCGGATGAATGCCAATGACCACGCGCTCAGTAAGGTTATTGGCATCAACGAGAGGGTGCAAGACTTGTGCGTCCCACTGGGCGTGAGGTTTGTTGACCCCTTCGACGCGTTTTCGGGTAGGTGGGACCTTTATCAGAGGGATGGTGTCCACCTCGCTGTCAAGGGTAAAGATGTGCTAGGCGCACTGCTCGACCGGCACCTATACCATATGGTGAGGTCAAGCCCGGGGATTGATTGCGGGCCCCCACCGACGAGCGATGATCTTGAGCCGCTGGTGGACGTACCTTCAACTGAAGGGTGCGTCCAGGTACAGGTGGTAACCCTTTCTCCGTTAGATGGGGCTCAGGCTCCTGCGGAAGTTGCCCCGCGTTCGTGAGGGGTTCTTCCATTCCCGACAGCCCTGGCTGTTCGGGAAACGGGTCGTACTAGGGGGCGGTCAGAATAGGAAAGGCTTCCTCCGCGCAGTGCTTTTTAATGCTTGGTCGAATAGGAATACGTTTTGCGAGCTACGGGCGCTCTTAGCATCAGAATACCAGGATATCGTTGCTGTCACCGAGTCCTGGATTCCTACTGATGGTAGGGACTACGTTAGGGAGTTCGAGATTCCCTGGTATAGAATGTTTCACAAGGACCGCACTAGTGGGGAGTGGGGAGAGGTACTAATATACGTCAAGGACACGTTGAGTCCGGTTGACTGCTAGTTCCGATCGGAACGAAAGCTGCTTAGCGTCGATCTGAACCTGGGAGGGACGAACTATAGGTTAATCTTGGTGTATAGACCTCCGCATCTCCTCGTCGAGGAGAATACAGCCCTGTCCACCGAACTCCGTAGCCTGCTAGGTGACGGTGTGTGTAGTTTTAGGAAGCTTCCACTGTCGCGGCATAAACTGGGAAGACAGGACTGCTGATGCCGAAGGGAGGAAACTAGGTGACTTTGCTGATGAGAACTTCTTGAGTCAGTGGGTCATTGGGCCTACACGAGGCGAAAGCGTTCTCGACTTAGTATTCACGACCGAAGACAACCTCGTCACTGGCCTCACCGTTGACGAGTCGTTGGCGCGGGAGTGATCACGGTCTGATTAGGTTCTGTGTGTGCGTCCCTCGGGTGAAGCGTAGTAACTCGAGAGGCAGTAAGCTCGATCTACGACGGGTGAACTTTGTTGGCCTCCGGGATAGCGTAGGTGAGATGGGGTTAGAGGTCGGCGGCGATGTTGAGGGAATGTGGAGTGCATTCCGGGACCAGTTTATGGTACTGCAGTCTGCTGCCATACCCTCAAAACCGGTCACCCCTGCTTTAACGCAGCCTAAGTGGTTCAGTCGTGACATCGCTTCGGCTCTCCGAAATAAGAAAGCTGCGTATAGGAAGGCGAAGGCCAATCGTTCCCATGAGAACACTGAGACGTATGTCCGCCTGTGCAGGAAAGTGAAGGCGAAGGTTAGGATAGCCAAACGTAACGAAGAACTCCGGGTTGCAAGTCTCTACAAGGGGAATCCTAAGGAGTTCTTCAGTTATGTTAATAGTAGAAAGCCATTGGAAGCATGATAGGCCCGTTAAAGGACCCCAGCGGCCCGCTGCGGACCTCCGACGCGGACATCGCTAATGTGCTGAATGAGTACTTGCGGGAGTGTTCACCAGGGAGGACACCCACGTCATCCCCGAGCCAGGCGTCAGGCACGATGGTGCTGGCCTGGATAGTGTTTGATGTACCGCGACAGTCGCTACCGATAGAATAGACAAAATGAGCGCGTTTAAGGCTCCTGGGCCAGACCAGTTCCTCCCGAGAGTGTTGCGGGAAGTGCGCGACCAGGTGGCTCCCCACCCGGCTACAGTTTTCAACAAATCGTTGGAGACGGACCAGGTGCCTGGTGACTGGAGGAAGCCAACATGATCCCTATCTTTAAGAAAGGACATCACGAAAGTCCAGGGAACTATCGTTCCATTAGTCTCACTTCGGTCGTAGGTAAATTATAGAGGGGATAATAACGGATAGGTTCGTTGACCATTTGGATTCCTACAAGCTGCTTGGGGACTCCCAACATGGGTTTAGACGGCATAGGTTGTGTCTCACCAACCTGCCCGAGTTTTTCCACGTCATATGGAGTGAATACGATAAGAGTAGGGCGATTGATATAATTTATCTCGACTTTGAGAAAGTCTTTGATAAGGTACCTCACCGCCGGCTAATGGCCAAAGTCCGCGCGCTGGGTGTCGATGAGGAAGTAGATAGCTGGATTGGAAACTGGCTGAAGAATAGGCGGCAGAGGGTTGTAATTAAAGGGGCTACCTCGGGTTGGGCCTCAGTTACTAGCGGGGTTCCTCAGGGTTCCGTTTTGGGGCCACTGTTGTTTATCATTTACATAAATGATATCGACGGTGGCATCGTCAGTAGGATCGCCAAATTCGCTGATGACACCAAGCTTGGGGCCAATGTTGGAACGCTCGAAGCGATCGATCAACGGCGTGCGGCGGACCTACGTAGGATAGGAGAGTGGTCCAAAAAGTGGCAAATGCCGTTCAACTTGGGTAAATGCAAGGTCATGCACATTGGCTACGCAAATCCCAAGTCGGACTACTACATGTTGGGGAGTAATATCGAGGCCACTGATTTGGAAAAGGACTTTGGTGTGCTAATTAGCAGCGACCTTAAGTTTATCAAACAGTGCGTAGAAGTGGAAAAAAGTCCAGAAACTGTTGGGTTATATCAGGAGGCAATTTCGATTTCGGAACAAGGAGATTGTGCTCTCTGTACAATTCCCTGGTTCGGCCGCACCTGGAGTACGCTGCGCAGTTCTGGTCGCCCACCCTCAGGAGAGATATTGACAGGCTGGAGCGAGTCCAGGCGAGGGCCACTAAGTTAATCCCTTCCGTTAGGCATATGGGCTACAATCGACACCTACACGCCCTGAATTTGTTTTCGCTGGAAACTCGGAGGCTGCGCGGTCAACTCATCGAGATTTTCAAGTTCTTACACGGGTTCAACGATGTCGATTTTAGAAGCATATTTAGTTTAAATGATAACTCATTTGGCAACAATGGTTGGAAGTTCGATTTAAAACGGTTTAGCGCTACTGTGTGTGGTGGGAACTACTTTACCTATAAGATCTGCGACACGTGGAACAGGCTACCTTCAGAAGTTGTGAACAGTTCCTCTGTGGATCAGTTCAAGAAAGGGTTAGACCGAATCTTGCACACTATTTGAGGGTGTATGAATTTTTCCCTGGCACCCGTTGCCATTGGTACCTCTTCGGTATGGGCTGCAAGCCCTTTTGAGGTACTTGTCCTTGTAACCCCTTGTAACTCTCTCTCTCTCTCTCTCTCTCTCTCTCTCTCTCTCTCTCTCTCTCTCTCTCTCTCTCTCATTATCGAGTATCCAGTATCAGTTATTCTGATGAATTGTTTCAGTAAAATTAACTCGCCAGTAAAGTGATATATTTACAGTAGTGTTCGGTGCCTTCGTATCTAACTTAGCATATCTAATTTACCTTTCTTTAGTATTTAATTATAGTCGTGAGAAATATTTTGCAAAAGGTGTTAACCCCTTCGAGGCGAGTCGCAGACAGAGTTAAAGTAGTTAAAGTAAAACTTGGTTCTATAAGGCTGTTTTTCCTTTGCCTTGAAGATTGTATCCGAGAAGGTGTTAATTACTTCCGAGGCACGTAGGCCAGACCGTGGGAAAAAGGTCACCCTCTCAAAAATAGATAAGTTCTTTTGCCCTTTTCTTTACTTAAATATTGTTAACTGCATTAAAAATAGACAAAATATGACAGGGCCAGGTAAACTGAAACCTCAATGCTTTAACTGTAAAGTTCAACATTGGTGTGTGTTGACTTCCCTGAAGGAAATATTAGCGACATTACAACAATGAATGTATTTTGAAAACTTGGAGGAATACATGAAAATGCAGTTAAAGAGCTAAGGAAATTCTAAAAAACCTTGAAGCTTGGGTTGTAGTACTGAAATCCAAACCAGTGAAAATAGCCAGAGTGAAAACCCAACATCTGATATAAACTGTAAGGTTGAACGTTTAGAAGAGAGCATGGCCCGTTTGAAAACCACAGTGAATAGTTCGAAAAGTAGGACAAAGGAAGAAGAATTCAAGTAGTTAAAATAAAAGACCCTCAAAACCGGAATACAAGGATTCTGAACCCATCACCATATAAAATAGACTTTACTTACTTGCTGAAGAAGAAGAGGAGTCCTTTTTAATTGGGGATTCTCTAGTCAGAAATAAAGTGGACTTTTTCAAAGCAAAACATGAGACCAAGAGAGAACTTGTTTTCCATATGCCACAAGTCGCGAATTAGACAATGCTAATGTCAAATTGTCCCATCATTGTACATGGTGGTAGCAATGACATTTTTCAGAGAGGGACAAAAGGGCAGACAGGCCATTGCAAACGAATTTAAAAACCTAACCGCATGGGCGGATCCAAGAGGAGGGCCTAGGGGACACGTGCCCCCCCCCCCCCCCCCCGACTAGATCCACAAAGGACGAATAGAACTTGTGAACATTTTGTCCGACAATTGACACCCTAGTAGGGTGACAATAAAAATCGAAAGTTGGAGTTTTTTATTGGCCATTTGTTCAATGCTGCTACTACATGAGAAAACAATGTACTGTAAATATTAGGTCATTCAGATAATATTTAAGGGTGTCTCAAGTGAGGTAAATAATTCTCCTTATTCATTATTTTTTTTAATTACTTATTACGATTGGAGTACGCCTGCACTTAAACTTTATGAACTAAAACTAACGTTTATTTACATTAATTAAAAAAAATATTAATTTATTTTTACTAGGTAATGAACAATTAATTTGTGTTATAAGGAGAATTATTTACCTCACTTGAGACACCCTTAAATATTATCTGAATGACCTAATATTTACAGTACATTGTTTTCTCATGTAGTAGCAGCATTGAACAAATGGCCAATAAAAAACTCCAACTTTCGATTTTTATTGTCACCCTACTATGTATGCATTATAATATAATTTAAATGTGGATCATTCCCTCAGGGGAATGAGAGTTTTTGATACCTTTCAGCTCACCCACAGGAACAGGAAGCTCGTTTCCTGTTGCTACCTCACGGTATGGTGGGTGAAGCGTATGGTATATAAAAAAATGTGGATCAAATAAAATACTCGGCATGATGTCTGTTTGGTGCCCTCCGTAGACTACCCTCTCTGGATCCGCTCCTGTTTAAACCGATAAAATTTAAAAAAAAACTAACATGGGAATGGTTGTAGGGATTCTCTCAAGAATGCATGCTAATGGATATACTTTAGGTAAAACTATTAGCATAAATAATAGAGTAAAGCGCATTTGCGAAAATAAAAGAATAAAGCTTGTAGATTTTTGGCCTACATTTTTCGATGGCAGAGAATACTTTGGCTCAGATGGGATTCACTTTAACCAAAAGGGTAAGAAGAAATATGGCGATCTTCTGAACATTAACTAGTATAATCTTTTTAAATTAGGACCCCTCTCCCCAACCAGTAGTTGATCGTGCTCCACCAGTAGTTAGTCACTTCGCCAGTAGTAAATCCTACTCCATCAGTTGTTGATCTTACCAGTTCATTGTCTGATCAAACGCAGCCATTAGCATCAGTTGATTCACCTTCGGGAAATGACCAATGTCAAATAGGAGAAACGACAACTTAAGGTCTCTTGAAATTATACTTTTCAGTACCAGGTCAATTAGGAACAAACTACTGGAATTTATAACGCTAGTCAAACCTGAAAACTTTGACATATTAGGAATAATCGAATCCTGGACTCATTCTGATTCAAGGGACTTTATAAGAGAATTTGAAATGGTAGGTTGCAAAATGTTTCATAAAAAATTACATTTATATGCTCGTGACTTCCTGCACCGGTAGGATATTTTGGGAATTGAACTAAATTTTACCAATAAAATATTGCATCTATTTCTAATATATAGGCCACCTCGCTACCCCGTTGATAAGGGATATAAACTTGTATAATCAGTTAAGTAGATTAGTGAATAATAAGATAAGTATAATTTTTGGTGATTTTAACTGCGATAATATAAATTGGGAAGACAAAACAGCTGAAGCTGAGGGCTCAAGACTATTGGAATTTGCAGGTGATAATTTATTAAGGCAATGCGTTAACATCGCACCAGGGATAATAGTAAACTAGGTTTCATATTCACGGGCGAAGATGACCTAGTCTTTAACCTCACTATTGATGAAACTGAGTAACAGCGACCATAATTTGATTAGGTTTGACCTCAGGGTTCCAATTAGTTCTCGAGAAAAGACTCTCAAAAGGTTGGGTTTGTCCAGAGCAAATTTTTAAAGCTTTCGAAGTTGTTTAAACACACTTGAAGTTCTAATAAGTGAGGATGTCAGTGTCACCTGGAGCCAGTGGCGTTGTGCCCGGGGGAGCCCGAGCTCCCCTAACAATTGGTGTCACACAAGATACGTAAGGCGTCACATCTGTTTGTCACGTGTATTATTTTCATAGACCTATGTTTGACGCAGTCGCCGTTTGTAAAATGTGCTTTCATTTTTCAAAAATTGTCCTTTTGCTGCCTTCTGAACGTAAAGGAAAGGATGCAAGCACTGAGATGAATTTGTCAGGCGTGGCACAAGACAAAAACGTTTAGGCTCATGTTCTGGATATGTTCTGGAACCTTGCTTCGCGCAGGTAGCACTTCACTTATGACGTCAGATATTCACTATAATAATCTATTATTTTAATAACAAATCGCAGTATCACTTTTCCTTTCGTCTGTGTACGGTAGTTATTACACGTGGTTATATACAGTATATCCATAGTTAAATATACGAGTATATCATTACCGTATGACAGTTTGTTTTGTTGCTCTTTTAAATTTTTAAAGGCCCCGCCCGCACCAATTTTTTTCCCCGAAACTTTTTCTTGCATACCAGAGGACACCACAAATATCAAAAGGTTAGATATTTCTCATAGGCGGATCCAGGTGGTGCTGGTGGGGCTGCAGCCCCCCTCAAAGTAAAAAACTAGAACCTGAAAATTATAAAAGGGGTAGTGCCGTAGTGGGCCCCCCAATTTTTTTCATGCATGACGTCCCTACCTGGAGCTCATGTAGGGATCACACACACACACACACACACACACACACACACACACACCAAGACGCCGAAATGGTTTAACAAGGAAATTAGCACTGCCATTACGGAAAGAAATAGAGCCAACAGAATACTTAAGTCACATTTCAACCGGACTAATTCAGAAAATTTTATAAACCTACGTTGGAGGGTTAAATCCTGAATTAGACCAGCTAAACATGACGAAGCAGCTAGAGTTGCCTCACTCTGTAAATTAACCCTAGAGAGTTTTTGCCTATGTTAACAGCAGAAAGCCAATTAATAATTCTGTACGTCCCCTGAAAGATAGAAATGGCATACTGAAATTTAGTGATACACTCGAACCCCGTTAATTCGCACTCCGTTATTTCGTACTTGGGTTAATTCGTACATTTCTTCGACCCTTCGAAATATCAGAAATATTTCCAGATTTTTCAAAGATCTACCTGGAAAGTGACCCTACGGAAGTTGATGGTGAAGAGTCTGTATTTATCTCTAACAGTTCCTAATATGTACTAAATAATGTGCGATAAAATATAAAAAAACTACATGTGATATTTAGTGTTCCTGCCTCGAATCTGAAATAAATTTGTGGCTATTCGGAATAAGATAGTTACCACCACTACGACGGATCGTAAGACCAATAACTAAACTAAACATTAATAATGTATATAATGTATGGAAGATTGATTACTCTCTCTCGGGAAGGAACTTGACTGAGACTGATCTAGAGGTGTGCTGTAATATTACTGTAATACTGTACAGTATTACAGTAATAAAACTGTACAATATTATGAAGAAATAGTTTAAAAACTTTGCAATTAATTTGTACAGTACAGTTTAGTTACTGGACAGTAGATTTAAGAAATATACCACACATTCGTATAAAATGTTAAAATACCCAACAAATTTTGTATACAAATACTTCGATACTAAGTACAAAAGTTCGAAATATCCAACTAATTTCGTACTGTCCGGTTAATTCATACCTCCCAGATTATTTGACACGGGGTAGAGCCCCGAAAGTGTCGAATTAACGGGGTTCGAGTGTATATATATATATATATATATATATATACGTTGAATGAGTTCTTCGTTACAGTTTTCACGGTAGAAGACAACTAAAGCACCAAATTCTCGGGTGACGTATGACGGTGATCATCCCTCAGAGACCATAACTTTTACGAGAGATGAGGTGTAGTAACTAATTGACGATGAATAAATCACCCGGTCTCAACTTATTTCTTTCAAGGGTATTAAAAGACGTTAGCCACAAATCAATATTGTTGATGGTTTAGTAACTGTATTCAAACAGTTATTCGAATTAGGGAACGTTCTAACCGACTGGAAATTAGCAAATCTAACACCAGTCTTTAAAAAGGGGGGATAGGCAAATTCCTTGTAAACCGCCCGATCAGTTTTAACGTCAATTATCGGCAAGCTGTTACATTACATTACATTGTATTTCATTTGGAAGACATGAAGCCACTTGGGTCAATCGAGGTTATTGAAATACATTATTACAGAATGTATTCCCTATCATCTTGGAATTAATTTAATTTTTTATTCGCAACATGAATTCAGGCGCATAGATCTTGTCAAGCAAACTGTTAGAATTTTTCCATAATTCGTATGCTTTGTACGACTCGACTAGAACAATAATAGATACAGTGTACCTCAACTTTCAAAAAGCCTTTGACAAAGTTCCTCACGCGAGATTGATGACTAAAGTTAGAGGACTAGGAATTAGCGGACCCATTTCCAACTGTGGGGTCCCGCAGGGTTCCGTTCTGGGTCCTTTACTTTTTATCATCTATATTAACGACTTAGACGTTGAGCTCCTAAGTAGAATTTCTAAATTTGCAGACAGTACCAAATTAAGAAATAGTGTAAGTAATGAGGAGGGCGTAAGAACGCTTCAAAATGATTTTGATAGGGTGGGCGAATGGTCTGCTACTTGGCAGATGCCATTCAATTTGGACAAATGCAAGGTAATGCACATAGGTTACAAGAACCGGAAGACTGATTACTCTCTCTTGCGAAAGAACTTGACTGAGACTGATCTAGAGAAAGATTCAGGAGCTTATATTAGTAATGATCTCAAACCGTCAAAGCACTGTGCAGAATAAATGCAAAAAATTTCACTTTTCTACGTGAAGGTCAAAATATGATAATAAAAACCCACTCTAATAGACAGAGTTTATTTCCACAACAGTTTCGATGCCCACTGGTATCCTCTTCGGGTGGCTACAGAAAAACGAATCATTCGTTTTTCTGTAGCCACCCGAAGAGGATGCAATGCCAGTGGGCATCGAAACTGTTGTGGAAATAAACTCTGTCTATTAGAGTGGGTTTTTATTATCACACTGTGCAGAAGTCGAAAAGAGGCCCTTAAAAATTCTAGGTTAAAATTAAAAGAGTCCCAGTTTAGAAATAAGATTATAATGTCTCTCTACGATTCCCAAGTTAGACTTCAACTCGAGTATTGTGTGCAGCTTTGGTCTCCGTGCTTTAGGAAGGATATAGAAAGGCGGGAGGGAGCGGAGGATGGGGGAGAGCCTTATGCTTTTCTATCTTGTTTTCTGCTACTGCTAGAATAATTGAGAACTGCATTAGTTTAATAAGAGGAACCTCTCCGAGTGGACCGAAAGGTCTTTGAGATTCACCCCCCCTCTCTCTCTCATATATATATATATATATATATATATATATATATATATATATATATATATATATATACACACGTGTATATATATATATATATATACACACACACGTGTATATATATATATATATATTATATATATATATATATATATATATATATATATATATATACAACTGCCAGTGTGACCACTTTTGCATAATGACAATCTGACTAAATTGACCACTTTTCTGCGGTCCTGGCAAAATTCATATAAGTACAATGTAAAATTTTCTCAGTATAGGACAGTATAATGATGACCTACATATTGTGGATAATTTTTACTCCGGATTTAACCCTTCTCCCCCCCCCCCCCCCCCCCCCCCCCCCGAAATTAATCTGTTAAAGTGACCGTGCGATTTTAATAAACAATGGTGTTACATCTTAATCCTGTCATGACTCACACCTATAATTCGTAGGAAATTGTTTTCACATTTAAATAAATAAAAATTAATTAAAACGAGTGCATTTCAGTACAAAAGTGGACCCATTTTTTGAAAATTAATGGAATAATCCCTTTCAAAACTGAAAAACACGATTGAAAAATGAAGGTCACTTTGTTGTTAGCTGTTTTGAGAAAAATATAAAGCTTTTCTAAAGTGACCGTCTGCCTAAAGTTTGGTTCCGATAGCCGTCGCTTTAAGCGGGTTCTGTCGTATTTAGTGGCTAAAAGTTACGTATTGTACGCGTGAACTACAAATGTCCAAACTACCATATTTTGATATCAGACCTTTAGCGACCTACGCGCGCTTCATTGACACTAAAAACCTAACCTAGCAACCTACTTAACTCGGCTTAATCTTACCTAACTCGGGCCAACCTAATTTAACCTAACTAATTAATCTAACCCTAGAAAACCTTGTTAATAAAGTGTCACGTCGATGATATGTCGGTAGCCCGATAGCGACTAGCTTGGTCGTATTTTAGAGTTTGGAAATCCTATTTCGAATGTTATACGAGACATTTCACCACGCTTTGATATTTCTCTTTTTAGCAAATAATCGGGACAACATCCGGAAAATCTAGTAAACTCCACATTTTAAATAAATAAATAAATTACAGTACGACACAAGACAACACCAAGACCCAATCGAGTAGTTTGTAGTTTATCTGAGAATGACGAAAAGAACGTTTAGGGCCAACAAAACAATGCTACAGTGTTTAAATTTCTTCCTACCGACTCATCATCAAAGATCTGTGGATTGCTTCCTCGATCCCCAGATTATAAGCCCCTGAGTTCTTTTTGTGGGGATGTCTCAAGGGAGAATTTACGCAAATAAGAACCTTCATATACTAACGAGCGATATAGGCATATATGCGAGTTCAACAGAAGAGACTCTAAAGCAGTGATGCACAAACCCTGGCCCGCGGGCCAAATGTGGCCCCCACGGGTCTTTTCAATTCACATTTTTCACATGAAAAGGGTAGCTACCCAAAGAAAAATCTGAAATATTACCCCTGGTTATAAAAATGCATATTTATAAAAATAGAATATCTATATATCTGGCCCCTACATATAAAACAGATGGTTGGTTTGGCCCTCACATCAAAAAGTTTGTGCACCACTGCTCTAAAGCGTGTGAGCTCGAACCTCCATCAACGTGTCTACCTATTCATGCAAGATAGTGAACAAATGGAGCACATGATGTAGGTCAACACTTTCCAGGTAAAATGTAACTTTTAAATTGCATTTTAATCTCCTGGCAAGTGTATGCCCACTCTCGCGTCTCCTACTGGCTTTTCCCACATTTTTTTTTTCACATTTTTGGTATTATTTGCTAAAATGAAACCGATACTAAACTGAGATGAAATGTCGTATATACCACTCGAAAGATGCAACTCTCTCGTCGGGCCTTTAATTTGGGAACATTACACATTCTGCCTTTCCTATTTTCCAGCCTTGTCTGGATGGCATATGGGTTTAGTTTGAAGTTTGGTACCAGTTTTTCGATAGTTTTCCATATGTAGATTGTGGTATACCTCTCTCTTCTTCTTTCCAGGGAGTACAGATTTAGTTTACGTAGTCTTTCCCAGTAGTTAAGTTCTTTGCAGCTATCAATCTTGGCTGTGAAATGTTTCTGCATTTCTTTTAGTTTATTAATTTCTTCATTTTTATATGGGAACGTCAAAACTGAGCAGTATTCAAGTTTTGGTATGATCAGTGTTCTCAGCAGGGGAATCATTACTGTCTTGTCCCTCCTTTTGAACGTTGTTAGTACCTGTCCCGCAACTCTCTCTGCTTTGTTTATTGCTATCTGATTTTGTGTCTCAAATTTGACATCATCGGTTATTATTACCCCCAAGTCGACCGCTTTCGTGCTTCTCTGAATTTCTTGTCTATCTGGAGCATAATATGCAGTCTTTTTAAGTTCTTCATTTCTACCATATCTCAAGAGCTGAAATTTCTCGGTGTTAAATGTCATATTGTTGTCTTCTAACAATTTGTATATTTTGTTTGTGTCCCTCTGCAAGGCCTCTACTTCGTTTGTATCGCGGATTTTTCTGCTGATCTTTGTATCGTCTGCAAATGATGTTACTATACTGTTGCTGTTTACTCCACTGTTTATGTCTGTTAGCATGATAATGAACAGGAGTGGGGCCAGTACTGTACCTTGTGGTACTGAGCTGCGTACTTCTGATTCTGATGATGATACATCTTGAATTTTGACCACCTGTAGTCGTTTTCTGAGGAAATTGTAGATCCATTTTCCTACTTTCCCTTATATATATATATATATATATATATATATATATATATATATATATATATATATATATATATATATACACACACAGGCCCACAGGGTGTTTCATAACATGTGGGACGCACTTTCAGGATGGATTCAGGACCTGAAACAATGAAAAGTTCATATAAACATATGCCCGAAATCGCTTTGTTTCCGAGTTACAGCCCGTTATGTGTTCCAGCAAGTATCCGCCTTGAGCTTGAATACACGCCTGAACACGCCATGTCATACACTGCCTGACGCATTCAAACATTCCAGGTATTGCTCGGATTTTCTGGTAGCCTTGTTCTACACGTTGGCGAAGCATTTCAACGTTCTCAATGGGTGTCACGTAAACGATGGATTTCAGATGACCCCACAGGTAAAATTTGAGTGGATTCATGTCCAGGGAGCGAGCAGGCCACGCAATGGGTCCTCCACGGCCTATCCATTTATTAAGGAAATAGTCATCCAAATAGTCTCTGGCTACTCGACTAAAATGAGGCGGAGCGCCGTCATGCATAAACCACATACGACGTCGAACACCAAGCGGAATTTCATCTAGTAAATCGCTTTAATCATTCCTTAAAAAATTGGAATAGGATTCTCCTGTTAATCTTCCAGGCAAAACAAAAGGACGGATTAAGTTGTCGGCAATAAGTCCTGTCCATACATTCATACTAAATTGTTGTTGGTGCCTTGAGTGGATGATGGCATGTGGATTCTCTTCGGCCCAGTGATGAGTGTTGTGAAAATTGATCATGCCATTTCTTGTGAAGGCAGCCTCATCAGAAAACAACACGGAGGATAGAAAAAGAGGAAGGATCATTCGCGAGTACACTGTTGAAGGAACCAAGTACGAAAAGCCTCTCGTGGTGGGAAATCAGCTTCAGTAAGGCCTTGTACTCTCTGAATGTGATATGGGTAAAGCTGTTGGTCCCGTAAAATTCTCCACACAGTTGTGTATCTTACACCCTCTGCTGCCGCTATCCTTCGGGTGCTGACACCAGGATGTTCCTCCACGCGATTCAGGACCCGCTTCTCCAACTCAACAGTTCTGGCGTTGATTGGTCTACCACCATCTGAAACTCGCTTGTTGAATGATCCTGTATCACCAAGACGCTCGTCTATTCCCTGAAAGGTCTTCTTATCTGGCAGACGGCGATTCGGAAACCTTTCCGCATACAGACGTTTTGCTGCGGCAGCATTACACTCGGCAAGTCCATACATGAGATGCATGTCTGCCATTTCTCTGTTTGAATAAGCCTCCATTCTCACTTCAAATGCACACTATCACTGAATAGCACAAAAACTTTTAGGTTTTTTTTTCACTGGACTGCACTTATTCACGGTAAGAAGTTACGAATACGAACAGTGAAACACCGCGATGCACCTCTGACTGACTGATGGCTCTACACTCAACGATATTGAAACATGTCATAGAGTGTACGAAACATTACAATCGGCAAGGCCATACATGAAATAAGTCTCGTACACACTCACAAACATTGTCGGCAAGCAGTGTTTGTAAACAGTTTGCGGAAAGAATTTGGAACACAAAACGGGCTGTAACTTGGAAACAAAGCGATTTCGGGCATATGTTCATATGTTTATATAAACTTTTTTCATTGGTTTCAGGTCCTGAATCCATCCTGAAAGTGCGTCCCACATGTTATAAAACACCTTGTGTGTGTGTATATATATATATATATATATATATACTCCCTCTCGCCCTCCGACGGGGTCTACTCCTCATGGGGACATACCTCCGTGCACAGAGGCTACCTTCTTCGCTTCTGGGCACGGCAGCTTCAGAACTACCACCTCAGGGACGGAGCTGGCACTTCATTGAAGCGGTCCGCTCTTTCCTTGATCTTTTCAACCTGCCCGCCCCCTCAGTTATCCCCATTTCATTCAGCATCTACCCCCTCTGGATCCTCACCCCTATCAAGTTTTGCAAAGATCTGTGTGCCCTACCGAAGACTACCACGAGCGCCATGATATACAGGTCACTCTTCCGCGAACACGCAACCCAACACCCGGACGCAGTCGCCATTTACACAGATGGTTCCCGCTCGGAAGCTGGTGTGGCCTCCTCAGCGGTGATTCTGTCCCAGCCGCTGTCCCGGGGCGTCGGCCTGCCCCGCGAGGCCTCCGTTTTTTCGGCGGAACTTTTCGCCATTACGGAGGCCCTCGATATTGTGCGCACCCACTCTGCCAGTTCTTTCGTCATTTATTCGGATTCCGAAAGTGCACTTCTCTCCCTAGAAAAATTTAACTCCCCTCACCCGCTCGTCTGTACCATCCAGCAAACCTTCCACTTTTTAACGACCTTCCAACACAAGACAATCGCATTCTGCTGGGTCCCGGCTCATGTCGGCATCCAGGGTAACGAGACGGCGGACCGCACAGCAAAGACGGCCTGCTCACTGCCGACCTCCTCCCGACCCCTCCACTTCTCCGACTTCTTCCCGGCTTTCCGCTCCCACTTCCGCTCCATATGGCAGCGGGAATGGGACCAGGCCACACAAAATAAACTCCACACGATCAAACCGCAAATAGGATACTGGGCCTCCTCATTCCACCGGTCCCGCCATAATGAAGTAATCTTAGCCCGTCTCCGCCTAGGCCACACCCGCATCACCCACGGACACCTTATGGCGAAATCGCCAGCCCCGCTTTGCCCTACCTGCCATACCCCTATCACTGTCTTACACCTCCTGGTGGAATGCCCAAAGTTGTTCGATCTTCGTCGCAGGTGTTTCCCTCTCTCGGCCGAAAATCCCATACCCAACCGCCTACGATCCATACTCGCCGACGGCCCCCACTTTTCAGCGGAAGCGATTCTCTTCTTCCTTACTCACTCCCATCTGCTCCATCGCATCTAAAACCGTACCTCTCCTACCCTACCCACTATCCAGCGACTGACCCTTACTCATTCCCCTAGTCTACCCCCCCAGCACAGTAACATCACCCACTCACTGCTTCGCCGAGATATGTACCGCTCTCTTTAGGTACGAATCGGCGGTAAATCAGAGAAAGAAAAAAAAAAATATATATATATATATATACACACACAGGGTGTTTATAAAGTCCCTATCTATTTCAGTGAAAAATGTAGCAAAAAA
>JAJOZX010007213.1:0-228397 GCA_023014485.1 Bathynomus jamesi
GCAAAAGGGGAGAGTGCAAGAATGTTGCAGGTTATTATGTAATGTTGCAAAGGGGGTGGGGTTGTTGCAAAGGGGGGGGTGTTGCAAAGGGGGTTGTTGCAAGGGGTGGGGGTTGTTGCAAAGGGGGGTGGGGGAAACTTGGAGGCGGCGTTATCCCCCAAGAGAAAGAGAGAGAGGAGGAGAGAAAGGAGGAGAGGTGTTCACCTGGCAGGAGCCAAGTGCACATTAAGACTTCAGCCGAGTTGGCGTTGTTTTATAGGCTCCTAATCAGCCAGTTGGCGTAAATGGCTTGAGTTGCCAGATACCGCGATACCATTGTATACATTATTATAGACTCCTAATCAGCCAGTTGGCTGTAAATGGTTGTCAGATACCTCTTTTTAGCAGTACCATTGTATACATTATTATTATTATAGCTCCTAATCAGCCAGTTGGCTGTAAATGAGTTGCCAGATACCTCTTTTAGCAGTATTATTGTATACATTATTATATACGCCTAATCAGCCAGTTGGCTGTAAATGGCTTGAGTTGCCAGATACCTCTTTTAGCAGTATTATTGTATACATTATTATAGACTCTAATCAGCCAGTTGGCTTAGAAGGCTTAAATGTTGCCAGATACCGCAATACCACTGTATACATTATTATATTTCGAATACCGGTAGTAGAAGGCATAACAATAAACAACATTGCATCATTCTTTTTATTATAAATATATAGAAAATAAATATACATTTGAGGAATATGCATATAACAGAAATATATACACACAATTATGGATATATATATAAAATAAAATATACATTTCAAATAAATATACACTTCAATAGAAATATGTACATAACAGTACAGGAGAAATACACACACACACACAATTATGGAGATATATTTATAAAATAAATATACTTTTCAAATAAATATACATTTCAATAGAAATATGCGTATAATCAGTACAGGAGAAATGTCAAGCAAAATATAAATACAATTCACTTTTTTTTCAAAATACTAAACTCGGTCTTAATCGAGTTTACAATTACATCATTATTGCTCTGCATTACGCAGTATATGCGGCTTAATAATATTTCACCGCTTAAAGTATAGGGAAACCTGTATTCGATATGAAGGGCTTTCATATCGTTCAGTACTATTTTTGTTCCCACTTTACAACCGGTTGGTAAGTCATCTTTAAATACGTCTAGAATACAATCAAAAGCACGCACAAAGAGTTCATCGTTAGCTACATTATTAAACACAAGTTTATAAGAACGCTTTTCCAATCGAGGGTTTATTTCTACCGACTCGAGCTTTTCAATCGTGAACTCACTCAACATAGCGGCAATTGAAATAATCTTCTAAATCGTTACGACAACTGCGCGTTATATAAAGAAATAGTTCTTCAGGGTGAACGGTGTAGGTGAGCTCAGCCTTGTACCGATCAATTGCTTTGTACCAAAGTTCATGGTATTTCAAAGAGTCTAAACTTTTTAAATAAACATCCAGCACTAGACCATTCTCACCAGCCCTACACTCGGTAAACCCATCGAGCAGAGCGGTGTATGCGTATTCAAGTACTGTATCAAAATAAAGCATGTCCGTAACACGCGCGTCTAATATAGGTTTCAGTTTACGGAATCCGACGATTTCAAACATTCTGTCGAGGATGAAACGGTTTCGCGTAGGAATAAGAGCGTTATTATCAGAAGCATTCTTCCACATCAACCGTATATCAATGCACGGCCGATCGTTATTTATACACAACGTACATACAACGGCGTATGAGGGTGCGTCACTAATCTGCTCTCTTCTTGTACCTACGTTAGCAGGTATTTTATAACGATCTTCACTCCACTTCTCAACTATCACAAAGATTCTATTCATCTCCTCGATACTTAAATAAACCCGTTTGTTTGTCGGTCTACATTCCGTTTCCAGTACATAGCTAATGGTACCGGAATTACGCCTGAACACGCGCAACGATTTCGTCACGGACACATCGTACGAGGCGTTGAGAATGCTGCTCAAAGGAAGTTCCATCGTATTCGAAGAGCGCACGTCCACTCGGCTCAAGCTCTGAGATAACTATGAGCCGTGTGAGGCACGCAGGTAGGCAGGAATGGTTCGACGGGCGGCTGACTCGATGATACGTGAATGGGCTTGTTCCGCGAGTCGAATTGTTGTACCGGTACAAGAATATCACTACCAGCCTACGCACCAGACATTTTGGATAAGAACTAGGAACGTTTTACTAAATATCTCCACACTCCGGCGCACTATTTGAGAGGAACATATGTTCATATTTTTCCTTTCTGCCCATCAAACGATACTCGTCTCTAAACTCTGTTAAAAATTCACGCAGGGCACTAGCCACAACCTCACTACGAACCTCATCATGATATACGTTAATATAGTGATAAAAATACTTAAGATTGTCCATGATCACGAGATTCACATTTCCAGTCGTAGGGTATGAGTAATCGACATGGTGTAGCATGACGTAATACCGCTTGTCACACCACCCATCAGCAAGACTCATTATCCATACCTGCTGCTTCTCTTCTGCACGCGTTGTTTCTTTTACTTCACGGTGTATGTGAGACTTTATAAAGTTTAGCTCTGCAGTATACTTCAGCACATCGTCTGTGCAACGAAAGCCTTCAACGGTCTCACCAGAACATCCGTAGAGTATTTGTACATCTTGGAACTTCGCACAATCCAATGTGTTTTTAAAAGAGGCATAGGAGGGATGAATAGGAAGTTTTTCGGTATCCACCACATCCTGGCACTTTACTGAATACCATTTCGTAAACGTAGTACAAGCAATATTAAAGGTAGCCATTTGAATACACGTCTGATCTGAATACACGTCTGATCTCTCGGGCTTACTGCGGTCGACTGACCACGCAGGGATTCCCAGATAGTAGCATGACTCACGGTCTTACAGTGGGCGGAGCTTAGAACTTTCACCACCACACACACACACACACACACACACACACACACACACAAAGGAGAAAGTGAAACGCTATTTGAAACATGATTTATTTAATAAACGAGATATTCAAGTTATATATATTTACAAATACGATTTAATAAACGAGATATTCAAGTTATATATATATATATTTACAAATAGATACGATTATATACAAGACGTGTGAGTTAGAAGCATCATTGGTATCCAAAGGGTACGGTATCATAGGTACCAGGTAACTGGTAACGTTTCCTATAGGTGTTACGGCACACCATCGTACCCCTAAGTTCCTTCACGCCCCCCAGCTTCTGCGCCCGAAAATTGTGGGTGCCTACAATTAGTTGGGGAGGTTGTTCATCCAAACATACTAGATCCTTCAACGACTCAAAGTTAACAACCTCCCGATTCGCATGGTTGAGCGTAATACCCTTTGCCTTCACGATATATTTCATTTCCTCCCCCACCCTGACCCGTACCCCATAAGTCTTAGGTCCTGTTGAGGCAAAAGAGTCGGCGTATGCGTTGTCCCCATACTCATCCTTGATCTCATCAGTGAGCTCGCCGAGGAACTCCCCAATAGTGGGCATGTATTCACCCTCCCTCTCTGTGAATATCACGCTATCTGTATCGGCATACAATACTCTCCGCCCAAGAGATGCAATAGACCCCAAAGTTTTATACGGGCGTAGGCTGTTGTGAAGCTGGCCACAGGTATGTTTGTAACCCTTGAGGTATCTGTGGCAAATTCAGTGTTGTTGTACTTTATTACGTAAGTATTACCTACATTTACGATCTCCATGACCTCTTTATCGGGGGCATTGGCATAATCCCAGACATCGCTATAACTTTGTGCCAAATGAATGCTCCCTCTGCCGGTATTCTGCGCAAATTTTCCCCATAGACTGTTTAGACACAACTTTGCACTAAAGCGCTTGCCAGGATTCTTTACAATTTGGACACGATCAAGTTGTATACCTTCGCGGTCGCGGTAACGTTGAATATAGGCAGACTTTTCATCTTCGGTATCAACTCCTCGCGGATACCCTGATGCCTCAACCTTATCCTTCAAAAAGGTGTTTATATATGGTGTGAAAAGGTTGGGTAGCTTCTGAAACCTCCACACCTCATGTATCTTCAGTATTCTATAACCATGGCGCACGGCTAGGGCCAACTCAGGACTTGTATATACGCCTCTGATCTTACGCTGGTGGGGTATATGGTTACATCGCCGTTATCCTCTTCCGCGCACTTCACGCACAGGGGAAACATGAGCTTGTCGTCGATAACGACAGGTAAGATCGGCATCCATAAATTGCGTGGGGGGAGTACGTCTACGAAAGAGATCCCAAAGTAACGATCATTCAAATTTTTTGAAAATTCATTGATGGATGGTAGGCTAGGTCCCACCAGTTTCTCAGGAGCGCCCACGGGGTACGGATGGCTCTTCATCACGTATGGGTATAAAGAACAGAAATCGTAGTAATGGAGCTTCACGCCCTCCGTAGGTGGGAAGTATAGTCTGAAAGGATTTGTACGTCCTCCAAACAAGCTATCACCACATTTGAGAGGATCCAGCACCATTGAACGCTTGATCGCTTTTATTTCCTCACGGTACACCTCGTCTGTCTCCATCCGTGCATCATATTCATGCTCCCACAAGACTTTGTGAGTGAACTGTGATCCTATAAGTTGATCGCGGGTGCGGGTCGATGCAAGACAGTCGGCAGGAGACCTACCGTGGATATCTCCGGTGACTCCGCACTCAGGACGGGGGCATCCATGCCACCAGCAACCGTTAAAGGAGTACACAGTCTTCACACCAGTGACACGGTTTTCACTTAACCCATCAACCCAAAAAACACGTCCATTAATCTTAATGGGTACTTCACCCGTGTTGCGGGCGTGCTTTATGTATACACCTGTCTGTTGCTGTAGGTGTATGAGCCAGTAAATAGCCTTGTGCCCGTAACTGCGGGGATTGTTTCGGTGAATAATGGCTAAGGTGTCTTTCGGCATGAAGTTATTCTTGAACACCGTAAAACATAATGATGCGATGGTGGTTGCGACTTGCAGTGGATCGCATTTGAAACGGGCTATGTACATCCTTCTAAAGGCCTGGAAACATACTCTAAGCACGCGCACATCATTCACGCAATAACGCTCACATTCATCAGCTATATTATAAGGGTTACTTTCATTAAAACTGTCGTAGTATCGATCAAAGTCTTCACGTTCATCCATACAGTCAAAATAATGTTTGGGGGGTGGTGGGCCTACGTAGTTTAAAGTCTCGCTGGTGAGGAAAGTGTATGGGAAGTATCCTTTGGAAACTTCAGCTGCTACCCCATCACCTTGGGTAGCTTTGCTAATTTACAAGGTGTGAATAATAAAGTATCTTTAAATTGTACATTGCCTCTTATCTGCATCTGTATTAATTTGTTGCCTCTTTTCAATGGATCACCTGTAAATATCTCAGAGGATTCGTGTTCAAGCAACTCCTTATAAAGGAACTGCGTGTCAAACTTTGCCCCGTTATGGGCGAGAATATACACAGTCATTTTTTTGAACTTGTCGGCTAACTTGACAATATAGGACACAAATAGTTTCACAGGACTATCGCTGACATTCGTTTTAAAAACGTTTGTCCGTTTACCACATTTGGGGCACTCGTCACATTCGATATCCATACACTCATCACAGATAGTCTGGCTCACAAGTAAATGTGGAATTACCTCTTTGGTTTCAGCGTTCGTATATGTTTCTATATCGTAGTATACAGTTATACAAGGGTTATTTTTAGGCTTAGCATCTTTCATATAACATACATGCTTTACTCCATCCGCCTTATATTCCTCCTGGCATGTAGGACAGTGAATTACGTCACACTTGTGCTTAAATTTTCCCCAATTATCCATTGTGTGAAACATACCACATTCACAGATTCTCATTTTCCTGCACGTGCCAATTGATTTATGGAAATCAAAACAGCTATTATTGAAAAATGTGCGTCTACACACATCACAGTCTCTCTTCTCAGCTTCAACTACACGGCTTTCACATTTGGTGCTTTTACACTGCTCACATACCATGTGACATTCTTTACAATGTCTCACTATATCATCCGCAAACTCGAGGCACCCCTTACACAAATCATGATGTCTCCCATATTTTCGACTTTTGTCATAACTCGCGTAAAGCCACCTTATATTACGGATGGGGAGATACGTTGTCCCTGACAATCCTAAAATAAGTAGGGGCCTTGTACGATCTCTCACACAGCTTTTAAAAACATACACAGTCCTACGACGATCATCCAACCCAAACACAACTATGCGGACATTCATTTCCTGTTCTACCCTTCTCAGCTCTTCAGGACCCATATTACAGTCAAATTCAAGTTCACAGTCTACAGCTAGTTTACGGGCACGCTCCACGACTGTAGGCAACCAAATTTTTTGAGTTCGTGTATTTTGTACAGTAAACATACGTGCTAAGAGTACTGCTATAAAGCCGCAACCACGATCGACGTTTATATGCCGTCTATAAATAGCTTGAGAATTGAAGTTAAGAGTATACGGTATGGCACTATGACCCGCAACACGGTATACATGGTCAATATTTACCGTGAAGTTGTCCATATTGAAGGCTATACTACTTTGGGCGGCTTGCATTATACGCCCTAATATATATTCTACATCTTCAGCCGCCAAACGTCTAAATGGCACTATCACCCAATAATCGTCTACATCACCGTCATCTGACCCGAATCCAAAGGACAGACTCGTCCTGACTTCACGCTCGTCACGATTCTGAAGAGCAAACTCTATAATATGCTCTACAACCCGGCGTAGTCCGCGCTCAATTCCACTGCTATACATGACTCTAGGGTCGACCCTGACTCTATACCGATTTCTAGTCAAGGCTGGGGTGGGGGCTGCGGATCGCACCAATTCCAGCGTTATACCATCCTCAACAGAACGGGGGGCGGAATTAGTGGATATATTAGCGGAAGGTGCTGCTGATGGGGGCCCTGTTGCGTAGGAGGTTGATGGTTGGGGCTCTATTATTGTAGACTTAACAGAACGGGGGGCGGCGGATGAATAAGGGGATATATTAGGTGCTGCTGGGGTGTTGTTGCGTAAGAGGTTGAGGGTTGGGGATCTATTACCGCTGCAACAGACGCGTATTTCGGTCGCTTTATACCTGACGTGGGTATCTCATACCTCCGCTTTGGACGTGTTACCGGTATCGCTGGTGAGGGTTCAGGGGAGGAGATCACAACTACACTGTCGTCGAGGTCATCCGTAATGATGGGCTGCTCTACCTCATCGTCATTCACGGTTCTGTGGGAGAAGAAATATAAGGATCAGCACTCAAAATTTGTAATATTTTGTAAATGACTCACTTAGGAGTGTGACGTGTTAGAAATGGACTCTGTAGAAAAATTCAGATTCACGAGCCCATCCACATGTATTATATCTGGACCTACAGGATGTGGTAAAACTGTGTTTATGCTTAAAATCATTAAAGAAAAGGGGGAGATGTTCTCGAAATTTGTGCATAAAGTTATATGGTGCTATTCGACGTATCAATCAGTGTTCAACGAGTACCAAGATGATATTTTGTTCCACAAAGGCGTATATGACGTTAATTCGTTAAAGGGAAATGAACATACAATCATTGTAATTGACGATCTCATGTTGGAGATGGATAAAACGTTTGCCGAGACATTTACAGTATTCTCCCACCATCTTAACATAAGCGTGTTCTTCATCAATCAGAATCTATTTTTCAAAAATAGATACATGCGCGATGTGTCGTTAAATACGCAATATCTAGTCTTATTCGCGCAACGTAGAGATGTATCACAAATTGGGGTATTAGCCAATCAAATGTTCCCGAATCAGCGTAAGGAGTTTTTGGAAGTTTATAAAGAAGCTACAAGCACGCGTTACGGATATTTGCTTTGCGACCTTCATCCGCGAAACACGTTTAGAGTGCTTCTGCGAACGAATATATTTCCAAACGAGCCTGAAACGGTGTATATTCCAGAATGACAAAGAGACTAAAGAAATACCGTGAATTAATAAAAATCTATCATCGACTGCCCGGGCAATGCAGCAGATGTTTATTAAAAATATCGATGCCGACTTTTTAAAATGCATCTGTGAAATCTGTCTTAACGTTATAAATTGCAATGTATCAATGAAAACCCATCAGAAGGCTCGCCTACGCCGCTACAAGAACATAATACGTGCACTCGCTCGTAAAAGCCAAACTGTAGCGAAGAAAAAACGAATTATTGTACAAACAGGAGGGTCATTTCTCCCCATCTTATTTTCAGTTTTGGGTCCTTTACTGACTAGATTAATATAATGAAGAAAGTGGTAGTGATTCCCCACGAGGTGTACGCCTCACTGCAAAGAGACACGTATCTAGATCCCCGTAAAAGCAGACTTAAAAGAATGGAAAGCGAATTGTTAGCCCTATTAAACAGTGAAAAAACACCTGATGAGAAAAGAATCTTATACCAAGAAGCTCTGCAGAAATTTCTTCACGAGTACGAAAATTATAAGAGCCCTACAGAGATTCCTGTGGTTATTAGGCACAGCACGGGGGACGATGGCGACATAGGATCTGTACCCGACGACACAGCTGACCAACCAAAAAGATTAGCCACACAACATATCGAACATGTATTAAAAAATACCCTCCCACTTACATTGAGGAGTAAAGGCTTAAGTCTTTATAATCTATTGAATGAGGATCCCGCCATACAATGGACCGATACAGGGGAGATCATTGTGGAAGGATCAAAGGTACAGGGATCGAATATCGTAGACATTGTCCATGATCTGGTGAGAAAGTGGGATAGGCCATCACCATCAGGATGGAAGCATATTAAAGCAAGACTACAACAAATAAATGTCCCTAAAACGTTGATAGGAAATCTGAACAGGTTAAAAGACTTGGAACATGCAACGCCTGTGACACAATTGAAGGCGCCGTCACCCCCGGCGGTAACACCTTTGAAGAGGAGCAAGAAGAGGTTAAACCAACCCTACCCACGTGCCTCTAAAATACGCAAATGGCTAACGTATTAACTAAACGCTATTATGACATTTCTACCCCATCCTCTTACGGCGGCGTAGATAGACTGTACAGAAGTGTTTACGGAGTAGGAAAAAAAGATGTTGAAAGATTTTTGAGGGAGCAGGACGCTTATACGCTTCATAAGCCTGTGAGAAAAAGGTTTAAAACAGCCAAGACAACGGCTTCCTCGATTGATTCTATTTGGCAAGCAGATTTAACAGACATGCAAAGATATTCTGTGTATAACGATGGTTACCGCTACATTCTATTCATAATAGACGTATTCTCTAGATATCTGTGGCTAGTTCCTCTGAAAAATAAATCACCTGAAACAGTTGCTAAAGCCACCAAAACGCTAATGTTAAAAGAAAACAGGGTTCCTGGCTATTTTTGTACGGATATGGGGAAGGAGTTTATAGGCCGTGCTTTTCAGAATATGTTGACAGAGTTTAATATCAGCTATTACACAACCAATTCTATACATAAGGCTTCTTTAGCTGAAAGAGTTCAGCGCACCATAAAGGAACGCATGCACCGTTATTTTACACATAAAAACACATACAGATTTCTAGACATTCTGGAATCATTGGCATCATCCTACAACCGCTCACACCATCGCACGATTGGGGCAACACCTAACGAAGTTTTAGAAAGAGGTACGCTCCCGAGAAGAGATGGATCACCACCACCACCACCACACTCTGTGCGCTTCAAAATCAATGATTATGTAAGGCTGTCGCGTTCGGGGAATAAATTCGCAAAGGGTTTTGAGCAAGGATGGACACGCGAGATTTTTAAAGTTAGGGCTGTGAGACCTAAAGGTGAGATAATGATGTATTACATTGAAGATTTGAATGGGGAAGAAATCTCAGGAGGCTTTTACCGCGAGGAATTGCAGAAAGTTGCGTTTAATTTAGAAAAAAATGTGTTTAAAATTGAGAAAATTTTAGGAAGCAAAGGTTCAGGAAGGAGAAAAATGTACCTGGTGAAATGGCTAGGGTACCCAGAAAGCTTCAACACCTATATAAAAGCTGATGCAATAATGAAGCTTAAATAGTATGCAACATGGCTCCTAACCATTTCTACGTCACACTCCCGTCCTCCTCGTCCCTGTCTGTACACCCTAACAACACGCTAGCCAACTTTGTAACAGAACTCCATGGGCACATTGAATTGGGTCGTGATTCGTATGAGGTGGGGATATGCGAAATTCAGCTGGACACCGTCTTTTTAAATATTGAACATAAAGAAACCGTTTTTACGATTCTTAGAGACATTGACGAGTGTGAAAAAGCTGGGGTAGCTATGGATGAAACTATGCGCATCGCTCGGACTAAGATTGCACGGTATTACAGTACAGAAGTAAGACTAGGGCCGGGTCAATATGGTTCGGCCGAGGATGTTGTGAGAGGCTTAAACGTAAGTTTAAGAAACTCAAACCTTACGAATGATTTAGTATATGAAATCGTAAACAACCCTGCACATACACTAATCCTAAAATCAAAGACTAACAGACGTCTTAAAGAACATAGAAAGTTCAAAATTCTAACCAACGGCCGATATAGCGCAGCCTTCCAAAGAGACACATTTCACGAGACACAGTATAACTTGTCCAGATTAATGTATCAATTGAAGATGGAGAAATTGGCTGAAAGGTCCCCAGACATGTGCTATATTTACAGTAATATAGTGGAGCACCAGTTTGTTGGGGATACCCAGGCACGCCTGCTGCGCATTGCTCACATCCCCAACCATAGAGGAAGGAGTTTGAGTATTACATATGACAGACCCCATTATGTGAATGTCGCAACTAATTTAATAACCAATATCACAATATATATAAGAACGATTGAGGGCGAAAACTTCCCATTCGGTAACGGGAGCTTAACAGTGAAGCTACACTTTCGACGCACTGAGTTATAATGGATAGAAAGCCTTTCACCGTCTATCGAGGGATGCGATACCAGCGCGGTAGTGGACTTGGATCCATTTTTTCATCCATACTACGTACGGCTGTTCCTTTGCTGAAGAGGGGTGCCAGATACCTTGGAAGGAAAGCGCTACAATCAGGCCTTAACACTGCAGAAGACATATTGGCCGGGGCTAAACCTAAAGAAGCTCTAAAAAAACATTTAAAGCGTACACGGAACGAAATCATCAAAGATGCAAAGAGAAAAATGCGTGGTGGCGGGAAGAAGAAGAGGGCTCCCCGGAAGAAGAAGGGGTCACGTGGTATTAAACGTAAAAGGCTATCAAAAAGAAATGCTGTAAGCGAATGAAACCTATGGTTGACCACTTTTTTGACTGATATAAGCTAAGGATATTGATCTCATGAATCATAGTTTGTTTACCACTTGTCGAGAGAGGAGTCACTATTTCGCCATGGCACGCTTCATCCACCCATGTAGTTCACAATGCTGTAAATCGGAGCTGTCCTTTTTTGAGCTCCCGCCAACCCAAGTTTCTATTGAGCACAGTGACTTTATTACAATTAACCCTTTAAACACAATTAGTTCCCCGAGTGCACCTATAGAATTCGTGATACCCAGCTCAGGTCCTTACTTTTTTGATCCAAGCTGTGTGCACATGTACGCTAAGCTACGTATAGCCCATTCTGATGGAACGGTCTGCGATGACAAATATGCTGTATACCCTGAAACAAACTTTCTGCACGCCATATTCAACCAGTGTGACGTATATTTAAATCAGACCAACATATCGGCAGGCAGGCACGGGGTACTATCATCTACGAGCCTATTTGGAAAATGTCCTCAACTTTTCCAAAGAAGCGAAGGCTACCTTTTTAAGTGGAGGGATATTATCAAACTAAAGATGAAAATAGTATAAAGGACAAATTTAAAAATTCTAAAAAGAAAATATACGAGTGTTTTGGACGGTTGCACACAGATTTCACTTTCCAGGAGAAGTTGCTTGTGAACGGGGTGGATATGAAAATAAAGCTCACCCGCACGAGTCCTGAGATCTGCTTAAATCTGGATGCGAATCAAGAAGAGGGTGCAAAGTCCGTTGTGGTTCACATTATGGACACATACCTCCGCGTACGGCGAGTGAAATTAAGTTCACCAAAACAACTAGAAATTGAGAAAAATTTACTAAACGCTACAGTGAAATATCCTATTAACAGAGTGCAGATCAAACTATATACGGTTCCTGCAGGGTTGGCATCGAAGCAGATAGAAAACATTGCCCTGGGAAATCTTCCTAAAAGGATATTAATCGGCATGCAGGACCACGCTTCGGTGAATGGAAAATATAAAAAGAGTGCCTTTAAATTCGAGAATTTCGGACTTAAAAATATAACTCTATACGTTAATGGCACTGCTTTGGGTGGAACAATGGGTACGGACTATTCATCAGACGCTGTGTTACCTCTTTGTGCCAGAGCCTATAGTAATCTGACCCATATTGCAGGTGATTGTGATGAGCTTGGTAATGGGGTAACGCAGGAAGAATTCATTGATCAATTTAACCTTTACCCGTTTGACATTACACCTGACTTATCTGCTAGCGTAAATACCCATTTAACCCCACAGCAGAGCGGTAACATCTCAGTGCGGCTGGAATTCGCCAAGCCTATAGACGCTCCTATTAGTGTACTAGTATATCTCGAATCGCAAGCCCTAATAGAAGTAGATAGATTTAGAAGCGTTATCACTGACTTTTAAAATGGATGCTAATACACTTCAGAAAGTAATGGAGCGAGTCACACGTTCCAAATTTATCGGCGTGTTTGCGAAGAATGAAACATTGAGTTTGCCAAGTACGCGAGAATGCGGTAGTCTTATTGTGAACACAGACATCATCGGTAATGAAGGGATTCACTGGATCGCTGTCTATTTTAAAAATAGACAGCGCCTGTACTATTTTGATTCACTCGGTACTCAACCCTGGAGTGACCCTATTATTGTAAAATTTCTCGCTCAGTTACATATTCCCGAAGTTGTGTGGACCCCATTTCGCATGCAAGGATATTTTACTAATGTTTGCGGAATGTACTGTGTCTCATTTCTCATGCATATGTCAAATGATAAAGAATTTATAAATTTTTTAAATTTATTTGACCCGTGTCACACTCGCCGAAACGATGAAATGGTATGCAGACAGATAAAAAACCGTTTTCCAATTGTACGTACTCGTTGTATATTATAATGTTTTTGTTCGTATATTTGTAACGGTATATTCGTTTATTGTACTGATTTCTTTCATTTAATAAATTTATGAAAATATATTGTGTCTTCTTATCCCAAAAAGATCGAAAAACACTTACATTATTTCGGTGTGACATTGTTGACTGATCAGTATACCCTCCCTATTCCGAGATTCTTCAAAAGATTGTATAACTCGTGTCAAATCCTCATCGGACCTTAAAGGAATAATGCTTTTAAAACATATACAGAGTATACAGACAGACAGATCCCCATTATGTGAAGATATCTTTGGTTCGAGGAGTGAACGCCATAAAAATTTCGATTTTAGCATAATGGGGAAATAACACTGATTGACATTTTTGGCGAGTATCTATTTGACGAGATACTACAACTCTCCATATATATATAAAATTCTAATTATAGACACTTACATTTCTATGGTAGTCCCTTGCGTCGGGTTGTAAGGAGCGTCACTGCAAATATCTTCTACGGTTTGCGTTGAAAATAATTCGCCACGATCAATCGCATTGAAAAGACTAATTGCGGTTAATGCTGCAGTATCACGTTCTTCATACAAGTCTGGGGAGACGTACAGGTCCATGGTGGAGGATGTGTGACACTGCTGACTGATCAGTATATCATCCATATTCCGAGGTTCTTCAAAAGATTGTATAACACGTGTCAAATCCTCATCGGACCTTAAAGGAATAATGCTTTTAAAACATATACAGAGTATACAGACAGATCCCCATTATGTGAAGATATCTTTGGTTCGATTACCAATTTCGATTTTAGCATGATGGGGAAATAACATTGATTGACATTTTTGACTAGTATCTATTTGACGAAATACTACAACTCTCCATATATATATAAAATCGAATTATGGACACTTACATTTCTATGGTAGTCCCTTGCGTCGGATTGTAAGGAGCTTCACTGCAAATATCTTCTACGGTTTGCGTTGAAAATAAGTCGTCACGATCAATCGCTTAAAAAGACTAACTGCAGTTAATGCTGCAGTATCACTTTCTTCATACAAATCTGGGGAGACGTACAGGTCCATGGTTGAGGAATGATTATTCACTGATGCGAAAATAGCTACTGTTACTCCCAACTGAAAAATATCCCCTTTTATATGCACATTCGCCAAGCTCCGCCCAAAAGACCAGATGTTCGTCGTGATTGGCTGCCGATGTAGCTGGGTGGAGCTATGACGTGTACCATTCCGCTATAACGGGTACGGACGAGTAATTGCATCTTTATATTTTCACTAATAGATTTAATGCTCTTATTCTCCTTTGAAAATTATTTGGTGATTCGTATAGAACTTTTGATATTGATTCCAAATATGGTTTCAGAAGTTTTCTATCACCCATAGTTTTCGAGAAAATAATATTTCCATTTACTCAGTTTCCCGCATCATTAGTCACTAATGTAATCGAGAGGGTATAAAGAAATATATCATAATTATATTTTAAAAATAACATTCGGTTTCAACGTTAAACTGTGGGTCTAAGGTCCGCCCGAATTGTTCATTCTGACGAAGGTCAAGCTTTCCACTCCACCTTAGACCTACAGTTTAACTCCGAACCATCAACAGCCCAGCGTCTTAACCACTAGGACACGTAGGGTACCCATTTATCTGCCAACCACTTTCTTTGTTCCATCCACCTTAGACCTACAGTTTAACTCCGAACCATCAACAGCCCAGCGTCTTAACCACTAGGACACGTAGGGTACCCATTTATCTGCCAACCACTTTCTTTGTCCACTCCACCTTAGACCTACAGTTTAACTCCGAACCATCAACAGCCCAGCGTCTTAACCACTAGGACACGTAGGGTACCCATTTATCTGCCAACCACTTTCTTTTATTATGTGTAATGACCACCTTAGACCTACAGTTTAACTCCGAACCATCAACAGCCCAGCGTCTTAACCACTAGGACACGTAGGGTACCCATTTATCTGCCAACCACTTTCTTTTATTATGTGTAATGACCACCTTAGACCTACAGTTTAACGTGGAACCATCAACAGCCCAGCGTCTTAACCACTAGGACACGTAGGGTACCCATTTATCTGCCAACCACTTTCTTTTATTATGGTAATGACCACCTTAGACCTACAGTTTAACGTGGAACCATCAACAGCCCAGCGTCTTAACCACTAGGACACGTAGGGTACCCATTTATCTGCCAACCACTTTCTTTTATTATGTGTAATGACCACCTTAGACCTACAGTTTAACGTGGAACCATCAACAGCCCAGCGTCTTAACCACTAGGACACGTAGGGTACCCATTTATCTGCCAACCACTTTCTTTTATTATGTGTAATGACCACCTTAGACCTACAGTTTAACGTGGAACCATCAACAGCCCAGCGTCTTAACCACTAGGACACGTAGGGTACCCATTTATCTGCCAACCACTTTCTTTTATTATGTGAATGACCACCTTAGACCTACAGTTTAACGTGGAACCATCAACAGCCCCAGCGTCTTAACCACTAGGACACGTAGGGTACCCATTTATCTGCCAACCACTTTCTTTTATTATGTGTAATGACCACCTTAGACCTACAGTTTAACGTGGAACCATCAACAGCCCCAGCGTCTTAACCACTAGGACACGTAGGTACCCGTTTATCTGCCAACCACTTTATTTTATTATGTGGAATGATGAACAGCTGGGCTTTGCTGATCTCTTACATATAAAACCCATTCACTAAGAACATAGGCTTTCCTTTCTCACTAGAAACAAACTCTGCCATAAGTAGAATTTAATTGGATTCATCTACACTATATATATATATATATATAATCATTATATTTCTATATGACACCATACAAATTACGCGTAAATATTTTCATTGTAGAAGTAATAACAATGACAATATTAATATCTGAAGTCAGTGGTGATTTCTGCTCGAATAGCTTGTAGAAGGATAATCCCTCGACCGAAAAAGGTCTCTAGGGACACGATTCGAACTGATTTAGCTTCTGCCTTTCATCGTGTGTGTGTGTGTGTGTGCGTGTGTGTGTGTGCATGAGTTGTTACTCGTTTATTTTATATATATATATATATATATATATATATATATATATATATATTGGGGGAAGATCTCTCACCCGTTCTTCGACCCGACCCCGTTTCATTGTAGAAATAATAATAATAATAATAATAATAATGATAATAAGAATTGATGTGCAAGGTGTTTGCAGTTAAGATGTAGTTTGTGTGTAAAAAGTTATTTATTAATAAGTAGAATTTAATTGGCTTCATCTACACTATATATATATAATATATATATATATATATATATATATATTATATATATCATAAGCTGTTTAAAAGACTGTATAATTATAGTAAACGAAATAAGCTAGTTACCGTAAAATAATTATTTTCTATTATGGACGTTTTCGAAGGTAAACTATGTTATTTGTTTCTTTAAGTTCAATGAAGTTAATGTTAAATTTGCTTCTAAACTAAAATTAAATGTTATAAAATAAATAATATATATATATATATATATTGGGGGAAGATCTCTCACCCGTTCTTCGACCCGACCCCGTTTCATTGTAGAAATAATAATAATAATAATAATGATAATAAGAATTGATGTGCAAGGTGTTTGCAGTTAAGATGTAGTTTGTGTGTAAAAAGTTATTTATTAATAAGTAGAATTTAAGGGTTCATCTACTATATATATATATATATATATATATATATATCATAAGCTGTTTAAAAGACTGTATAATTATAGTAAACGAAATAACATAGTTTACCGTAAAATGAAGTTTTCTATTATTAAGTTTTCGAAGGTAAACTATGTTATTTGTTTCTTTAAGTTCAATGAAGTTAATAAGTTAATGTTATTTGCTTCTAAACTAAAATTAAATGTTATAAAATAAATATATAATATATATATATATATATATATATATATATATATTACCTAACATAAGAAAAGAAAATATATATATATATATATATAGCATAATAATATATATCTAGCAATCCGATCATTGCAAAAAAAAAAACTGGAAAGGTATGCAATTAATAAAGGTGTATTTAAACAGAATTTAATTGGAATAACTATCGTCATATTGTGTTGCACAATGGATGATTAATGGGACACATGGCGCTATCTGGAACACATTGCGCTATCTGGCAACTCAGCCAGAATAGAGGCTTATAAAAGATCGAGAAGCTGGTGAAGACTCATTCCCAGCTCGGCTCCAGCCGAGCAAGGACCTCTGGTCCTTCTCTTTCTGGCCCTTTGGTAAACCCCTTAGTGGCCTCTTAGGTTAGGAAAACGAAAATAATATGCCTTAAAGGCAACTACTCTCTCTCTCTCTCTCCTTCAGGCGTCTCTCTCTCTCTCTCCTACAGGCGTCTCTCTCCCTCCTTCAGCTTCTCTCTCTCTCTCCTACAGGCGTCTCTCTCTCTCCCCAGCTCTCTCTCTCCTGCATGTGTACCTCCTGCATGTGTGCGTATGTGTGTGTACCTCCTGCATGTGTACCTATCCTCTCTCCTTCAGGCGTCTCTCCCTCCTACAGGCGTCTCTCTCTTCTTCAGGTCTCTCTCTCTTCAGCTGTCTCTCTCTCTCCTCAGGCGTCCTCTCACCTTGGCTCAGCCAACTGGCTGATTCTGGCTGATTAGGAGCCTATAAAACAACGCCAACTCGGCTGAAGTCTTAGTGTGCACTTGGCTCCTGCCAGGTGAACACCTCTCCTCCTTTCTCTCCTCCTCTCTCTCCTTTCTCTTGGGGGATAACGCCGCCTCCAAGTTTCATGACCCCCCTTGTTGCACCTGCAGCATCCCCCCTTTGGGGGATTTTTTTTTCTTTTTCTTTCTTTTTTCTTTTTTCTTTTTTTTCCTTTTTTTCCTTTTTTATATTTTTTTGCAACCCCGCCCCCCCCTCCCCCTTTGCAACATTACATAATAACCTGCAACATTCTTGCACTCTCCCCTTTTTCGGCTATACTACTGAGGGTCAATGATTGAGAAGAGACATAATACAATTAACTGTAGAAGATGTTCTTGCAGCGAAATGAAACAATAATTAATTTCTTCAAGCTAAGTTCTGATAATAAAATTCGAAGGATCACTTTAACATATTGCTTCCCAAAGCATTCGGGAAGCAATATGTTAAAGTGATCCCTCCTGGGAAACAATATGTTAAAGTGATTAACACTGGGAAGCAATATGTTAAAAAGAGAAAGTTGGTTGGTTAGAAAAAGGTTGGTAATCTAGGCTAACTAACGAAAATATCACGACCTAACCTAACCAATCGTCAAGTGCGTACAGTTGACCTAACGATTGGTTAGGTTAGGTCGTGATATTTTCGTTAGTTAGCCTTATAAGGCTAACTAAAGAAGGCTGGGGGCCCTGATCTTCAGGTGATCCAAATATTTTACCTTCACAAAGAATGGCAAAGCATAATAAGTTAAGTTGTCCATAAATTTACATTTTCTCGACTAGCTAATCTCTAAATATTATAAACTATTGTAATGTAACTGTAATTGGTTGTGTAATGTTTATTTTGGGGTTAGCAATATGTTAAAGTGATTAACACTGGGAAGCAATATGTTAAAGAGAGGTTCCTGGGAAGAAATATGTTAAAGTGATCCAATTCGAAGATCTAATAAGATAATTTAAAAATAAACTTCTAGACTAGATTAACGCAAATGCTTTTTGAGCTTTAGCAATAAATATATATATATATATATATATATATATATATAATATATATAGTCCCAATATAAAAGGAGGAGATCGATCCGAGGCCAAAAACTATAGGCCAGTGTCGCTTACATCTCATCTCACCAAAATATTTGAAAGAATTGTTAGACAGAAAATCTATGACTTTTTGGAAACTCAGAAAAAATTCAATGATAACCAACACGGGTTTCGGTCAGGCAGATCATGCCTGTCACAACTAATGGAAACTACAACAACATTATTGATTCACTTGAAAGTAATGAAAACTATGATGTACTATACACAGACTTTGCTAAAGCGTTCGACAAGTGTGACCATGGAATCTTAATACATAAACTGAAATATATGGGAATAACAGGAAAAGTAGGGAAATGGATATATAATTTCCTTAGTGAGCGGAGGCAAGTCGTTATAGTACAAGGAGTATCTTCATCAGAATCAGAGGTCCTCAGCTCAGTACACAAGGAACGGTATTTTAGCTCCACTACTCTCATAATCATGCTAACTGACATAGATGAGGACGTTACCAGAGACAGCACAGTAACATCCTTTGCAGATGACACAAAGATCAGTAGAAAAAATACGAAAACCAGTAAGACATAGGATCTATACAAACCGACATAAACAAAATTTACAAGTGGACGGAAGACAACAAATATGAAGTTAACACGAGAAATTCAGCTATTACAGTACGGAAAAAGAGAAGACCTAAAGTCCATGGAATATTATACCCCAAATGGACAGGAAGCCCAGAGAGAGAAATTCCAGAGCAAAAGATTAGGGTTGTAATGACAGATGATGCGAAATTTGAAACAAAATAAGATAGGCAGTAAACAGAGCAAAGAGAATAACGGGTCAGATATTGAGAACTTTTTAAACGAAGGGGATAGGAATATAATGATCCCTCTACTGAAAACCCTGATAATACCCAAACTGGAATACTGCTCGGTCCTAACATCCCCATTAAAAAAGAAGACATTAGACAGGCTGGAGGGGATCAAAGAAGTTTCACAGCCAAGATCAATGGGTGCAAAGAACTAAATTACTGGGAAAGGTTACGAGAACTAGACCTATATTCACTGGAAAGGAGAGGAAGAGAGAGATACACCATATTACACTTGAAAATAATGGAGAAACGAGTCCCTAATCTTACTCGGAATCCCATAACCCCCAAACAACGGTGGAAAGTAGAAGCGGTAGACTGTGTCGTATTCCCAAATTGAAGGCGGACAGGGAACATTCCTTAACCCTGAAAGAAAATAGTTTTGTAGTGAGAGGACCAAAACTATTTAATCAGTTGCCCAAGGACCTAAGAAACACGAAGGGAGTTGCAGTGAAATCTTCAAAAGAAAGACTTGACGCCTGGCTCAGAACAATCCCCGATGAGCCGGGCGTACCTGGCTATGTGAGGTGGAGAGCGCAAGAATCCAACTCACACTTCACCAGGCCAACTCGAGAGAAGGGGCGACACGCTTGACCTTCGCGAAATGAGAAATCATCACGTGGAACCTTTGTAAGGTTATATATATATATATATATATATTATTATATATATGTGTGGTGTGTGTGTGTGTGTGTGGGTGTGTGTGGTGTGTGTGTGTGTGTGAAAATGAAATTCTAACATTCATTTTTGCATATAAAGTCCAAACTCGCATGACATTCCAACTGTATGTAATATTCATGCAAACTTGGAAAATAATTCCAAATTTTATTTTTTTCTGTTCTTATTTAGTTTTTGCTAAAGTAGTTTCGAGTAATTTTAAAGAGATGTCATCTGCATTTTGAAAAAATGATATATGGCCGTAATCTACTCGTACTGTACATAACAATATAACACGTTTTTCAAGAGTACTTATTTTTGTGCAAATAAGTATAAACAAGTTATTAAGTTATTATAAAATATATTATAATATCTTGTTACTATTCATTCATATGCTCGACCAATCATGTGACATCATGTGACATCATGTATCCATACATTTTTAAAGATAATAGCTGAAGTTTACCATCTGACTAAGCAATACTGAGGTGTAAGATTTATGTTATTAGGTTAGGTTAGGTTAGGTTAGGTTTACCAAAATGCTTTTTTATAATAGTATTTGACATGGGTGCAAATCGCTAACTAAAAGTGGGGGATACATTTGGATATCAAAATTAATGGATTTTTAGTACATGTATTTAAAATATCGTAACAAAAATAATATAATAATATATATAATATAATAATATATATATATTGTAATATAATATAATAATATATATATTTTACGTCAGTTTTTACTATAGAAGATGTAACGAATATCCCTACGGTCATAGACATAATACCTTTGATAATGGTAATATTTGGATAATATAGTGGTTAGTGAAGAGGTGGTAATGCGCTATATTGATAAAATGAAACGCGTAAATCACCGGGGCCGGATTCCATATATCCCATACAACTAAAAGAATTAAAAGATAGCATTGTTGTGCCGCTAACAAAGATTTTAATGCGTCTATTTCTGAGGGGTGCGTACCAGATAATTTCAAGTTAGCAAACGTAACACCTAATCTTTAAGAAAGGCGATAAAGGTGCGGCGGGAAATTATAGGCCAATCAGTTTTAACGTCTGTTGTAGGTAAGCTACTGGAATCAATAATTAGAGATCGTATAGTCGAACACTTAGAATTGCATAAACTAGTTAGAAATACGCAGCACGGATTTAGGCGAAACAAATCTTGCTTAACTAATCTTTTAGAATTTGACGCGGCAAATCATGATAACATCAGAATTGTCAATATGCTGTTACGGCAGAATTTGCCTTCATATTCAAATATTTTGCTTTATCAGTTCCTGCAAGATCCACATAATACGGATTGAGCTAGCAAAAGAATTCAACGTATTAAAAATCGACAGAAACAAGTCAACATTAAATAATAATGACGTCACTAGATTAAATATTTATATAAACCATGTAACCTTTCAAATTTTGTTCTGTCTAATCTGTCCCAGAGGCTGGATGCTACAAGAAGAATCAGGAAAATCGACCCATAACGGAGAAAGTGTTCATAAAAACTCCAATTCGCTACAAGAAGAAATCGGAATGTAGACAAAAAAAATTATTGCGATTCTCTGCACAGTATCCGTTACCCCAGAGTGACAAATCCATTGCTGCCACCTAACCAGAACCTCCGTCAACTTCAAACCACCCAAGGATATCGGCGAAGGGTTAACACACACACACACACACACACACACACATATATATATATATATATATATATATATATATATATAATATATATATATATATATATATAAGGGGTGGCAAACAATGATTGCTTCCCCCATGCACATATGAAATTAATAGAGGTACAAAAAAACTGATCGTTGCATCTTTTAGACAATTTAATTCTACGTCTAAAACAAATCCACTCAATAGTTAGTGTTGCCTCCTTGTGCTTGGCGGACGGCTTCAAGTCGGCAAGGATAGGAAGTGAGGAGAGGCTCGAAAGGTCAGTGTCGTATCAAGATTTTCTGAGGATTGTTCGATGTGCTGCTCCATGGTCCGGCGGCAGAATCGCGTAGCTGGTGGTTCAGCAGCATCAGGGATCCACTCGGGCTTAAGATTCTGACGCCAGACCATGTCTCTTCAATAATTGGGAAGAGACATGATACAATTAATGTAAAAGATAGTTTACAACGAAATAAAATAACAATAATTAACTTCTTCAAGCTCAGTTGCTGATAATAAAATTCGAGATCTAATAAGGTAATTTAAAATAGGACTATACAGTAAACTAGATATATACAAATACTTTTTAAGCTTTAGCAGTATATATATATATTAGTGATGTAGCGGATGTCATTTTTTTCACATCCGCGGATGCGGATGCGGATGAGGATGTTTGATTTCGACATCCGCGGATGCGGATGCGGATGTCTACATTTTCGTTATTTTTTAGGATATATTCGAGATTTGTTGTGTTTAACGTATATAATAAGTTATTATATAGAGAGAGCTGTAGCTATAATGTAGTATAATTGATTAATTGTACAATAATTGCTGTACTTTTCTCTGAACATATAAAATAATATCAAGCATCTAACTAATATAGAAATCAATCAGTGAATTCGTCTGCAAATAAATTTCGTTATATTTTGTTGAGTTTCAGCCACAATTAGAAACCATAATTGTGTTACCAGGATGCGGGACGTGAACCCAACTCAAATGCACCCCACCGACCTCTTTCCCCAACCTCCACCCTTATAGAAAGAGATCTTTAATTAGCTTCATAACTATTTATATTAAGTTTAAAGTTATTAGGCATATTTATAAATGAGTAATTAATTTAAAGTAAACTAAGATGTTCATCGTTTAATGTTCAAACTTAATTATAGGAAGGTTATGCTTAAGGAACATTAATTTTTCTGCCTTTTCTGCTGCCAGTCTGTTTCTCTTTTCATCATATATTAATCCAGCACTGCTAAATAATCTCTCGCTTGGTACGTTTGTTGGAGGACAGGCTAAATGTTTCCTTGCAAGTTTACTCAAGTATGGATAATATTCTGCGTATTTTTCCACCAACTAATAGGATTGTCACATGCAGCCAGGCGTTTTTCTGGTGATAGCTCTCGATCATTTTACTACATCTTTTGACATCGCGTAGGTCTCGTCATTGCTGCTTGACTCAAGAAACTGAGAGACAGATTCTGTGATAGATTTGCTTGTTGAAGGTGTTGGTTCTGTCACTGAAACTTTTATTCTTTTGGTAGGTGGCGAAGCGACAGATTCAAGAGATTGAAGCTCTTCAACTGCTTTGCCAAGTGATGATTTAACTCGTTCTAATGTACTAGGTGAAAATAACTTAGCTTGTAACGTGGATCTAAGTAGGTTGCAAGAGAGTAACTTCATACAAGAACAGCCTCTCGTCTTGTCGCTTGCATCACTTTTGCGCACAATGAACTAGTTCTATTAATATAGTAGAATTTGATAATTTCCGCTTATTAATGACGTTTTATCTCAACGGTCCACATCCGCACGACATCCGCAGTCCAAAGTGCGGATGCGGACGCGGATGCGAGAAAATGTGCGGATGTTCCGCGGATGCGGATGCGGATGTGACCTACATCACTAATATATATATATATATATATATATATATATATATTATGAAAGTAAAAAATTGAGGATAGGCTTAAAGAGTTAAAATTGACTACACTCGAGACTAGGAGGCTAAGGGGTGATCTAATCCAGTTTTCAAAATTATGAATGGGTTCGATAACCTAGATAGAGATAGCTTTTTCGAAATATCTCAATATAATAGGACTAGAAATAACGGGTGTAAGTTGACAAGTAGAAGGTTCGAGATAGCAGTTGCCAAAACTTTTTTACGCATAGAATAGTAAATAGCTGGAATAGTTTGCCGGTAGAAGTAATTAGTAGCACGTCTATAAACATGTTTAAAAATCGATTAGACGCATATGTAGATAGAATGGGTATAGTTTAAGGTAATAAAATTAATGGTTGGATAAGACAGATTTTTGATTCTATTTTCATTAAAGATCACAATAACCAGACTAGAGGTCATAGTATGAAATTATTTAAGCCAAGATGTAGACAAATTTAAGAAAACAGTTTTACAAGTGTTGTGGGATATAGGGAGGCAGCATCTTGGGTTAGGGGATACTCTCTGTCCTTACACACCCCATTTAAAGAGATTCCTCTGCCGAGCGGTGCCCCCGATAGTACTGTGAGTATTGAAAAACTCATGATCTTCACTTGCCCAAAAACCAACTTTAAATGGAGACCCATAATGGGTGCACACACATTTCTACATTACTGTAAGTCTTTACAGCCACACCTACACTTTTCCTCCTAATATATATATTGTAATGTATATGGTTGTAAATTGTGACTTGGTCCGCAATTGATATGGACCGTGACTTATTTTTTGGTTGGCAAGGTACTGGTATTGATGGATTCCATAATGAAATTGACTGGATTCTTGGATCTGATATATTTGCATGTCGGTTATATATAGATATAGAGTGTAACATATTTGTGGATAGTAGTCTATTATGACTTGATCCTCTGGATCCAGAGATTCTATCTTTAGTTTTAAATTGATAATTTAATTAGTTTTAAATTGATAATTATTAGTTTTGTAAAAATTGGTTGTTGCCAATGTACAGGCAGTTTTTTATATAGTGAAACCACCTCGAGGGCCGAAGTGGCCCCTAGTGTGCCCACTATAAAATTTCATATTTTCTTATGTTCTTCGTGGTTCTTTGTAGGTCCCCTCCGCACCACGGAGGACATGCACAATACACAATTACGAACACAGTTAGGTAGACCAGCCATGAGTGGATCCTAGGGTCTTTGTTTGGTCTGAAACATTATATATATATATATGTAGTTTCGTTTTCATATTTTTTTCTTTTTAATTACATAAAATCATTTATTTTGGGGAGTAACAAAGTTAATAACTTACTTTAAAGAGTAATGTAATGATGGGATTGTTTAACCTCCTTCGTAACACGAAGTCATATGAAGGAAGGGACCTACACATTTACGTGGGAACCGAATTACTGGTCGCTACACACTCTTCAAATATATTAGCTAAGCTTAAGTAATGTAGACTACTTTGTAGTTTTGTAAATCGAGTTGAGTCACACTACCTCCTAATTCTCTACAACTGTTGCCTTTCACTCATCATTCGCTATACACTATTACACATCCCGGTATGTCAGATTGTAGACCTTTCTCTCTTGTTAGGCGAGGTACGTTGTGGCCAATGTCGTAACACCACTTCTCGTCGATCAGCGAAGTGATGTGGCATTGGGTCTGAGTAGTAGCTTGATGAGTGGCCACCCATGCTTCTGAGCATATGTAAATTTGTAGAGGTTCTTTCATCAAACTTTAAATGTCGCAAATGATGTTAGATAAGCCCATCAAACATTACTTTTACAAAAGTATGTCATTGTTTTCTATTCCAACTTAAATGAACCTTCTATACTGCCCGTAATGAGGCTCTAAAATATTTAGTTTTGAGTGTTGTGAGAATATGTTTTTAATCACATATGTTTTTAAAAGTTCAATTTTCTTTCTGAATTTCAAGATTTACATATTTATGAAACTTTTGCGGAATTTCACAAAATATTGTTTTTTTATGTAAATTTAGAAATGAAAAAATAAAACAAGATATCTTTTATATATTGCGGGCAAACATTTTCTTTTTAATTTCAGTAGAAAAACGGGGCAAAATTATATATATGAAAAAGAAAAACTATGTATTTGTCATTTACCATTACTTATTCGAACAACAGTGGATTTAAGATCGATGGCTGCAAAGAACTCACCTACTGGGAAAGACTAAATCTGTACTCCCTGGAAGCAGAAGAGAGAAGTACACCATAATATATACGTGGAAAATGATCGAAAAACTGCTACCAAACTTCAAACTAAACCCAATTACGTTCCAAACATCCTATCCCAAATTAAAGACCTGACAAGGGACCTCCTGAACATTGAAAGAAAACGACTTGGTTGTCAGGGGGCCCCAAAACCTTTTAACCAGTTTCACCTCAGAAACGTGTCAGGAGTCAAAGTTGAAGTCTTCATAAGAAGACTAGATGCCTGGCTCAGGACGGTACCAGATGAGCGGGTGTACGGTCCAGTGCCGGCTCCAACCTTTTGGGGGCCCTACGTTCAAATATGTTTGTGGCCCCTAATATATACAATTAAATATACAAAAATCTAATAAGTTTATTTAGATAGATATATATCACATACATTCAAAACCTTTCTCTCCTGGCTTTCTTTTATTGCAAATTCATCAATAATATTATCATAGGACAGCTTCCGGCCTACCTCCCGATTGATGCTCATGATGCCCACTCAGACGTTCTTGTGCCATTGTTGACCTGATTCCTGACGTACGTTTTAATTAGCTTCAACTTGGAGAAACTCCTTTCAGCTCTGGCTACGGTCACTGGAAGAGTGACTGCAATTCTGAGAGCAATCCATAGGTTTGGATATAACTCTATCAGCTGCTTCTCGTGTGTGAAGTCAGCAATTCCAGTGCAGTCATCTTCTGAGATGGCAGATCTGATGGCACACATTAGGCGTTTGTTTATATTATAATTTTTTATGATTTTAACAACAAAAAAAATTGCTAGATTTTATATGGAAATAAAATAGATGGCGCTGGAAGAGTTTAAAAAAATCAAAATTTGGCCAATTTTTGTATTTCTATCAATCATTCATTAATTAATTTTTTTATACCGCTTGCTGGGGGCTCTCCCGCTTCGCGAGGCACCACGCACACTGCCTGATCTGCGTAATGTAAGAGCCAGTGCTGGGTGTACACTGTACATGGCTATGTGCTGTGGAGAGCGGAAAAGAGCAACTTGTTTCTCCAGCCAAGACTAGAGGCGAGGCCACCAGCTTGACCTTCGTTTGAAGAGAGACCACCACACGGAACTTTAAAAGGTTAACGAAATATCAACGAATTATTTATAGATTTCTCACACAAAAATATAAAATCAAAACCTAAGACTTTGTAGAATTTTTTTTTTTTTTGTTTAAGGTGCTGCAACTTTTACAAATTTTATAAAAATTCTTGAGCTTATTGATGTAACTTGAAGGAATAAATAATGTAAATAATAAAATAAATTATTGAGGGGTATCTTTTTCTTAGTAATATTTTGTAAAAAAATAAAAAATAAATAAACTGAAAAATGTTTTACACACACACACACATATATATATATATATATATATATATATATATGTGGTGCAAACTCACAAGGAAAAAGAAAAATGATTCCAAGGCCTTTCGTGTATTCAAAAGTACATCTCGTCATTCCCTGACGAGGTGTACTTCTGAATACACGAAAGAACTTGGAATCATTCTTCTTTTTTCTTGCGGGTTTGCATCATTCATTCGTTTCACGTGTCTAATTGTGAAATTCATCCCATATATATATAGTTTCGTTTTCAGTATTTTGTTTTGTAATAACAACATTAATGTCATTTATTTTTGGAGGGATAACAAAGGAAATAACTTATTTTAAAGAGTAATGTAATAATAGGGTTGTTTAACCTCCTTCGTAACATCGAAGGTCATATGAAGGAGGGGGACCTACAAATTTACGTGGGAACCGAATTACGGGTCGATTCACACTCTTCAAATATATTAGCTAAGGCTTAAATAATGTAGACTACTTTGGCAGTTTTTTAAATTCTGGTTGGAGTCACACTACCTCCTAATTCTCCACACTGTTGCCTTTTCGCTCATCATTCGCTATACACTATTACACATCCCGGTATGTCAGATTGTCGACCTTTCTCTTTTGTTAGGTGAGGTACGTTATGGCCAATGTCGTAACACGCCTCCCGTCGATCAGCGAAGTTATGCGACATTGGATGTGGGTAGTAGCTGGATGAGTAGCCGTGCCGTGCGTTCAGATGATGTTGCCACCCATGGATCTGATCCCATGTAAAGCTGCAGTAGGTTCTTTCTCTCATTAAACCTTAGATGTTGCAAATGATGTTAAATAAACCAATCAAACATTACTTCTACGAAAGTACTTCATTATTCTCTGTTCCAATAATTTAAATGAATCTTCTATACTGCCTCAAACGAGGCTCTAAAATTTTTTTTTTCCTGAAAGTGCGGTTATGAATGAAATCCACCTCTTCAAATATAATTTTAAAAGTTCAAATTTTTTCTGAATTTCAAGATTTAAATATTTATGAAACTTTTGCGAAATTTCACAAGATGATATTTTCTTTATGTAAATTTGAAAAAAAGAAAATAAAGTAAAATATCTTTCATATATTGAGGGCAAACATTTTATTTTTAATTTCAGTAAAAGAACGGGACAAAACTGTGTGGTCATTGCAGTTAAATGTATATATTCACGATTTGCGAGGGTGCCCTCTCAAGGCATTGGTTTCTGCCCTATGTAGGAGAATTACGACTTCTGACTGATCGAGGCCCGTGGTGTAGTGGATAGCATATCTGACCGGCAATCGGAAGATCCTGGGTTCGATTCCCGGGCGGTTACCTCATTTTTCATTTGTTCGTTATTTCTCTTCCTCGTGTGCAGAACACTCCTCTATACTTACGTCGTTTCTATACATATATATATATATATATATATGTCTTTCCTGTTTCATTAACTGTTTCCAATTTTTATGAAAACAACGTGATATGTACAGTTTTTTCACGCTGATTTCAAAAGTATAAACCATTTCATCGAGAAATACATAACAAAAAAGTTATGATAAGCAGAAACTAGCAAATAGATGATGAATTTTATTCCATAATTACATTTTTATTCCAAAGTAAAGCTTTCAATATCTTTAAAATGGTAAGAAACAAATCACGATTTTTGTTCCTCTTACGCCACATGAATTCACATAAATATGAGTCTAGCATAGAACGGTGGGTACCACAATGTAGTTTGTTTTTGTACTTTAATAAATGCCAGGTGCTCTCAATTTGTTGCGTGCGCGCGCCAGACTCAGGATCTATGAAGTGTTCGGAATGATTGACTGTAAAATGCTGATAATTATACCCTTCTAAATTTTTTATTCCATCGTAGGCTTTCCATTTGTCTGATATTATTATTGTACCTTCCTCAATATTCTCTTTTATGCAGCACATTAAAGTTTCCGCTAACGTTGAGGGACAGCATACATGAAACATTCATCCGTTTCCCTACAAATACCTCCAAACACCCACTGTTCAAGAAGCAGTCTACCACGCTCATATTTCCTTCTTGAAAACATTGTCTCGTCAATTTCTACAGTTGTTCCGAGGCCTGCAATTCTTACAGGATTTTTTAAAATAGATGCTGCACAAACCTGAAATTATAATAGGTTATGTTAGTTTAGGTTGCTATTTAGGTTAAGTTAGGTTAGGCTAGGCTAGGCTGTAGGACATTGTAGTTATTGTAGTCTATTGCTGTATTGTTGTTCATTTTCAGTTCCTTTGCACAAAACTTTGTTGCTGTATATTCATTTGACCAGCAATAAATAAATATAACAATCTTGCTCAATGGCAATTTCGTATCTTCAAGCCAAGTTCCTTTACGAACTGACATTGTTATATTGCATCCTTTCTTTTGGCATCTCCATACGCAAATTTCATTTACATTTCTTATTAGCATTTGATGTTTTCTAGGACACTGTTTTTCTTTCGGTATTAAGTTATATTCTTGTAAAAAAATTACTGCATTTTCTTCTGTCTCAGTCTTCCTATATAATTCTATAAAATTAAATTTGTCAGTCATTGGAAAGTAAAAAGATGTTGAACTCTTGTCTATGCTTGCGGCGGAAGAACAAAATAGATGCGCAACGCCACAGTTTAAAAAAATAGCCTAGCCCAGTGCTGTCCAACTTCTATAAAGCGCGGCCAAGATGTTGCCTATAATCATACACTGTTGGTTAATACGACTTAGGAACCCGCTGAATGTTGTTCTCCCTACTAGAACTGACAAAATAGGGAAGAAAATTCAGAAATTAAATTTGGCAAACGTCCATTCCGCGGGCCGCAAGTTGGACAGCGCTGGCCTAGCCTATGCTTGCAGTGATAGTCTATGCTTGCAGCGGAAGACCAAAATAGATGCGCAACGCCACCGTTTAAAAAATAGCCTAGCCTATGCTTGCAGTGATTACACCGTTCATACTTTTTGTAGTATTCTATAATTTTCTTTCATTTCGAAAAAACTTATTTTTAGAATCAGCGTATTATTTTAAAATTTCTATAGCCTACGCTGTTTCAAACATTTGCTAGTTTCTGCAAATTATAACTTTTTGGTTATATATTTCTCGATGAAATAGTTTATAATTTTGAAATCAGCGTGAAAAACTGTACATATCACGTTGTTTTCATAAAAATCGGAAACAGTTAATGAAACAGGAAAGATCCAAATTTGGCTGCAGCCGACGCTTCGGGCAACTCTACCCATTTTCAAGGCCTAATAAATAAAAGCTAAAATTAATACATGACAAATATATATGAATGTCGAGAACTAAAACTAATTTAAAGTACAAAATTAAAACTGTTCAAGAATAAAAATTAAAATTACAAAGCAGAAAACAGGCATACAGTAAGCCAAAATCAAAACAAAAGTAAAAATTATATAAATGACAAAAATATACAAGTGATAAAAATAAAACTTAAAAATAAAAACATTCAAACGTAAAATAGTTAAAAACTTTACTAATAAAAAGTTAAACGGAACAAAAAGTTAAACGAAAAATCACAAGAGTAAACCAAACATACCATGCTCACTTGACAGCCACAAAAAACTGAGGCGAAAAGGAGACAGGGCACGAGGGAAAAATTTTTAGTACGTAGGTATTCTAATTAATATAAAGGGGATAACAGCTAGAATCAATATTTAAACTGGAGTTCAAAAATTTAATACACAAAGATTCGTAAATACGGAGGGAGGACGGGGATTTTAATGATTTAAGAATTTTAAAATTGTTAACAGAAATGTCAACCTTACACTTGATAGAATGATTTCTAATAGCACACTGTTGGCAGTAGAGTTCGTTTCTTGCAGGCGAGATTTTGCTCCCATATGGGTATTAGTCATAGGACAGGGAAAGTTTTATCGAAAAAGGAACAGTCTGCTATTAGAAATCATTCTATCAAGTGTAAGGTTGACATTTCTGTTAACAATTTTAAAATTCTTAAATCATTAAAATCCCCGTCCTCTCTCCGTATTTACGAATCTTTGTGTATTAAATTTTTGAACTCCAGTTTAAATATTGATTCTAGCTGTTACCCCCTTTATATTAATTAGAATACGTACATACTAAACATTTTCCCTCGTGACCCTGTCTCCTTTTCGCCTCAGTTTTTTGTGGCTGTCAAGTGAGCATGGTATGCTTGGTTTACTCTTGCGATTTTTCGTTTAACTTTTTGTTCCGTTTAACTTTTTATTAGTAAAGTTTTTAACTATTTTACGTTTGAATGTTTTTAGTTAAGTTTTATTTTTATCACTCGTATATTTTTGTCATTTATATAATTTTTACCTTTGTTTTGAGTTTGGCTTATGCCTGTTTTCTGCTTTGTAATTTTAATTTTTATTCTTGAACAGTTTTAATTTTGTACTTTAAATTAGTTTTAGTTCTCGACATTCATATATTTTCATCATGTATTAATTTTAGCTTTTATTTATTAGGCCTTGAAAATGGGTAGAGTTGCCCGAAGCGTCGGCTGCAGCCAAATATAATGACTTTTTTGCTCTACGTCTTCGTTTTTATCATTTATATATATATATATATATATATGAAAAAGAAAAACTATGTATTTGTCATTTACCATTACTTATTCGAACAACAGTGGATTTAAGATCGATGGCTGCAAAGAACTCAACTACTGGGAAAGACTAAATCTGTACTCCCTGGAAAGAAGAGAGAAGTACACCATAATATATACGTGGAAAATGATCGAAAAACTGCCACCAAACCTAAAACTAAACCTAATTACGATCCAAACATCCCATCCCAAATTAAAGACCCGACAAGGGACCTCCTGAACACTGAATGAAAACGACTTGGTTGTCAGGGGGCCCCCAAGACTTTTTAACCAGCTTCACCTCAAAAACGTGATAGGGGTCAAAGTTGAAGTCTTCAAAACAAGACGAGATGCCTTGCTCAGGACGGTACCAGATGAGCGGGTGTATGGTCCAGTGCAGGCTCCAACCTTTTGGGGGTCCTACGTGCAAATATCTCTGGGGCCCCTAATATATATATATATATACCTTACCTTATGAACCTTATGTTGTTTCGTGCGTTGGTCTCTTTTCACACGGAGGTCAAGCTGGTGGCCCCACCTCTAGGTCTAGCTTGGTGGAGGAGCGAGGTGCTTTCTTGCGCTCTCCACCGTACATAGCCAGGCACGCCCGGCTCATCTGGTACCGTCCTCAGCCAGGCATCCAGTCTTCTCTTGAAGACTTGAACTTTGACCCCCGTTACGTTTCTGAGGTCCTTTGGAAGCTGGTTGAAAAGTCTTGGCCCCCTGACAACCAAGCTATTTTCCTTCAGAGTTGAGGAAGTCCCTTGTTGGGCCTTTAATTTGGGAACACTACACATTCTGCCTTTCCTATTTTCCAGTGTTGTTTGAATCGTAATTGGGTTTAGTTTTAGGTTTGGTACCAGTTTTTCGATCATTTTCCATGTGTAGATTATGGTGTACCTCTCTCTTCTTCTTTCCAGGGAGTGCAGATTTAGTTTACGTAGTCTTTCCCAGTAGTTGAGTTCTTTGCAGCCATCAATCTTGGCTGTGAAATGCCTTTGCGTTTCTTCTAGTTTATTAGTTTCTTCTTTTTTATATGGAAACGTCAAAACTAAGCCGTATTAAAGTTTTGGTATAATCAATGTTTTTATCAGGGGATTCATTACTGTCCTGTCTCTTCTCTGAACGTTCTTAGTACCTGTCCGGCGACTCTTTTTGCTTTATTTATCGCTACTTGATTTTGTGTTTCGAATTTCGCATCATCTGTCATTATTATCCCGAGATCGATCGCTTTCGTGCTTCTCTGAATTTCCTGTCTATCTGGAGCATAATATGCAATCTGTTTAAGTTCTTCTTTTCTACCATATCTCAAGAGCTGAAGTTTCTCGGTGTTAAATGACGTTCTTGTCTTCTGACCATTTGTATATTTTGTTCGTGTCCCGCTGCAAGGCCTCCACGTCATGTACATCGCTGATTTTTCTGCTGATCTTTGTATCGTCTGCAAAGGATGTTACTATACTGTTGCTGTTTACTCCGCTGTCTATGTCTGTTAGCATGATAATGAACAGGAATGGGGCCAGTACTGTCCCTTGTGGTACTGAGCTGCGTACTTCCGATTCTGATGATATACCTTGAATTTTGACGACCTGCAGACGTTCTCCGAGGAAGTTGTAGATCCATTTTCCCACTTTGCCTGTTATTCCCATATATTTAATTTTATGTGCTATTATACCATGGTCACATTTGTCGAAAGCTTTAGCAAAATCTGTGTATATAACATCATAGTTGTTATTGCCTTCCAATGCATCTAGAATATTGTTGTAGTGTTCTATTAGTTGTGATAGGCATGATCTACCTGATCTGAATCCATGCTGATTTTCGTTGAATCTTTCCTGTGTCTCCAGGAAATCATAAATTTTCTCTCTAACTATTCTTTCAAATACTTTGGTGAGGTGGCACGTCAATGACACTGATCTAGTTCTTTGCTTGAGTTCTGTCTCCTCCTTTATATATAGGGACAATGTTTGCTCTTTTCAAGATGCTCGGTATTTCTCCAGTGTCTAGGGATCTTCTCCATATCCAGTATAAAGGTGTAGCTATTTCATTTTTACAGTTTTTAATCAATAATGCGTTCCAATTGTCCAGAACTGCAGCTGAATGCGATTTCATTTGTCCTATAGCTCTCGCTAGTGGACTTCAAAGAAAGTGCAGTATGGAAGACTAAATTTATTGACCTTAATCTGAAGTTACAAGAAAGGGAATTGGAGTCGTCACTTTTGGGTGTAACCAGAAAACACCACTCGATAGAAAGAGTAGAGAATCTTATTCTTGTAGAATAGAACTCTTTACCAAATTCTTTTGCATCAATGAAAAAGCTAGCATTAGCTCTGCTAACAATGTTTGGTTCATTTTATTCATGCGAACAGTTGTTTTCCTCCATGAATTTTGTCAAATCCACCACGAGGAATACCTTACCTTAATTTACCTTAAAGCGCTTCTGCCTCAAGGGTGCGCTGCTCCCACGAAGTCCGCTCAGCGCCTCCTGAGGCGGGGCCACGACGGGGTCGCCACCCTTCTTTTCTCTTGCTCCTGCCATACGATTTGGTCCCCTATTGAATTTGTGGGGGCTGGTCTGTCAGAGGAATACCCTGACACTGTGGGTTGGTCGGGTATGTTGGCTAAAAACATGTCCAAGTGTTTTTTTAAAGTATCTACTGGGACTGCACTTATATCTCTAAGGTACTGAGGCAAGGAGTTAAACAGGCGAGAACCCTGCCTAGAGATACTATTATATTGAAGGGTTTGAATCCTTCTGAGACTGTTTGGTGGGAGGTGATATTTTTTACACATTCTGCCAGTTCTTGTTAAGGTGGGCACAATTGGTTCAGTATTGGGGGCAACTAAAAGCCCTTCTAGAATTTTCCAGGTGTAGATTAGGATGTATCTCTCAAACCTTCTCTCTATGGAATAAAGGTTGAGGCCTCTAAGCCTATCCCAGTAGTTTAATTTGTTTTTACTCACCTGTTGCCCATCAGGTTGTTTAATATACGAGGTAAAGGTTCTTTGTAGGCCCTCAATTTTTTGCAATTCATTCTGTTTGTGGGGAAACCATAATTGAGAGCAGTAGTCAATGCGTGGAAGGACAAGTGATTTCCACAGGGTAAGCATGGTCATACTGTCCCTAGTTCTGAATGTCCTCAGTATATATCCTATTAGTTGTTTGCATGATGAGGTTACTTTGTCAATGTGCCTGTTGAATGTTGCATCTTCAGATAATATAATCCCTAGATCCCTGACATGATCAGTTTGTGCAATATCTTTTCCTGTCGGTCCAGTGTAGTTGAATTGTTCTTTCAGGTATTTATTTGGTCCATACTTAATTAGTTCAAATTTGTCTTCATTGAAGGCCATATTGTTTGCATCTGCCCATGCATATATAGTTTGTAGATCTTTTTGTAGTTCTACACAGTCTTCTTTTTCTGTAATTGGTCTTAGTATTCTGGTATCATCTGCGAATGACAGGAGAGAGCTTCCTAGGTTACAGTTTATATTGTTTAGCATTATAATGAATAGAATTGGTCCAAGTACTGTGCCTTGCGGCACTCCACTAATCACTTCTTTTTCTATAGATCTTGCTCCATTTACAGTTGTTGTTTGTTTTCTGTCAGAGAGAAAGGCATGGATCCATTTTCCTACTTTTCCACAAATACCAAGTTCTCTTAGTTTATGGAATAATATACCATGGTCAACCTTGTCAAAAGCTTTTGCAAAGTCTAGATAGATGACATCAACATTGTGGTTTTCTCCCAAGTATTGTAGGATTGTATTGCAATGGTCTATAAGTTCAGTAAGGCAGGATCTCTTGTGTCTGAAGCCATGTTGAAAGTCTTCTAAGAGATGTTCATTTTCTATAAAACTGACAATGTGCCTTTTCAGGACTTTCTCAAATATTTTAATAATATGGGAAGTCAAAGATATGGGTCTATAGTTCTTGGCTTCCTTTCTTTTGCCTCCTTTGTAGATTGGGGTAATATTTGCTTGTTTCATGATTGGTGGTATTCTACTGGTGTCTAGTGAGGATCTCCACAGGATTTTCAAAGGCAGAGATAAAGTATGTTTGCATTCCTTAAGAATCTTGGCTCCAATTCCATCTGGACCAGGGGCTGAACTCCCCGGTAGCTCTGTTATTGCCTGTTGTATATCTCTAGTGGTTACTTGTATATCTTCCAATAATGGTCTGTCTTGGTCATTTTCTTCTCTATCAAAAATTGCTGTAGTTTTATTTTCTTTGCTACTTCAGGGGTACTCCAGCTTAAAGCATATTGAGATTGTAAAATGTTTGCCATTTCCTGTGTATTAGATGTGAGAGTTAGTCCATCTTTAGCAAGCAATGGGCCAATGCTCGTTTTGATAACTGATTTGCGTTTAGCATAGCTAAAGAAGAATTTGCTATTTTCCTTTATAGTGCCAATAGCTTTGTGTTCATTAACAATATTCTCTCTTATGGTTGACTCCTTTATTTTAAGTTCTAACATCAGTATCTGATTCCGGATGTTACTATGTCTTGTATCACTTAATTGCTTTGTCAGTTGTTTAGATAGCTTTGTTCTCTTTCGCATAAGTGTCCTTCTGTATCTGTGCTCTTTTGTCCGGTGCTTCTGTGCACTATCGTTTTTCTTTGGTGTGTGTTTGTATAATGCTGATGACAGCAGGTATTGTATTCTACTCCAGCATTCTTCTGGCTTTAGGTTTTCTAATTCATCTTCCCAGTTTATTTCTCCCAGACAGTTATTTATTGATGTCCAGTCTGACTTGTGCAGGTTTAGGTCAGAGTATGGCAAGTTCGTTTGGCATGGGTCTTGCTTACATTTGTGGAGGGACAAGTTTGTGAATATGTGCATGACATTGTGGTCGGAGTGTATAGTTGGTGTTATAACAATGTGGTCAATTGTAGTTGCATTATTTGTCAGCACTAAATCTAGGATATTATTTTTTCTAGTTGGCCAGTGGACATGTTGTACTAGGAGCAGTTTTTCCATAAACTCATTCAGGTGTTTTGATTTGGACCTTTTTGTCCCTGATTTCATACCACCATATTGGTTCCGGGACATGATACCCCCACTAAGAAGGCCATATTTTCATCAATGTTTCTCCGCGCCCTTAGGATCGCCAGTCCGGAATACATCGATGCCGAATTGGAAAAAATCAACGGTATTGGAAGTGATTTGTGTTATCCATCTGCGTTTATGGAATCTTGTCTCAACAAGGCAAAACGAACTTTCTATCGTGTCAATATTAACACTCGTAATTTGTCAAAAAATATTTTAGTACTTCCATTTTTCCCGGGCTTTTTAGGCATTGCTAATGTACTTAAACTTTTGGATATTAATGTAGTATTTTCATATAACAATATTGTGAAAAATATCATAGTAAAAAATAGCCCTACCAATAATTCAGGCATTATCTATAAAATTGGTTGTAAACAATGTGATTCCTTTTACATAGGTCAGACGGGAAAGGATTTGCACACACGTATAAAACAGCATCAATATTCCGTTAGAACAGGAAAGTTGTCCAGTGCCCTTTTTGTCCATTTGTCAGAGTTAGCCCACTGTATTGATTGGAATAATGCTTCAGTTTTATTCCATTCAAGCAACATTGTTAATAGAAATATTCTTGAGTCTGCCATTATCCAACTTTCAAATAACTTCAACATAAGCAAAGGTCTTTTTCAACTCGATCCTGTTATGTTGAATTCCTTTAAAACAGATTTAAATAAGAAGGGTAAAACATTAAATCTTTGGTAAACTTGTCTTCTACTTTATTAACTTTTAATTTGCATTTTATTTTTTATTTATATCAAAACCTGACCATAGGCAGCAGTGTGTTAAAACCCGGACAGAGTTCCAGTATAAATTTGTATTTTTATAATCCATTTGATCTTGTGCTAAAAATCGATTAACTTTTAATTTGCATTTTATTTTTTTTTTTTTTATATATATCGAAACCTGACCATAGGCAACATTGTGTTAAAACCCGGCAGAGTTCCAGTATAATTTTGTATTTTTATAATTTGATCTTGTGCTAAAAATCGATATTTTTCCTTACAAATCTGTACGCCTCACTGGTAATCCTTTAAGGTTTTGATTTTTAATTTTTTTATTTTTTTACTTCTCTGTTTATTGTATATATATGTATGTATGTATGTATGTATGTATTTGTATATTAGATATGTATATATATATATATATATATATATATATATATGTGTGTGTGTGTGTATGTATGTTATTTATTTTTTCTTTTTTTTTTCTTTCTGTAACCTATATAGAGGCTTAACCTTTTTATGTACTTCAGTGTTCCTGAGGATGTCATTAGACGAAAGCGCTTGAGCACCATTTGTGTTTCCTTTCCTTCGTGGTTTTATTCATCTATATATATATATATATGAATAGAAACGACGTAAATAAGGAGCGTCTCCGCACACGGGGAAGAGAAATAACGAATAAATGAAAAATGAGGCGAACCGCCCGGGAATCGAACCCAAGACCTTCCAATTGCCGGTTGGGTGCGCTACCATTACACCACGGACCTCGATCAATCATAAATCGAAATTCTCCTACATAAATATAGCTTCCCTCACCAGCTATCTGCAAAGCAGACAGGATCCAGCTTTGGGACATGGATCTGCTTTGCAGATAGCTGGTGAGGGAAGCTATAATTATGGGACCTCTTTGCGAGTGACGCGTTCCCCGCGTCGGGCTAGCATCATGAAAAAGAAAAACTATGGTATTTGTCATTTACCATTACTTATTCGGACTATAGTGGATTTAATTATCCCAGAAGAGTTCCTTGTTCCATGCACTGTCTGTGTGTATCATATATATATATATATATATACACTGCTACAGCTCAAAAAGCATTTGCATGGATCTAGTTTAGTTTAGTTTTAAATTACTTTATTCAACCTCGAATTTTATTATCAGAACTGAGCTTGAAGAAGTTAATTATTGTTACTTTATTTTGCTGTAAGAACATCTTTAACAGTTAATTGTATCATGTTTCATCTCAATTATTGATCCTCAAATGAAAACGTTCCTAATTCTTCATCCTTTCATTACGACCCACCTCTATTTTAATTTTCTTAAACTATACGAATAAAATCAGTTGTTCTGTGTTGTATATTCTCTAACATACCTGTACCGTGCAGCGTACTCTATACAATTTCTAATGAATCATTTATGTAATGTGGTGACCTAACCAAATTAGAGTAAACATAAGAATTGTGTAGTCTGTAGATCATTACCTTGCTTTTGTAATAACATTTCTATTTTTTATGATATATATATATATATATATATATATATATATATATATATATATATATATATATATATATATATTTAGGAGAAATCCAATGACAAGGAGGAATGTAAATGCCATGAAAAGTCTTCTTTAATGCGCAACGTTTCGAGCAATACGCTCATCATCAGGCTAGATAATAACAATATGAAATTAGAATCAATAAATAAATGTGAACAAGACAAAATAATTTCCATAAAACCTATTCAGTAAAAGCAAATTTTAAAAAGACTAAAAGAAGAGGGTTAAATTCAAAGTTATAAAAATTTACATATAAAATTAACCAGAAATTTAAAAAGCTATTTTTAAATTACATATAGTAAATTTGAAATTAGTACACTGGAATAATTAACACTAATACAATGGAATAATTAACACTACGAACCTTTCAATGTAGAAGCAAACCGCATGACTATATATATATATATATATACACAAAGTAAAAATCTTCTTCCAAAGAACTTAATTTTTTAATTGAAATTCAAAAGAAAAAGTTTACCCTTAATATGTAAAGCTTATTACTTTATAATTCTTTTTTTAACTTTTTAAAATTATGAACACAATTTTAAATTTCTTTCCTAAAATTTTCATAAATATTTAAATCTTGAAAATCAGAAACGAAAATTAATATTTAAAATCGCCTTTCAAAATCAACTTCGATTAATTTGAGTGGGTTTATATAACCATATTTTGCAGCTTCGTTTGAGGCCAATCTTAAGTAGTTTACTAAAATCATTATAGTTAAAAATACATAGAATTATTGTTGTTCAATTAGTTTATTTAACTTATGCAACATCTACAATTCTATGACGTGAAGGACCTAATGCAGTTTTACGTAGGATCTGAACCACGGGTCGCTACATCACCTGAACTCGAAACACGGCCCCTCTTCAGACTTTTCCCAGACACAATGTCACTTAACTTCGCTCATTGCCGGGAAGCGGTGTTACGACATTGGCCATGACGTAGCACACCTAACAGAAGAGAAAGATCGACAGTCTGAGTAACGGGATGTGTAACGGTGTGGAGAATAAGGAGCTGGTGTGACAAAACTGAGTTTACAAAACTACCAAAGTAGTCTACATTACTTAAGTCTCACATAATATATATAGTGATATATATAGTGAGGCAGTTATATGGAATTTAACAAATTTAAAATATATATTTTAAATCATATTGGGATCTTTTTGGTTTGACGGCCGACGGAAAAAAACGAGTCATGGCTACGGACCGTCACATTCTAGACTCTACCAACTGGTTAGGTTAACTGAATGCCCAGTTAGATTAACAAAATGCCCGGTTAAGTCAACTGTACGCCCTTGACGATTGGTTAGGTTAAGTCATGATATTTTCGTTAGTTTACTGTCAAGACAAACGAAAATATCATGACTTAACCTAACCAATCGTCATGACCGTACAGTTGATCTAAAACTTTCAGGGATTTTGGAATCCATGCAATCCCTATGCAAGATATGGGAGTTGCAAATACGAAAAAAAATGCCGTTACAACCACCCTCTAAGGAAAGCAACGAGTGAACAAGAAAAACGAACATCAAAGAAGAGTGCCAATTTTTTAGACGCAGCCAACACAATTCAGCTGCTAAATATTATCCAGCAATTACAAAATCAGCTGACAAATATAGGAATCCGAGAGCCGGACAGAAGGCACGCACAAAGGCACTTCATGCGATATCGGTACAACAGGTACCGTCAAAGATAAAAAGAGGTAAATTCTCGGAGGACCACAAGGCAACGAAACCGGCATCCTCATTGGAAAACAAATCAGAACCACCTGTATGCGAAAACGATAGAGAAAAAATAAAAATAATCCTAGTCAACATTCATTCAGGGCCTTAAATCAAACCATTCCCCGAACAAAGTTTTATACCTGAAAGGACTCATGCAAGAAACCGGAGCAGGCTTTGCATGCCTCACGGAAACTCATCTGAAAGACTGCCAGTTCATTTGGGGATAACTAGACTTAAGAAGTTTGGATACTTCATTTCGAATACGTAATGATAAATAACCATAAAAAGGTAATTTAATACAGGGTGTACATAAAGTCAGGATCTATTTTTGTGAAATAATTATTTTTTCTATTTTTCTTTTCAGAAGCCCTTAGAATGAATACAGAAGAGCGTGTGGCAATAGTAATTTGGCGAATCGAGGGAAAGAAATACAATGACATCAGAGAGAAGTTTAGAAGGAGATTTCATAAGCCGGGGCCAATAGACAAGACAATACGAAAATTGGTGAACAAATTTAAACGAACGGGATCTGTAAATGATGAAGCAAGATCAGGACGACCGTGTATGTCAGATCTTACCGTGAATACAGTACGCGGAATTATCAGTGAGGAGCCACGTACGTCCGTTCGTGCTGCATCACACAGACTCGGCCTCCCGATGTCATCTGTGCACAAAATTTTGAAAGTTAATTTGCAGAAGAAAAGCTATCATTTGCAGGTTTTACATGATTTACATGTGGAAGATTTCCCTCGATGAAGTGCTGTGTGTGCTGATCTCGTAGAACAAATCTGGAGTGATAATTTAATGGACAACATTCTCTTTAGTGATGAAGCCACTTTCCATACGTGTGGAAAAGTAAATCGCCATAATTAATTAAGTTAGGTTAGATCAAATCAAATTTGGAAAGGTTAAATTAGATCACTTTAGGTTTTGTTTTCATTACTACTATTTTTGGTAATTATTCGTTTTAGTGCTCCCTCTCCTTTCTAAACCAAAACACATTTTTCTGGTGTTTTTTGGTGTGATTTGTTTAAATCTGAACTTCGTTTCTTTGGGAAATGAGCCGTTTTTGAGAAATTTTCAATTTTAAAATTTCTAAAAACGGCTCATTTCCCAAAGAAACGAAGTTCAGATTTGAAAAAAAAAAAAAAAACCAGAAAAATGTGTTTTACCTAACCTAACCTAACCTAACCCAACCTAACCTAACTCTTTTGCAATAATATTGGTCAGCAACTTGTCTATAATTACACTCATGACCACACTGCGGACAAATAACACGAGTTGGTAAAACACCATGACTGGTAAAGAAAACTTCAGCACCGTCTTCTTTTTTATAAATATCTTGTATTAATTGATAGTAATCCAAATCACAACCTCCACAAACCATAGCGAAAAGCGAACTGAAAAAGCATTATGGGAGATTCAAAATGCACGTCTCTGATTGGTCGGATAAGGTCACATGAAACAAAAACCAGATTTAATCGGCTGATTTGACCTACGTTTCCTAAATTTGCCACGAGATGTCTCCCCATAAAACTGGAGAGGACGGAGAGCAGCAAAATTTTAACCGAGCAAAGAGCTGAACACTGGGTCAATGGCCTGTAATGGCTGCTTATCGACATCTAAATTTTTTTTTTCCGTAAAAAATAATTACTACATTTCCTTGATTTTTATCAGTTTTCCTGAGGTTTCAAGGTGTCCTGAATATGAATTTGTATGTTAAATTGTCATAGAATGTCTCCTTCTATCGAAAACGAAGGGAGCATTAAAACGAATATTAACCCTATTTTTAAATAAATGTTTTATAATTTTAAGAGCCTCTGTTTTATTGCACTCATAATTTCAATGATATTTTACATAATTTTATAATTTCAGTTGTAGATGTACAGTATATAATTTATGCGTATCGAAATGAATAGTTAGGCCTTGAAAATTATTATTCATAGAAAAAGAAAACGATTCATTTAAGGAGTAACGCTTATATATATATATATATATATGATGAATAAAACCACGAAGGAAAGGAAACACAAAATGGTGCTCAAGCGCTTTCGTCTAATGACATCCTCAGGAACACTGAAGTACATAAAAGGGTAACAGCCTATATATGACGCGTTCGGTGGAGAAGGGGCGAACCCAACATTTTCGAATTATGCCACAAAATGCAGTTAAAGTTTGTAAACTTTAAACCTTTGTATTTTTCCGGTTTATTGAAATGTTGTATGAATTTGAACACATGTTTGAGTAAAATATTGTTGTGTAATATGTCGATATAATAAAACGCCAAGAAATTTTACAATATTATTTATTGATAGCTTCTGATGTTAACTGGTGTAATCCATTATTTGGTCCTCTTCGTCGAATGTTGATTACCTGCTTCAACTGTTTCGGTTTCTTCCAGTTCCTTTAACAATCTTGTATAATAGTTCACTGCAGTTGCAGGCATTAGGTCTGATAATTCTTTGAGATTTTTATTTTTTCCTTAGTTATTGGCAGCAATTGGGAATACTTTGGTTGCAGTGTCTGCTGGGCTAGATTGAATAAACTGACACTGTAGGATTTTTTCCCTTTCTGCAGTCTGACGGGATGGCTATTATCTGGGGTTGTGCGGTATGCAGTAGATATTACGTAGCCTTCTTTGTGTTGAAAGTCAAATATTAACTTTCTTGTATCTGTAAATTTAGTAGTTGTTGATTTCCTAATGACAATGCACGTTTTTAGGACGTCAAAATCGAGAAAATCAGCCTGTTTCATTTCTACAACTAGGAAGCGCTGCGAAACGGCTGTAGTTATGACCGTAACATAATCTTTTTTGGTGTAAATAATATTGCTGTAATTATTTTTTATATTTTGTTCAATTTGGCCAAATTGAGCATCACAGGGCATTGTCGAGTGACCAGAAAGTAGATAGATGTGTTCAATGTGAAGCAATGATGCGGAGTGAATTTCTCTCGAGATACATTAAAACCTAAATTTTACCGTGAAAGAGTGCAGACTAACATCTAATTTTTTGCATAGGTAAAGCAAAGGTTTTAAAGGATAATTATACGACAAAAAACTCATTTTTCGAATTTTGTGGCGTTCGCCCCTTCTCCACCGAACGCGTCATATAGGTTACAGAAAGAAAAAAAAGAAAAATAACTAACATACATACATACACACACACACACACACATATATACATACATATCTATATATACATATACATACATATATATATATATATATATATATATATATATATGCAATAAACAGAGAAGTAAAAATAAAAATTAAAAATTAAAAATTAAAGGATTATCCGTGAGGCGTACAGATTTGTAAGGAATAATATCGATTTTTAGCACAAGATCAAATGGATTATAAAAATACAAATTTATATTGGAATACTGCCCGGGTTTTAACACTCTCACATGGCCTATGGTCAGGTTTCGATATATATAAAAATAAAATGCAAATTAAAAGTTAATAAAGTAGCAGACAAGTTTACCAAGATTTAGTGTTCTACCTTTTTATCTAAATCTGTTTGGAAGGAATTCAAATAACAGGATCGAGTTGAAAAAGACCTTTGCTTATGTTGAAGTTATTTGAAAGTTGGAAAATGGCAGACTCAAGAATATTTCTATTAACAATGTTGCTAGAATGGAATAAAACTGAAGCATTATTCCAATCAATACAGTGGGCTAACTCTGACAAATGGACAAAAAGGGCACTGGACAACTGTCCTGTTCTAACGGAATATTGATGCTGTTTATACGTGTGGCAAATCCTTTCCCGTCTGACCTATGTAAAAGGAATCACATTGTTTACAACCAATTTTATAGATAATGCCTGATTATTGGTAGGGCTATTTTTTACTATGATATTTTTCACAATATGTTATATGAAAATACTACATTAATATCCAAAAGTTTAAGTACATTAGCAATGCCTAAAAAGCCCGGGAAAAATGGAAGTACTAAAATATTTTTTGACAAAGTACGAGTGTTATTATTGACACGATAGAAAGTTCGTTTTGCCTTGTTGAGACAAGATTCCATAAACGCAGATGGATAAACACAAATCACTTCCAATACCGTTGATTTTTTCCATTCGGCATCGATGTATTCCGGACTGGCGATCCTAAGGGCGCGGAGAAACATTGATGAAAAAATGGCCTTCTTAGTGGGGGTGTCATGTCCCGAGTAAAAGTGTACGTAGGACAAATGTTTGTTGTTTGTTATCTAAAATTGGTTGTAAACAATGTGATTCCTTTTACATAGGTCAGACGGGAAAGGATTTGCACACACGTATAAAACAGCATCAATATCCGTTAGAACAGGACAGTTGTCCAGTGCCCTTTTTGTCCATTTGTCAGAGTTAGCCCACTGTATTGATTGGAATAATGCTTCAGTTTTATTCCATTCTAGCAACATTGTTAATAGAAATATTCTTGAGTCTCACTTTCCAACTTTCAAATAACTTCAACATAAGCAAAGGTTTTTCAACTCGATCCTGTTATTTTGAATTCCTTCCAAACAGATTTAGATAAGAAAGGTAGAACACTAAATCTTTGGTAAAACTTGTCTGCTACTTTATTAACTTTTAATTTGCATTTTATTTTTATATATATCGAAACCTGACCATAGGCAGAGTGTTAAAACCCGGGCAGTATTCCAATATAAATTTGTATTTTATAATCCATTTGATCTTGTGCTAAAAATCGATATTATTCCTTACAAATCTGTACGCCTCACGGATAATCCTTTAATTTTTTAATTTTTAATTTATTTTTACTTCTCTGTTTATTGCATATATATAATAGATATATATATATATATATATATATATATATATATTATATATATAGTATGTATATTAGGGTGCCACACTCTATAGGGGCAGTTTTTAGAATTTGGAAATTTCGAATGGCCCTTAGTCATATGTTTGGTTGGATGAGAAAACCTAAATATGAAGTTTGAGCCGATCGAAGTACATTTAGAGGTTCCGCATCGACCGTTTTCTGTTGTACCGTGTGTTCGAAATAATGGATTTATCTGGGAAACCTGTAACCATGGCCTATTACATATATACAGGGTTGAAAAAACCATGGTTTTAAAAAAAAAAAAAAACCAATGGTTTTTTTAAAAAAAAAAACTTAACTCAGAAACTCAATTAGGTACTGGTACTCAGAAATTAGAATTGCTGACTCTCATTTTTTAATTGGAAGATGTTAGATGTAAGAAGTGCTAACTTCACAAAATGAAATAAACCTAATAACAACATTTATATTTGTAGCCATGCGTTTATAATGTAATTGATACAGGTAACTTCAATCCTTTTATGTGTAATGCCACTATTAAATAGGCCTGCTAGTGCAAGGTAGCTATATTATATACTACCGTACATACTAGGCTACCCTGAAATGATGGTTTTTAGGTCTTATCAATATAAATATAAGTTTTAGTTTTAGAGCTATTAGTTTATGAATTAAATAATTTGTGTGTAAAAATTGAAATTATAAAAAAACAAAAACCCCCAGAAAAACGGTTTTTTTAAAATGGTTTAAACCATGGTTTAAACCAATGGTTTAAACCATTTGGGTTGAACCAGCCAACCCTGCATATATATTGCTATAATTTATGCATTTCATAAATTTAAATATTTATAATTAATATTTGCTTCTCATTGTATATATTTTCACTACTTTTCAGCATTGAGATCTGGCAACAGCGCAACGCCGGGTTAGTGTGGTGAGTCACACTGTCACAGTCTTCAGTCAATCAGTCTCCTTCACGCATTCAACGCGTGATCATCTCGTGATGGCTACCGCAAGTTCACTGAGATCCAAGACCGAGATATGGCTAATCGGACACGCCAACCCAAGCCCCCTAACGGGAAACAGGTTACCTTCAAATGGTGAAGTGCTTCGCGGTTTATACAGTTTCATAAGGTGCAAAAACAACTTCTAGCCGAGGCGGCGCGTAATGTGATCGTCGAGGTGTATACTTTCTGGGCTATGGCCAGAATCCGACCATGACTCCAAAAGCGCCGCGCGAAAACTGCTTAGACTTTACGACAATTGGCAGGCACTGCAGCGCAGCCGGAAGCGGTCCGGCGCCACAGTGAGGCAGCCAGGGCGGCCTTCACCGAGGGACTCGATGACATTTTTGACGTGGCTCTCGACAACGCCCTTTCCGTCATCACCATCCAGGAGGATCGCGACTTCCTTCTTGCTCAACGCGAAAAGGGTCGCCGTGGTGTCATGTCCGGGGTGGACAAAATCTCACTGGAATTGAGCAACGTGCATCCGCGCGTGAAGCTGCCAAAGAAAGGCAACGCCAAAAGCAATCAGAGCAATCACTGGCAACAGCAACCCTTACATCATCAACTCGTCGTCGTCGCCTAATTGCTCGACAGAAGAGGAAACCAATCCACCTACAAAGCGCCGTCGCAAAAAGAACATTATGACTCAAGACCTAGCGTCGGCACTGGACCGGACCAAAACAAGCAAACCGTGGAGCCGTTCAACTCATGAAAGCAGCTGCTTCCAGTCTGGATATCAAGACACAGATGAACTGGCTCTCAGTCACGAGACGATTCGGCGTTGGCGATTGCGTCATCGAGGGGAAATCGCCAAAGAAGTGAAGATGACGTTCGATCCCAGTGTCCCGCTCATCGTTCACTGGGACGGGAAGATGGTCTCCGACTTCAGCGGCAAGAAGGTCGATCGCCTCGCCATAGTCGTGTCCGGCGACGGCGTCGACAAACTTCTCTCCGTGCCGAAGCTGCCTGCTGGAACTGGTCGCGCCCAAGCAGATGCTGTACTGAACTCGTTGGATGACTGGGGAATCGCTGATCGTGTCGTCGGGCTCTCCTTTGACACGACAGCTGCCAACACGGGCGTCGCCGTTTCGGGCGCTTGCGTCTTCATCGAGCAGGGCCTTCACCGCCAGCTGCTGAACCTGGCCTGTCGGCACCACATGCTAGAATTGGTGGCAGAGAAAGCCTTCATCGAGTGCATGGGCCCCTCCTCTGGTCCTGACATTAAACGTTCTCGCGACTGAAGGAGCGCTGGCAATCCGTCTGCACCGACCAATTCAGCGCCATCTCCAAGGAAGACCTTACTAAGCCGCTGCTCAAGGCGCGAGACGATCTGATCGCGCGTTTCAAGGGTCACATCACCAAGGGCCAGCCGCGGGACGACTACCAAGAGCTCCTGGAGCTGGCGATCATAGCGCTTGGAGGCGTCCCCCAGCGAGGTGTGCGCTTCATGCGACCGGCGTACTCCACGCGCCCGGTGGATGGCCAAAGTGATATACGCCATCAAGCTCCACCTCTTCCGGCAGCAGCTCCCCATTAAGGCTCGCGAGGCCCGGGGCATCCTGCGCTTCGTAAACTTTGCGCTGCTGGTTTACATTCCGGCCTGGTTTACGGCGCCCCTTCCCGCCGCTGCCCCTCGAACTGACCTGCGATGCTCAAGGCGCTGGTTGACTACGACAAGGTGGACAAGGACGTGTCCAAGGCTACCTCCCCTGTGTTTCGACGACATCTCTGGTACCTGAGTGAACACCTGGCCGCCCTCGCTCTCTTCGATGACGACACTCCGCTGGAGGAGAAGAGTCGAATGCGACGGCCATCAAGGATGTCGAGGGCACCGAGGAGCCACCCAAGCGCATTGCCCTGGACGTCTGCCCGGAGGAGCTCGAGCGAAAGACAGTCGCAGACTTTTGCACGACATCCAGCACGCTTCTTTTCGAGCGGCTCGCGATCAATACTTCTTTCCTAGAGTTGGAGCCGGCTACCTGGTCGAACAATGCGTCCTACCTGGCGGGGAAACGCCGTGTCTCTACGTTGAGCGTTGTCAATGTCCGGGCGGAGCGAGGGGTCGCGCTGATGCAGAACTACAATCTCGCACTCACCAAGGACGAGGAGCAACGGCAGTACTTGATGCAAGTCGTTGAGAAGCACCGCAAAGAGCACCCGAGCGCCCGCAGCGGAAATCCTAACGGGTTTGGGAGTACTTTATGGTATATTTGAATTTGCTTCATTTTTGTAGGGTGTTACTCCTATTAATCCTGTATAACAATGTATAATCGTATATACACTTTATTTCTAGTTATTATTTTGATTTATATGGCCAGTAGGCTCAGTATATTACTATGATTAATACGAATAAATGTTTTTTATTTTATAATATTAAGTTGTTTTGTTGCAATAAAATTGAAATTGATTTAAAGATTTTGTATTATTAATAAACATTACACACAGAGAATAGTATCCTGCTACCCAGCATGGTGGACAAGTTTATTCCAATTAATTATGAAATAATGTTGAACAATATTGTTAAGGTGTTTGCACTGTTGCTAGTTGCGTATTGTGTTGTTATAGCTGTTGCCGGTTGGTGTGGTTTGGATTAAAGCATAAACGTATTAAGGTGAAACTTTGAAAAAAAACTTTTGAACCGCGACAAAAATATTAATATAAAAAAAATATTGGAGATGGATAAACTTAATGCTATGGAAATATAGCTGTGACTGTCCTCTACGCCATGGTATATGATAGCATTTATATTGACATTGTACATGTTACTTTACCCCTTGGAGCTGGAGAAATTTCTTGGAGAAACTCATTACTTTGACACGTGGTACGCCAGAGATGGTCGATGCGGAACCCCTAAATATCCTTCAATTTGGCTAAAATTTCATATTCAGGGCTTTTTCACCCAACCTAACAATCCCACAAAGGGCCGTCCTAAATATCAAAAAATGATTTTTATGTGGCACCCTAAATTGTATATGTATATATAGATATGTATGTATATATGTGTGTGTGTGTGTGTATGTATGTATGTTATTTATTTTTCTTTTTTTTTCTTTCTGTAACCTATATATAGGCTGTTACCCTTTTATGTACTTCAGTGTTCCTGAGGAGTCATTAGACCGAAAGCGCTTGAGCACCATTTTGGTTTCCTTTCCTTCGTGGTTTTATTCATCATATATATATATATATATATATAAGCGTTACTCCTTAAATGAATCGTTTTCTTTTTCTATGAATAATAATTTTCAAGGCCTAACTATTCATTTCGATACGCATAAATTATATACATCTACAACTGAAATTATAAAATTATGTAAAATATCATTGAAATTATGAGTGCAATAAAACAGAGGCTCTTAAAATTATAAAACATTTATTTAAAATAGGGTTAATATTCGTTTTAATGCTCCCTTCGTTTTCGATAGAAGGAGACTTCTATGACAATTTAACATACAAATTCATATTCAGGACACCTTGAAACCTCAGGAAAACTGATAAAAATCAAGGAAATGTAGTAATTATTTTTACGAAAAAAAAATTTAGATGTCGATAAGCAGCCATTACAGGCCATTGACCCAGTGTTCAGCTCTTTGCTCGGTTAAAATTTTGCTGCTCTCCGTCCTCTCCAGTTTTATGGGGAGACATCTCGTGGCAAATTTAGGAAACGTAGGTCAATCAGCCGATTAAATCTGGTTTTTGTTTCATGTGACCTTATCCGACCAATCAGAGACGTGCATTTTGAATCTCCCATAATGCTTTTTCAGTTCGCTTTTTCGCTATGGTTGTGGAGGTTGTGATTTGGATTACTATCAATTAATACAAGATATTTATAAAAAAGAAGACGGTGCTGAAGTTTTCTTACCAGTCATGGTGTTTTACCAACTCGTGTTATTTGTCCGCAGTGGTCATGAGTGTAATTATAGACAAGTTGCTGACCAATATTATTGCAAAAAGAGTTAGTTATTGGGTTAGTTAGGTTAGGTTAGGTAAAAACATTTTTCTGGTGTTTTTTTTTTTTTTTCAAATCTGAACTTCGTTTCTTTGGGAATGAGCCGTTTTCAGAAATTTTAAATTGAAAATTTCTCAAAAACGCTCATTTCCCAAAGAAACGAAGTCAGATTTAAACAAATCACACAAAAAACACCAGAAAAATGTGTTTTGGTTTAGAAAGGGAGGGAGCACTAAAACGAATAATTACCAAAAATAGTAGTAATGAAAACAAAACCTAAAGTGATCTAATTTAACCTTTCCAAATTGATTTGATCTACCTAACTTAATAATTATGGCGATTTACTTTTCCACACGTATGAAAGTGGCTTCATCACTAAAGAGAATGTGTCCATTAAATATCACTCAGATTTGTTCTACGAGACAGCACACACAGCACTTCTCGAGGGAAATCTTCCACATGTAAATCATGTAAAACCTGCAAATGATAGCTTTTCTTTGCAAATTAACTTCAAAATTTTGTGCACAGATGACATCGGGAGGCCGAGTCTGTGTGATGCAGCACGAACGGACGTACGTGGCTCCTCACTGATAATTCCGCGTACTGTATCACGGTAAGATCGACATACCGGTCGTCCTGATCTTGCTTCATCAATTTACAGATCCGTTCGTTTTAAATTTGTCACCAATTTCGTATTGTCTTGTTATTGGCCCCGGCTTATGAAATCTCCTTTAAACTTCTCTCTGATGTCATTGTATTTCTTTCCCTCTTCGCCAAATTACTATTGCCACACGCTCTTCTGTATTCATTCTAAGGGCTTCTGAAAAGAAAAATAGAAAAAAATAATTATTCACAAAAATAGATCTGACTTTATGTACACCTGTATTAAAATTACCTTTTTATGGTTATTTATCATTACGTATTCGAAATGAAGTATCCAAACTTCTTAAGTATAGTTATCCCAAATGAACTGGCAGTCTTTCAGATGAGTTCCGTGAGGCATGCAAGCATGCTCCGGTTTCTGCATGAGTCCTTTCAGGTATAAAACTTTGTTCGGGGAATGGTTTGATTTAAGGCCCTGAATGAATGTTGACTAGGATTATTTTTATTTTTTCTCTATCGTTTTCGCATACAGGTGGTTCTGATTTGTTTTCCAATGAGGATGCCGGTTTCGTTGCCTTGTGGTCCTCCGAGAATTTACCTCTTTTTATCTTTGACGGTACCTGTTGTACCGATATCGCATGAAGTGCCTTTGTGCGTGCCTTCTGTCCGGCTCTCGGATTCCTATATTTGTCAGCTGATTTTGTAATTGCTGGATAATATTTAGCAGCTGAATTGTGTTGGCTGCGTCTAAAAAATTGGCACTCTTCTTTGATGTTCGTTTTTCTTGTTCACTCGTTGCTTTCCTTAGAGGGTGGTTGTAACGGCATTTTTTTTCGTATTTGCAACTCCCATATCTTGCATAGGGATTGCATGGATTCCAAAATCCCTGAAAGTTTTAGATCAACTGTACGGTCATGACGATTGGTTAGGTTAAGTCATGATATTTTCGTTTGTCTTGACAGTAAACTAACGAAAATATCATGACTTAACCTAACCAATCGTCAAGGGCGTACAGTTGACTTAACCGGGCATTTTGTTAATCTAACTGGGCATTCAGTTAACCTAACCAGTTGGTAGAGTCTAGAATGTGACGGTCCGTAGCCATGACTCGTTTTTTTCCGTCGGCCGTCAAACCAAAAAGATCCCAATATGATTTAAAAATATATATTTAAAATTTGTTAAATTCCATATAACTGCCTCACTATATATATCACTATATATATTATGTGAGACTTAAGTAATGTAGACTACTTTGGTAGTTTTGTAAACTCAGTTTTGTCACACCAGCTCCTTATTCTCCACACCGTTACACATCCCGTTACTCAGACTGTCGATCTTTCTCTTCTGTTAGGTGTGCTACGTCATGGCCAATGTCGTAACACCGCTTCCCGGCAATGAGCGAAGTTAAGTGACATTGTGTCTGGGAAAAGTCTGAAGAGGGGCCGTGTTTCGAGTTCAGGTGATGTAGCGACCCGTGGTTCAGATCCTACGTAAAACTGCATTAGGTCCTTCACGTCATAGAATTGTAGATGTTGCATAAGTTAAATAAACTAATTGAACAACAATAATTCTATGTATTTTTAACTATAATGATTTTAGTAAACTACTTAAGATTGGCCTCAAACGAAGCTGCAAAATATGGTTATATAAACCCACTCAAATTAATCGAAGTTGCTTTTGAAAGGCGATTTTAAATATTAATTTTCGTTTCTGATTTTCAAGATTTAAATATTTATGAAAATTTTAGGAAAGAAATTTAAAATTGTGTTCATAATTTTAAAAAGTTAAAAAAAGAATTATAAAGTAATAAGCTTTACATATTAAGGGTAAACTTTTTCTTTTGAATTTCAATTAAAAAATTAAATTCTTTGGAAGAAGATTTTTACTTTGTGTATATATATATATATATAGTCATGCGGTTTGCTTCTACATTGAAAGGTTCGTAGTGTTAATTATTCCATTGTATTAGTGTTAATTATTCCAGTGTACTAATTTCAAATTTACTATATGTAATTTAAAAATAGCTTTTTAAATTTCTGGTTAATTTATATGTAAATTTTTATAACTTTGAATTTAACCCTCTTCTTTTAGTCTTTTTAAAATTTGCTTTTACTGAATAGGTTTTATGGAAATTATTTTGTCTTGTTCACATTTATTTATTGATTCTAATTTCATATTGTTATTATCTAGCCTGATGATGAGCGTATTGCTCGAAACGTTGCGCATTAAAGAAGACTTTTCATGGCATTTACATTCCTCCTTGTCATTGGATTTCTCCTAAATATTATATATATATATAATATATATAATATATAATATATATATATATATCATAAAAAATAGAAATGTTATTACAAAAGCAAGGTAATGATCTACAGACTACACAATTCTTATGTTTACTCTAATTTGGTTAGGTCACCACATTACATAAATGATTCATTAGAAATTGTATAGAGTACGCTGCACGGTACAGGTATGTTAGAGAATATACAACACAGAACAACTGATTTTATTTCGTATAGTTTAAGAAAATTAAAATAGAGGTGGGGTCGTAATGAAAGGATGAAGAATTAGGAACATTTTCATTTCAGGGTCAATAATTGAGATGAAACATGATACAATTAACTGTTAAAGATGTTCTTACAGCAAAATAAAGTAACAATAATTAACTTCTTCAAGCTCAGTTCTGATAATAAAATTCGAGGTTGAATAAAGTAATTTAAAACTAAACTAAACTAGATCCATGCAAATGCTTTTTGAGCTGTAGCAGTGTATATATATATATATATATATGATACACACAGACAGTGCATGGAACAAGGAACTCTTCTGGGATAATTAAATCCACTATAGTCCGAATAAGTAATGGTAAATGACAAATACCATAGTTTTTCTTTTTCATGATGCTAGCCCGACGCGGGGAACGGGTCACTCGCAAAGAGGTCCCATAAATATAGCTTCCCTCACCAGCTATCTGCAAAGCAGATCCATGTCCCAAAGCTGGATCCTGTCTGCTTTGCAGATAGCTGGTGAGGGAAGCTATATTTATGTAGGAGAATTTCGATTTATGATTGATCGAGGTCCGTGGTGTAATGGTAGCGCACCCAAACGGCAATTGGAAGGTCTTGGGTTCGATTCCCGGGCGGTTCGCCTCATTTTTCATTTATTCGTTATTTCTCTTCCCCGTGTGCGGAGACGCTCCTTATTTACGTCGTTTCTATTCATATATATATATATATATATATGATGAATAAAACCACGAAGGAAAGGAAACACAAAATGGTGCTCAAGCGCTTTCGTCTAATGACATCCTCAGGAACACTGAAGTACATAAAAAGGTTAAGCCTATATATAGGTTACAGAAAGAAAAAAAAAGAAAAAATAAAAACATACATACACACACACACACATATATATATATATTATATACATATATATACAAATACATACATACATACATACATACATATATATACAATAAACAGAGAAGTATATAATATATATGTGTGTGTGTGTGTATGTATGTTATTTATTTTTTCTTTTTTTTTTCTTTCTGTAACCTATATGTAGGCTTAACCTTTTTATGTACTTCAGTGTTCCTGAGGATGTCATTAGACGAAAGCGCTTGAGCACCATTTTGTGTTTCCTTTCCTTCGTGGTTTTATTCATCATATATATATATATATATATGAATAGAAACGACGTAATAAGGAGCGTCTCCGCACACGGGGAAGAGAAATAACGAATAAATGAAAAATGAGGCGAACCGCCCGGGAATCGAACCCAAGACCTTCCAATTGCCGGTTGGGTGCGCTACCATTACACCACGGACCTCGATCAATCATAAATCGAAATTCTCCTACATAAATATAGCTTCCCTCACCAGCTATCTGCAAAGCAGACAGGATCCAGCTTTGGGACATGGATCTGCTTTGCAGATAGCTGGTGAGGGAAGCTATATTTATGGGACCTCTTTGCGAGTGACCCGTTCCCCGCGTCGGGCTAGCATCATGAAAAAGAAAAACTATGGTATTTGTCATTTACCATTACTTATTCGGACTATAGTGGATTTAATTATCCCAGAAGAGTTCCTTGTTCCATGCACTGTCTGTGTGTATCATATATATATATATATATACACTGCTACAGCTCAAAAAGCATTTGCATGGATCTAGTTTAGTTTAGTTTTAAATTACTTTATTCAACCTCGAATTTTATTATCAGAACTGAGCTTGAAGAAGTTAATTATTGTTACTTTATTTTGCTGTAAGAACATCTTTAACAGTTAATTGTATCATGTTTCATCTCAATTATTGACCCTGAAATGAAAATGTTCCTAATTCTTCATCCTTTCATTACGACCCCACCTCTATTTTAATTTTCTTAAACTATACGAAATAAAATCAGTTGTTCTGTGTTGTATATTCTCTAACATACCTGTACCGTGCAGCGTACTCTATACAATTTCTAATGAATCATTTATGTAATGTGGTGACCTAACCAAATTAGAGTAAACATAAGAATTGTGTAGTCTGTAGATCATTACCTTGCTTTTGTAATAACATTTCTATTTTTTATGATATATATATATATATATATATATATATATATATAATAATATTAGGAGAAATCCAATGACAAGGAGGAATGTAAATGCCATGAAAAGTCTTCTTTAATGCGCAACGTTTCGAGCAATACGCTCATCATCAGGCTAGATAATAACAATATGAAATTAGAATCAATAAATAAATGTGAACAAGACAAAATAATTTCCATAAAACCTATTCAGTAAAAGCAAATTTTAAAAAGACTAAAAGAAGAGGGTTAAATTCAAAGTTATAAAAATTTACATATAAAATTAACCAGAAATTTAAAAAGCTATTTTTAAATTACATATAGTAAATTTGAAATTAGTACACTGGAATAATTAACACTAATACAATGGAATAATTAACACTACGAACCTTTCAATGTAGAAGCAAACCGCATGACTATATATATATATATATATATACACAAAGTAAAAATCTTCTTCCAAAGAACTTAATTTTTTAATTGAAATTCAAAAGAAAAAGTTTACCCTTAATATGTAAAGCTTATTACTTTATAATTCTTTTTTTAACTTTTTAAAATTATGAACACAATTTTAAATTTCTTTCCTAAAATTTTCATAAATATTTAAATCTTGAAAATCAGAAACGAAAATTAATATTTAAAATCGCCTTTCAAAATCAACTTCGATTAATTTGAGTGGGTTTATATAACCATATTTTGCAGCTTCGTTTGAGGCCAATCTTAAGTAGTTTACTAAAATCATTATAGTTAAAAATACATAGAATTATTGTTGTTCAATTAGTTTATTTAACTTATGCAACATCTACAATTCTATGACGTGAAGGACCTAATGCAGTTTTACGTAGGATCTGAACCACGGGTCGCTACATCACCTGAACTCGAAACACGGCCCCTCTTCAGACTTTTCCCAGACACAATGTCACTTAACTTCGCTCATTGCCGGGAAGCGGTGTTACGACATTGGCCATGACGTAGCACACCTAACAGAAGAGAAAGATCGACAGTCTGAGTAACGGGATGTGTAACGGTGTGGAGAATAAGGAGCTGGTGTGACAAAACTGAGTTTACAAAACTACCAAAGTAGTCTACATTACTTAAGTCTCACATAATATATATAGTGATATATATAGTGAGGCAGTTATATGGAATTTAACAAATTTAAAATATATATTTTTAAATCATATTGGGATCTTTTTGGTTTGACGGCCGACGGAAAAAAACGAGTCATGGCTACGGACCGTCACATTCTAGACTCTACCAACTGGTTAGGTTAACTGAATGCCCAGTTAGATTAACAAAATGCCCGGTTAAGTCAACTGTACGCCCTTGACGATTGGTTAGGTTAAGTCATGATATTTTCGTTAGTTTACTGTCAAAACAAACGAAAATATCATGACTTAACCTAACCAATCGTCATGACCGTACAGTTGATCTAAAACTTTCAGGGATTTTGGAATCCATGCAATCCCTATGCAAGATATGGGAGTTGCAAATACGAAAAAAAATGCCGTTACCACCACCCTCAAAGGAAAACAACGAGTGAACAAGAAAAACGAACATCAAAGAAGAGTGCCAATTTTTTAGACGCAGCCAACACAATTCAGCTGCTAAATATTATCCAGCAATTACAAAATCAGCTGACAAATATAGGAATCCGAGAGCCGGACAGAAGGCACGCACAAAGGCACTTCATGCGATATCGGTACAACAGGTACCGTCAAAGATAAAAAGAGGTAAATTCTCGGAGGACCACAAGGCAACGAAACCGGCATCCTCATTGGAAAACAAATCAGAACCACCTGTATGCGAAAACGATAGAGAAAAAATAAAAATAATCCTAGTCAACATTCATTCAGGGCCTTAAATCAAACCATTCCCCGAACAAAGTTTTATACCTGAAAGGACTCATGCAAGAAACCGGAGCAGGCTTTGCATGCCTCACGGAAACTCATCTGAAAGACTGCCAGTTCATTTGGGGATAAGTAGACTTAAGAAGTTTGGATACTTCATTTCGAATACGTAATGATAAATAACCATAAAAAGGTAATTTAATACAGGGTGTACATAAAGTCAGGATCTATTTTTGTGAAATAATTATTTTTTTCTATTTTTCTTTTCAGAAGCCCTTAGAATGAATACAGAAGAGCGTGTGGCAATAGTAATTTGGCGAATCGAGGGAAAGAAATACAATGACATCAGAGAGAAGTTTAGAAGGAGATTTCATAAGCCGGGGCCAATAGACAAGACAATACGAAAATTGGTGAACAAATTTAAACGAACGGGATCTGTAAATGATGAAGCAAGATCAGGACGACCGTGTATGTCAGATCTTACCGTGAATACAGTACGCGGAATTATCAGTGAGGAGCCACGTACGTCCGTTCGTGCTGCATCACACAGACTCGGCCTCCCGATGTCATCTGTGCACAAAATTTTGAAAGTTAATTTGCAGAAGAAAAGCTATCATTTGCAGGTTTTACATGATTTACATGAGGAAGATTTCCCTCGACGAAGTGCTGTGTGTGCTGATCTCGTAGAACAAATCTGGAGTGATAATTTAATGGACAACATTCTCTTTAGTGATGAAGCCACTTTCCATACGTGTGGAAAAGTAAATCGCCATAATTAATTAAGTTAGGTTAGATCAAATCAAATTTGGAAAGGTTAAATTAGATCACTTTAGGTTTTGTTTTCATTAATACTATTTTTGGTAATTATTCGTTTTAGTGCTCCCTCTCCTTTCTGAACCAAAACACATTTTTCTGGTGTTTTTTGGTGTGATTTGTTTAAATCTGAACTTCGTTTCTTTGGGAAATGAGCCGTTTTTGAGAAATTTTCAATTTTAAAATTTCTCAAAAACGGCTCATTTCCCAAAGAAACGAAGTTCAGATTTGAACAAAAAAAAAAACCCAGAAAAATGTGTTTTACCTAACCTAACCTAACCTAACCTAACCCAACCTAACCTAACTCTTTTGCAATAATATTGGTCAGCAACTTGTCTATAATTACACTCATGACCACACTGCGGACAAATAACACGAGTAGGTAAAACACCATGACTGGTAAAGAAAACTTCAGCACCGTCTTCTTTTTTATTAATATTTTGTATTAATTGATAGTAATCCAAATCACAACCTCCACAAACCATAGCGAAAAGCGAACTGAAAAAGCATTATGGGAGATTCAAAATGCACGTCTCTGATTGGTCGGATAAGGTCACATGAAACAAAAACCAGATTTAATCGGCTGATTTGACCTACGTTTCCTAAATTTGCCACGAGATGTCTCCCCATAAAACTGGAGAGGACGGAGAGCAGCAAAATTTTAACCGAGCAAAGAGCTGAACACTGGGTCAATGGCCTGTAATGGCTGCTTATCGACATCTAAATTTTTTTTTTCCGTAAAAAATAATTACTACATTTCCTTGATTTTTATCAGTTTTCCTGAGGTTTCAAGGTGTCCTGAATATGAATTTGTATGTTAAATTGTCATAGAATGTCTCCTTCTATCGAAAACGAAGGGAGCATTAAAACGAATATTAACCCTATTTTTAAATAAATGTTTTATAATTTTAAGAGTCTCTGTTTTATTGCACTCATAATTTCAATGATATTTTACATAATTTTATAATTTCAGTTGTAGATGTACAGGGTGGGGCACGGGAATCAAGTGTTTTTTGAATAGCTAGTAATCGGCCATTAGGAATGGGAGGGGCGTGCGGTAGGTAGCATTCCATTCCTGGGTTCATAGCATTTAACTTTAACTAACACTCACCTTTATCTTTCAGGTGCCATCATGGAGCAGTGGACGTTAGAACACCGCATGTTCGCGTATGATCATTTTGTTAGGAGTGGCGTGTCAGTGACAGCAGTTCAGCGTGCGTTTCGCCGCAGATTCAACATTCATCGAAATGACTCTGTTCCCGCTCGTGACACAATCTTACGTTGGGTTAAAAATCTTCGAACAGGAGGCTCAATAATGAAAACGAAACCGAAGGGGCCGCAACGCACTGTGCGTACTCCAGAGAACGTTGAAAGGGTCAGACAAGCGATGTTGCAAAGCCCAGGCCGCTCTGCTCGGAGACATTCAGCTGCACTCGGAATCAGCAATCGTACTGTTAGACGGATTTTGCATGAAGAATTACATTTTCACCCATACAAGTTAGCGATGGTGCAGGAATTGAATGTAAACGATTGCCCCCAACGACTGAATTTTGCACAGGAAATGCTTGCACTTTATGAGCAGAATGAAAACATGATGGTGGTAATGAGTGATGAAGCCCATTTCCACCTTAATGGGGCCGTCAACAATCAAAACTGTCGGTATTGGGCTGCTGAAAATCCGCGACAACTCCATGAAAAACCGCTGCATAGCCCTAAGGTTACAGTTTGGTGCGCGGGAAAGTTTGGCGTCATCGGTCCCTATTTCTTCGAACAAAATGGGGTTACCGTTACCATAACATCTGGGCGTTACATTGAGATGGTGAACACCTTTTTCATCCCTGAGTTACGAAGAAGGCGTATTGCTCGTCGACATTTGTGGTTTCAGCAAGATGGGGCCACGCCACACACCGCCAGAGCGTCAATGGCTGTTCTTCGCCCCCTGTTTCCCAACCATCTCATTTCGAGATTTGGTGACATTGCATGGCCCCCTCGGTCCCCTGACTTGTCCACATGTGACTTCTTTCTATGGGGGTACCTCAAGTCACGTGTCTACGAGGACAAGCCCCGTACATTAGATGCATTGAAGGAAGCGATCCGTCAACAAATCATCCAAATCAACAGAGACCTGGGAAGAGTGGAGGCCAATTTTCGTAAACGCCTTCAACAATGCGTCGACGGCCAAGGACATCATATGCCAGATATAATTTTCGGTACATGATTATTATGACATGAAATGCTATGTTCTTACGAATGTTGTTCTACCAATATATTTTCTTTACAAAAATAAATATCATTTTCCTGATTATTCCAAAAACACTTGGTTCCCGTGCCCCACCCTGTATATAATTTATGCGTATCGAAATGAATAGTTAGGCCTTGAAAATTATTATTCATAGAAAAAGAAAACGAATTATTTAAGGAGTAACGCTATATATATATATATATATATATATATATATATATATATATATATATATATCAAAACTATTGACTTCTCCTTAGGGAAACGGAGCTTACAGATGAAAAGAAGGATCAACACAACGGCAAACATTTTCATTTATTTGTACATCAGACGTTTCGACAAATCTTTTGTCATCATCAGTGAGTTAAGTCTTAAAACCTTAAAACAAAATTGAAAAGTGAAAGTTACATCAATACAATATTAAAACCATTAAAATTAAAACCTTAAAGCAAAATGAAAATTGCATCAATACAAAATTAAAATCATTTAAATTTCATCACTATAAAAACTAAAATTAAATTAAATTTCATCACTATAAAAACTAAAATTAAATTACCTCAATAGGTAAATACACAATGTTTACATCCACCTCCATACTTGGCAAAGTCTAAGGGAATACTGGATGGTCAGAGGATTAGAAAGGGTATGTCTGTGAAAAACGGTTGGTTAGTTTAAAAGAGTTGTAATTTGTAGGATGAGCTATTATTATTAAGGGAGGGTTTGTTTCTATAGATGTACAAAGATTCTAAAATTCGGAGTTCTGTACGGTTATTGGATCTAGTTAAAATTTCAAACTAAGTTTTGTGAAGGGGATGGTCGTTTTCATTACTATGGTTTCTAATTGCGGATTGTGGAGGGCTACTGAGGGGACGGTTGGTACGGACTGACAAGCCCAAATGTTGAGAAAGGCGCACCTCCAGTTGGAGTTGAGTGCTGCCAATATACGCAGCCTTACAGCTGTCGCACGTGTATTTGTAAACAACATTGGGGCATACAGTTTTGGGGAATTCATCTTTGAACTTTAAAAAATTTGATAATTTAAGTGGGTTGACGAAGGCGAATCTAAAATTTATTTGGGGATAACTAGACTTGAGTAGTTTGGACAATTCACCTCGAATACGCAATGATAAATAACCATAAAAAGGTAATTTAATATATCTGGTTTCTTTTTGTACTGTAGTTATGGGGAGTTTAGTATCAAAAGTGTTATTTAAAAATTTCTTTAATTGGTTATCGAATAGATGAGAAGGGTAGTAATTGTTAATAAAGTACTGTTTTAAAAATTTAAATTCTTCGTTTACCGAAAAGTAATCCGAACAAATACGGTAACTTCTTGTTAATAATGTTACTATAGCACTAATCTTATATTTATAAAACATACAACTTAAATAATTGGTTCCCAAGCCAGTAAAAGTTTGTTTCCGAAATAGTGAAGTATGGAACTTATTATGGGCCCGTTTAACTAAAACATCCAGGAAAGGTAAACTATTATTTGTTTCGTTTTCACACGTGTACTTAATATTACTATGTTGTTTATTAAGATAATCAAGAAAAAGTTTTACGTGTGAAGGATGGTTAAATATTAAGAAAGTGTCATCCACGTATCTTCTGTAATATATGGGTTTAAAACTACTAGGACAATTTTCCAACCAAATTTCTTCGTAATGGCAAAGAAATGCATTTGCTAGTGTTGGGCTTAACGGGGAGCCCATAGCTACCCCATCAATTTGGCTGTAAAGGTTGGTATTAAATAAGAAAAGATTACACTAGGCAACAAAGATTTTGTTACAGAAGACCAAATAGGTGCTCCTAGCTAATTTCGGTATGCTGATTTCAAATCTATAATTAGATTTTTTCTATCACGTCTAGATTTTGTGTAAAATGCAAATCACTTTTAGTAAAATTTTCTACCACGTCCAGATTTTGGTTTTAATCGGCTTAATGCCAGTAATATGAAACTTGCTTTTCAAGGTTAAAGCAATTTTTTTTGCCAACTATATACAAATTCGAACAATTTTGATAAATAAAATTTATCCCGAGTTGGCAACACTGAGTCAAGAGCATAGTGACGGGCAACGGCCCAACGGTCAGTCAAGCAGAACGGTTGTTGAAGCTCTCTGCTGATGAGCAAGTGACAGGTTGTGGTGACTTGTGTGTTTTTATAGCATTTGTTTTGTACTACGGTGTGTATTTCTTTTTATTTTGCACATCGTAATAATTACTTTCTACGTTTTTTCAGATATTGTATGGTAATTCAAAATGGCATCAAATAGACGTGCTTGTGTAAATCACCGAGACAACTTCTGCTTTGTCTGTGGACAATATACACCTAAGCCACAACGTAGAAACATAACAACAAAGATTAAACTTGCCTACAAGTGTTATTTTGACTGTAAGTTAGGAGACCAACAGAGGGACTGGGCACCACATATTTGCTGTGCACAGTGCAATGCAATGTTAATAGCTTGGATGAATGGTAAAAGAAAAGCTATGCCGTTCTCAGTCCCCATGGTTTGGCGTGAGCCGAAAAATCACTTCAATGATTGTTATTTTTGTTTGACAAAGATTGCTGGTTTCACAAAGAAAAACAAATCAAAGATCACGTACCCAAACTGCGAATCAGCAATGAAACCAGTACCACATGATGAAACAAATCCACCACCAGTTCCACCAGCAACGATAACAGACAGCAGTTCATCTGAAGATTCTGCTAGTGATATAGAAACAGGGAAAGATGGCATATATGTTCCAGATGCAAATATTTCCCCACATTTGTTAAGTCAAGCGGAGTTAAATGACTTAGTGCGCGATTTGGAATTACCAAAAGAAAAGGCAGAGTTGCTTGGTTCAAGACTTCAAGAATTTAATCTTCTCCAACCAAACACCAAAGTTTCCCATTTCCGCCATCGCCATTTGCAGTTTTCATCATTTTACTTACAGGAAGAAAACGTTTGTTTCTGCCACGATATCAGTGGTCTGATGCAAGGGATTGGCTGTCGCTATGATCCAAAGAATGGAGACTGTTCATTGACTCTAGTAAAGCTAGCCTTAAAGCTGTATTACTGCACAACGGCAATGAAAAACCTTCAATACCTGTAGCACATGCCACTGGCCTTAATGAGACTTATGAATCGATGAAACTGCTGCTAAGACTCATCAAATATAAGGACCACACATGGAATATTTGTGGCGACCTTAAAGTTGTATCATTACTTCTTGGGTTACAGTTGGGCTACACAAAGCATATGTGCTTTTTGTGTCTATGGAACAGCAGAGATGACAAGAACCACTACAAAAAACATGATTGGCCATCTAGAACTGAACATGTTGTTGGTAAATACAATGTGAAACACCCAGCACTTATTGACCCTCAGAAAGTACATCTTCCACCACTTCACATTAAACTTGGCCTTATGAAAAATTTCGTGAAGGGTATGGATCATCAAGGTAGTGGTTTCCAATATTTAAAGGATAAATTCAAAGGAATATTGACAGATGCTAAGCTAGAAGCTGAAGTTTTCACTGGACCACAGATCCGCAGTGTCATCCACGACTCATCGTTTCCATCTAACCTAAATGAGAATGAACTAGGAGCATGGACATCTTTCGTTGAAGTTGTCAAAAATTTTCTTGGAAACCACAAAGCTGAAAACCACCGTAAACTCGTAGAAAACATGCTTAAATCTTATGAAATAATGGGATGCAGAATGTCTTTGAAAATTCATTTTTTACATTCTCATCTTGACTTCTTCCCGGCCAACCTTGGGGCTGTAAGTGACGAGCATGGTGAGCGCTTCCACCAACAGATCTCAGTTATGGAAAACAGATACCAAGGTAATTTCAACCCAAATATGATGGGAGATTATTGTTGGTTCCTGCAGAAGGAGAGCTCGTCATCCTACAAGCGACAAAGGAAGAGGACACACCAAAGTTTCACTTAAGAACAGGAATTTGCCTTTCAGTAGTAACAACAAAATACTAACGCGCTTTGGGTGGATGGTTGGGCGCAGGGGTGGTAACTCCGCCAGCGGAATTCCGCTGTCTGTCTTAAGCCAGAATAAAGGAGGAAAGACATCCCTGTTCACTAATTATTTAAGTATGCTTAACATAAAACGTGGCACGGAAAAGTAGCTTAGACGGCTTTCGTAATAGAAGCGGGTGAGAAAAAAAAATGAAAAATAGGGGTTTTCGGTTACACAAAATCTGGACGTGATAGAGAAATTTTGATATCAGATCTGAAATCAGCATCAGCGCTTTAGTAGGAATCAGTAGTTCACGTGTCTGTAACAAAAAAAAAGTTGAAATTTGTTGCCTAGTGTTATCAAAACACACTATTTCGAGAAGGTTTTTAAATTGAGTCTGAGTGAGGCCATTAATAAGAGTATTATCAGTAGTGAATAACTTATTTAGTATGATATTTAATGTTTCTTTTAACGGGACATTAGTAAACAATGACGAGACATCAAAACTGGCCATAGTAAGAGAATCGGCATGATTGATCTCTTTTATCTCTTTAGCAAAATCAAACGAGTTGTTAATAGAATAATCATTAAAGGTGAGTTTTGAAAGCAAGGGAACGAAGAATTTGGCTAAATTATAATTGAATGTACCACATGCCGAAAGAATAGGTCTTAGTGGGAAATTTGGCTTATGGACTTTAGGTAAACCATATAGAATTCCTGGATTAGAACCAGAAGCAAATAAAAAATTGTATGTATTGTCAGCAATAATATTACTATTTTTTAATTTACGCAAACACCTATTAAGTTTATCTTCGAGTTTTAGTAATTTAGACAGAACATTCTCTTTTACCCTTTTAAATTTAGACGTATCCGACAAAATTGTCTCCATTCTATTTATGTAAACTGTTGAATCAATCAGCACTACTCCTTTACCCTTATCCGGTTTTGTAATGATGACAGAGTTATCCTTTTTCAAATTATTAAGAATTTTAAAATCTTGCTTATTAAAGAGGGGAGAAAACACCTTATGGGGTTTAAAATTATAAAAATTCCAAACTACTCAAGTCTAGTTATCCCCAAATAAATTTTAGATTCGCCTTCGTCAACCCACTTAAATTATCAAATTTTTTAAAGTTCAAAGATGAATTCCCCAAAACTGTATGCCCCAATGTTGTTTACAAATACACGTGCGACAGCTGTAAGGCTGCGTATATTGGCAGCACTCAACTCCAACTGGAGGTGCGCCTTTCTCAACATTTGGGCTTGTCAGTCCGTACCAACCGTCCCCTCAGTAGCCCTCCACAATCCGCAATTAGAAACCATAGTAATGAAAACGACCATCCCCTTCACAAAACTCAGTTTGAAATTTTAACTAGATCCAATAACCGTACAGAACTCCGAATTTTAGAATCTTTGTACATCTATAGAAACAAACCCTCCCTTAATAATAATAGCTCATCCTACAAATTACAACTCTTTTAAACTAACCAACCGTTTTTCACAGACATACCCTTTCTAATCCTCTGACCATCCAGTATTCCCTTAGACTTTGCCAAGTATGGAGGTGGATGTAAACATTGTGTATTTACCTATTGAGGTAATTTAATTTTAGTTTTTATAGTGATGAAATTTAATTTAATTTTAGTTTTTATAGTGATGAAATTTAATTTAATTTTAGTTTTTATAGTGATGAAATTTAAATGATTTTAATTTTGTATTGATGCAATTTTCATTTTTCTTTAAGGTTTTAATTTTAATGGTTTTAATATTGTATTGATGTAACTTTCACTTTTCAATTTTGTTTTAAGGTTTTAAGACTTAACTCACTGATGATGACAAAAGATTTGTCGAAACGTCTGATGTACAAATAAATGAAAATGTTTGCCGTTGTGTTGATCCTTCTTTTCATATATACATATATATATACACTGCTAAAGCTAAAAAAGCATTTGCATGGATCTAGTTTAGTTTAGTTTTAAATTACTTTATTCATCCTCGAATTTTATTATCAGAACTGAGCTTGAAGAAGTTAATTATTGTTACTTTATTTTGCTGTAAGAACATCTTTAACAGTTAATTGTATCATGTTTCATCTCAATTATTGACCCTCAAATGAAAACGTTCCTAATTCTTCATCCTTTCATTACGACCCCACCTCTATTTTAATTTTCTTAAACTATAGGAAATAAAATCAGTTGTTCTGCTTTGTATATTCTCTAACATATCTGTACCGTGCAGCGTACTCTATACAATTTCTAATGTATCATTTATGTAATGTGGTGACCTAACCTCATTAGAGTAAAAATAAGAATTGTGTAGTCTGTAGATCATTACCTTGCTTTTGTAATAACATTTCTATTTTTTATGATAAATATATATTATATATATATATATATATATATAAAGTAAAAATCTTCTTCCAAAGAACTTAATTTTTTAATTGAAATTCAAAAGAAAAAGTTTACCCTTAATATATAAAACTTATTACTTTGTAATTCTTTTTTTAACTTTTTAAAATTATGAACACAATTTTAAATTTCTTTCCTAAAATTTTCCTAAATATTTAAATCTTGAAAATCAGAAACGAAAATTAATATTTAAAATCGCCTTTCGAAAGCAACTTCGATTAATTTGAGTGGGTTTATATAACCATAATTTGTAGTTTACTAAAATCATTATAGTTAAAAATACATAGAATTATTGTTGTTCAATTAGTTTATTTAACTTATGCAACCTTTTAATTCTACGACGTGAAGGACCTAAAGCAGTTTTACGTAGAATCTGAACGACGGGTCTCTACATCACCTGAACTCGAAGGACGGCCCCTCTTCAGACTTTTCCCAGACACAATGTCACTTAACTTCGCTCATTGCCGGGAAGCGGTGTTACGACATTGGCCATGACGTAGCACACCTAACAGAAGAGAAAGATCGACAGTCTGAGTAACGGGATGTGTAACGGTGTGGAGAATAAGCAGCTGGTGTGACAAAACTGAGTTTACCAAACTACCAAACTAGTCTACATTACTTAAGTCTCACATAATATATATAGTGATATATATAGTGAGGCAGTTATATGGAATTTAACAAATTTAAAATATATATTTTTAAATCATATTGGGATCTTTTTGGTTTGACGGCCGACGGAAAAAAACGAGTCATGGCTACGAACCGTCACATTCTAGACTCTACCAACTGGTTAGGTTAACTGAATGCCCAGTTAGATTAACAAAATTCCCGGTTAAGTCAACTGTACGCCCTTGACGATTGGTTAGGTTAAATCATGATATTTTCGTTAGTTTACTGTCAAAACAAACGAAAATATCATGACTTAACCTAACCAATCGTCATGACCGTACAGTTCATCTAAAACTTTCAGGGATTTTGGAATCCATGCAATCCCTATGCAAGATATGGGAGTTGCAAATACGAAAAAAAATGCCGTTACCACCACCCTCAAAGGAAAACAACGAGTGAACAAGAAAAACGAACATCAAAGAAGAGTGCCAATTTTTTAGACGCAGCCAACACAATTCAGCTGCTAAATATTATCCAGCAATTACAAAATCAGCTGACAAATATAGGAATCCGAGAGCCGGACAGAAGGCACGCACAAAGGCACTTCATGCGATATCGGTACAACAGGTACCGTCAAAGATAAAAAGAGGTAAATTCTCGGAGGACCACAAGGCAACGAAACCGGCATCCTCATTGGAAAACAAATCAGAACCACCTGTATGCGAAAACGATAGAGAAAAAATAAATAATCCTAGTCAACATTCATTCAGGGCCTTAAATCAAACCATTCCCCGAACAAAGTTTTATACCTGAAAGGACTCATGCAAGAAACCGGAGCAGGCTTTGCATGCCTCACGGAAACTGCTCTGAAAGACTGCCAGTTCATTTGGGGATAACTAGACTTAAGAAGTTTGGATACTTCATTTCGAATACGTAATGATAAATAACCATAAAAAGGTAATTTAATACAGGGTGTACATAAAGTCAGGATCTATTTTTGTGAAATAATTATTTTTTTCTATTTTTCTTTTCAGAAGCCCTTAGAATGAATACAGAAGAGCGTGTGGCAATAGTAATTTGGCGAATCGAGGGAAAGAAATACAATGACATCAGAGAGAAGTTTAGTAGGAAATTTCATAAGCCGGGGCCAATAGACAAGACAATACGAAAATTGGTGAACAAATTTAAACGAACTGGATCTGTAAATGATGAAGCAAGATCAGGACGACCGTGTATGTCAGATCTTACCGTGAATACAGTACGCGGAATTATCAGTGAGGAGCCACGTACGTCCGTTCGTGCTGCATCACACAGACTCGGCCTCCCGATGTCATCTGTGCACAAAATTTTGAAAGTTAATTTGCAGAAGAAAAGCTATCATTTGCAGGTTTTACATGATTTACATGAGGAAGATTTCCCTCGACGAAGTGCTGTGTGTGCTGATCTCGTAGAACAAATCTTGAGTGATAATTTAATGGACAACATTCTCTTTAGTGATGAAGCCACTTTCCATACGTGTGGAAAAGTAAATCGCCATAATTAATTAAGTTAGGTTAGATCAAATCAAATTTGGAAAGGTTAAATTAGATCACTTTAGGTTTTGTTTTCATTACTACTATTTTTGGTAATTATTCGTTTTAGTGCTCCCTCTCCTTTCTGAAACAAAACACATTTTTCTAGTGTTTTTTGGTGTGATTTGTTTAAATCTGAACTTCGTTTCTTTGGGAAATGAGCCGTTTTTGAGAAATTTTCAATTTTAAAATTTCTCAAAAACGGCTCATTTCCCAAAGAAACGAAGTTCAGATTTGAACAAAAAAAAAAACCCAGAAAAATGTGTTTTACCTAACCTAACCTAACCTAACCTAACCTAACTCTTTTGCAATAATATTGGTCAGCAACTTGTCTATAATTACACTCATGACCACACTGCGGACAAATAACACGAGTAGGTAAAACACCATGACTGGTAAAGAAAACTTCAGCACCGTCTTCTTTTTTATAAATATTTTGCATTAATTGATAGTAATCCAAATCACAACCTCCACAAACCATAGCGAAAAGCGAACTGAAAAAGCATTATGGGAGATTCAAAATGCACGTCTCTGATTGGTCGGATAAGGTCACATGAAACAAAAACCAGATTTAATCGGCTGATTTGACCTATGTTTCCTAAATTTGCCACGAGATGTCTCCCCATAAAACTGGAGAGGACGGAGAGCAGCAAAATTTTAACCGAGCAAAGAGCTGAACACTGGGTCAATGGCCTGTAATGGCTGCTTATCGACATCTAAATTTTTTTTTTGTAAAAATAATTACTACATTTCCTTGATTTTTATCAGTTTTCCTGAGGTTTCAAGGTGTCCTGAATATGAATTTGTATGTTAAATTGTCATAGAATGTCTCCTTCTATCGAAAACGAAGGGAGCATTAAAACGAATATTAACCCTATTTTTAAATAAATGTTTTATAATTTTAAGAGTCTCTGTTTTATTGCACTCATAATTTCAATGATATTTTACATAATTTTATAATTTCAGTTGTAGATGTATATAATTTATGCGTATCGAAATGAATAGTTAGGCCTTGAAAATTATTATTCATAGAAAAAGAAAACGAATCATTTAAGGAGTAACGCTTATATATATATATATATATATATATATAATATATATATATATATATATATATATATATATATATATACACTGCTAAAGCTAAAAAGCATTTGCATGGATCTAGTTTAGTTTAGTTTTAAATTACTTTATTCATCCTCGAATTTTATTATCAGAACTGAGGTTGAAGAAGTTAATTATTGTTACTTTATTTTGCTGTAAGAACATCTTTAACAGTTAATTGTATTATGTTTCATCTCAATTATTGACCCTCAAATGAAAACGTTCCTAATTCTTCATCCTTTCATTACGACCCCACCTCTATTTTAATTTTCTTAAACTATAGGAAATAAAATCAGTTGTTCTGCTTTGTATATTCTCTAACATATGTGTACCGTGCAGCGTACTCTATACAATTTCTAATGTATCATTTATGTAATGTGGTGACCTAACATCATGAGAGTAAAAATAAGAATTGTGTAGTCTGTAGATCATTACCTTGCTTTTGTAATAACATTTCTATTTTTTATGATATATATATATATATATATATATATAAAATAAAAATCTTCTTCCAAAGAACTTAATTTTTTAATTGAAATTCAAAAGAAAAAGTTTACCCTTAATATGTAAAGCTTATTACTTTAATTCTTTTTTTAACTTTTTAAATTATGAACACAATTTTAAATTTCTTTAAAATTTTCCTAAATATTTAAATCTTGAAAATCAGAAACGAAAATTAATATTTAAAATCGCCTTTCAAAAGCAACTTCGAATAATTTTAGTGGGTTTATATACCCATATTTTGGAGCTTCGTTTGAGGCAAATCGTAAGTAGTTTACTAAAATCATTATAGTTAAAAATACATAGAATTATTGTTGTTCAATTAATTTATTTAACTTATGCAACATCTACAATTCTATGACGTGAAGGACCTAATGCAGTTTTACGTAGGATCTGAACCACGGGTCGCTACATCACCTGAACTCGAAGGACGGCCCATCTTCAGACTTTTCCCAGTCACAATGTCACTTAACTTCGCTCATTGCCGGGAAGCGGTGTTACGACATTGGCCATGACGTAGCACACCTAACAGAAGAGAAAGATCGACAGTCTGAGTAACGGGATGTGTAACGGTGTGGAGAATAAGGAGCTGGTGTGACAAAACTGAGTTTACAAAACTACCAAAGTAGTCTACATTACTTAAGTCTCACATATATATAGTGATATATATAGTGAGGCAGTTATATGGAATTTAACAAATTTAAAATATATATTTTTAAATCATATTGGGATCTTTTTGGTTTGACGGCCGACGGAAAAAAACGAGTCATGGCTACGGAACCGTCACATTCTAGACTCTACCAACTGGTTAGGTTAACTGAATGCCCAGTTAGATTAACAAAATGCCCGGTTAAGTCAACTGTACGCCCTTGACGATTGGTTAGGTTAAGTCATGATATTTTCGTTAGTTTACTGTCAAGACAAACGAAAATATCATGACTTAACCTAACCAATCGTCATGACCGTACAGTTGATCTAAAACTTTCAGGGATTTTGGAATCCATGCAATCCCTATGCAAGATATGGGAGTTGCAAATACGAAAAAAAATGCCGTTACCACCACCCTCAAAGGAAAGCAACGAGTGAACAAGGAAAACGAACATCAAAGAAGAGTGCCAATTTTTTAGACGCAGCCAACACAATTCAGCTGCTAAATATTATCCAGTAATTACAAAATCAGCTGACAAATATAGGAATCCGAGAGCCGGACAGAAGGCACGCACAAAGGCACTTCATGCGATATCGGTACAACAGGTACCGTCAAAGATAAAAAGAGGTAAATTCTCGGAGGACCACAAGGCAACGAAACCGGCATCCTCATTGGAAAACAAATCAGAACCACCTGTATGCGAAAACGATAGAGAAAAAATAAAAATAATCCTAGTCAACATTCATTCAGGGCCTTAAATCAAACCATTCCCCGAACAAAGTTTTATACCTGAAAGGACTCATGCAAGAAACCGGAGCAGGCTTTGCATGCCTCAAGGAAACTCATCTGAAAGACTGCCAGTTCATTTGGGGATAACTAGACTTAAGAAATTTGGATACTTCATTTCGAATACGTAATGATAAATAACCATAAAAAGGTAATTTAATACAGGGTGTACATAAAGTCAGGATCTATTTTTGTGAAATAATTATTTTTTTCTATTTTTCTTTTCAGAAGCCCTTAGAATGAATACAGAAGAGCGTGTGGCAATAGTAATTTGGCGAATCGAGGGAGGAAAGAAATACAATGACATCAGAGAGAAGTTTAGAAGGAGATTTCATAAGCCGGGGCCAATAGACAAGACAATACGAAAATTGGTGAACAAATTTAAACGAACGGGATCTGTAAATGATGAAGCAAGATCAGTACGACCGTGTATGTCAGATCTTACCGTGAATACAGTACGCGGAATTATCAGTGAGGAGCCACGTACGTCCGTTCGTGCTGCATCACACAGACTCGGCCTCCCGATGTCATCTGTGCACAAAATTTTGAAAGTTAATTTGCAGAAGAAAAGCTATCATTTGAAGGTTTTACATGATTTACATGAGGAAGATTTCCCTCGACGAAGTGCTGTGTGTGCTGATCTCGTAGAACAAATCTGGAGTGATAATTTAATGGACAACATTCTCTTTAGTGATGAAGCCACTTTCCATACGTGTGGAAAAGTAAATCGCCATAATTAATTAAGTTAGGTTAGATCAAATCAAATTTGGAAAGGTTAAATTAGATCACTTTAGGTTTTGTTTTCATTACTACTATTTTTGGTAATTATTCGTTTTAGTGCTCCCTCTCCTTTCTGAACCAAAACACATTTTTCTGGTGTTTTTTGGTGTGATTTGTTTAAATCTGAACTTCGTTTCTTTGGGAAATGAGCCGTTTTTGAGAAATTTTCAATTTTAAAATTTCTCAAAAACGGCTCATTTCCCAAAGAAACGAAGTTCAGATTTGAACAAAAAAAAAAAAAACACCAGAAAAATGTGTTTTACCTAACCTAACCTAACTATGGAAAAACTATACGCGCTTACAACATGGTATTGTATGTGATACCTTTATTTCATAATTAAATATAAATTATTAATTAATTGAATTAAATATCTATACAAAGTTGCCACGGGATTGGCGACATAGCCTATTGGGAATGAAATAATTGAATTGCCATACGTACAAAGAACCTGTATGTATGAATCAGCCTCACATAGCAACAAGAAAACCCAATTTATTGTTTAGTATACCACAGAAGTGTAGACCAAACAAAATTTTGCTAGTTCGGCAAATAATACAAGCGAACCAAGGAACGGCTCAGGGCTGTTTATGTTACAGCGAACGCTTTAAACAGGGAAGACGTGTTTAAGTTTTCCCTCAAGTTCTGAGTGAATTCCCTATAATATAAAACCTAATGACTATAAAAGGATAGGCCTATTCCTTCAGGGGCTTATATAGTGACTGCCTATATTAATTACCTTAAGTAAATTCGCCGCGTAACTCCATCGTAACAGCCCTACATCTAAGAAGACCGTCACGCCCTACATCGAAAAAAAAGAAAGACCCAGCAAAAATAAGGTGAGGCAAATTATTTTCATTCTAATATACTGTAGGTCGCGCAAATCCCGACGCTAGAATTACCGTAATCAATATAAATATAAAGAGGTCCTTTAAAGACCTACATATTCATAACTCTCTAACGAAAAAGCATAGGGCTTTTGTCGGTAACCCTCCACTGAAGTCTGCTGGAAATTTCCAACGGATGAGGGCACAGGCAATCAACCCATAGCCCTATAAAGTTTTTTCACATGGTGGCCCTGTGTATGGGGAACTAACCCCTCTACAATTTACACTGACACGCAGTGGCTAGGCTTAGCTCATTAGGCCTAACCCCAATTTCAACCGTAACCCCACTATAGTTTTTTCATATGGTGGCCTAAGCAACTGGGAACCGATTCCTTTACCTTTACACTAACCGAAAACAAAGGCTTGTTCATTTAACAGGCATAACTTATTTTAGGTCCTAAAAAAATAGGCCCGCAACATTAAGCCTATTTAATAGGTCCTACTCTTCAAATTCAAAACTAAGCCTTGTTAATTTAACAGGCTTAACTCATTTGAGGTCCTATAAAATAATAGGCCCGAACATAAGCCTATTTGGTAGGCCCAATAAATAGGTATTTAGTAGACCCACCTAACTTTACATTACATAATAGGCCTACCTCTTAAAGTAGGCCTTACTCTTTACACTCAAGGCCTATCCTAATTAAAAACACTAAATTTATAATTGAACCTGTGGTGTAGGTTATAAAATTTATTTCAGCAATTTAACTTACTCATAAGACTCATTAACATCACAAAATTCGACTCAGACCTGTAACATCACAAAATTCGACTCAGACCTGTAACATCACAAAATTCGACTCGAACTGTAACATCACAAAGACCTAAAGCAATTGCACGAATTCAAACCTACACCCACCTAACACCTATTTCAAACCCTATTTGACACATAGGCATACCAAGTCCTATTTGACATATAGGCCCAACCTATTCCGAAGTCCTATTTGACATATAGGCATACCAAGTCCTATTTGACATATAGGCCCAACTTATTCCGAAGTCCTATTTGACATATAGGCCCAACCTATTTCAAGTCCTATTTGACATATAGGCCCAACCTATTCCGAAGTCCTATTTGACATATAGGCATTCCAAGTCCTATTTGACATATAGGCCCAACCTATTCCAATTCCTATTTGACATATAGGCCCAACCTATTCCAATTCCTATTTGACATATAGGCCCAACCTATTCCAATTCCTATTTGACATATAGGCATACCAAGTCCTATTTGACATATAGGCCCAACCTATTCCAATTCCTATTTGACATATAGGCATACCAAGTCCTATTTGACATATAGGCCCAACCTATTCCAAATCCTATTTGACATATAGGCATACCAAGTCCTATTTGACATATAGGCCCAACCTATTCCAAATCCTATTTGACATATAGGCATACCAAGTCCTATTTGACATATAGGCCCAACCTATTCCAAGTCCTATTTGACACATAGGCCCAACCTATTCCAAGTCCTATTTGACATATAGGCCCAACCTATTCCAAATCCTATTTGACATATAGGCGCAACACATTCCAATCTATTTGACATATAGGCACAACCTATTGTAAGTCCTATTTGACATATAGGCATAAAACAGACAAGGCTTGATATAAGAGTCTCAAATGCAACATTTGAGGATCTTTACTCAGCCAAATTGGTTAACCTAACCCAAAACCCAAAAAATAAAACCCTATAACAAAATACACATTTACACACATACGTACGGTACAGTATATAAATATATACATACGACTTCAAACATCCAATTCTTCTTTTAAAAGAAGAAACACAACAGATTTCATCAACAGACACATACATTCCTTGCAAACAGATTGGATTCCTTCAAAACCCCAAAACCTTCCAGACCTACCTGTAGGATACACAACATTTACTCATTCATAACTACTGGTATTAACTTCATTGGAGTGGTGAATCCAAGTTTTGAAGACCAACTGGATTCGGAGGAATACAACACACACACACACACACTACTCTTTCCATGTGTCTCAAACACAACAACCTGTCTAAACATAACCAAGGATCGGAGAGTAAAAGCTTTTATTGCTGCGCTCTGATTCTGTGCACATAATTTTGTGCCAAAATTATATGGTTAGACAGCGACACGTACAAACAAACTACTCTACTCCAAAGGGCCTTGGCCTACCTTGGCCATAGCCCAACAAATTCATCAAAGGGCTGATGGCCTAACCTTGGCCATAGCCCAACAAATCATCAAAGGGCCTTGGCCTACCTTGGCCATAGCCCAACAAATTCATCAAAGAGTTGATGGCCTACCGTTGGCCATAGCCCAACAAATTCATCAAAGGGCTGATGGCCTACCCTTGGCCATAGCCCAACAAATCATCAAAGGGCCTTGGCCTACCTTGGCCATAGCCCAACAAATTCATCAAAGGGCTGATGGCCTACCCTTGGCCATAGCCCAACAAATCATCAAAGGGCCTTGGCCTACCTTGGCCATAGCCCAACAAATTCATCAAAGGGCTGATGGCCTACCCTTGGCCATAGCCCAACAAATTCATCAAAGGGCTGATGGCCTACCCTTGGCCATAGCCCAACAACAAATCAAAGGGCCTTGGCCTACCTTGGCCATAGCCAAACAAATTCATCAAAGGGCTGATGGCCTACCCTTGGCCATAGCCCAACAAATCATCAAAGGCCTTGGCCTACCTTGGCCATAGCCCAACAAATTCATCAAAGGGCTGATGGCCTACCCTTGGCCATAGCCCAACAAATCATCAAAGGGCCTTGGCCTACCTTGGCCATAGCCCAACAAATTCATCAAAGGGCTGATGGCCTACCCTTGGCCATAGCCCAACAAATCATCAAAGGGCCTTGGCCTACCTTGGCCATAGCCCAACAAATTCATCAAAGGGCTGATGGCCTACCCTTGGCCATAGCCCAACAAATCATCAAAGGGCCTTGGCCTACCTTGGCCATAGCCCAACAAATTCATCAAAGGGCTGATGGCCTACCCTGGCCATAGCCCAACAAATCATCAAAGGGCCTTGGCCTACCTTGGCCATAGCCCAACAAATTCATCAAAGGCTGGGCCTACCTTGGCCATAGCCCAACAAATTCATCAAAGGGCTGATGGCCTACCCTTGGCCATAGCCCAACAACAAATCAAAGGGCTTGGCCATAGCCCAACAAATTCATCAAAGGGCTGATGGCCTACCCTTGGCCATAGCCCAACAAATCATCAAAGGCCTTGGCCTACCTTGGCCATAGCCCAACAAATTCATCAAAGGGCTGATGGCCTACCCTTGGCCATAGCCCAACAAATCATCAAAGGGCCTTGGCCTACCTTGGCCATAGCCCAACAAATTCATCAAAGGGCTGATGGCCTACCCTTGGCCATAGCCCAACAAATCATCAAAGGCCTTGGCCTACCTTGGCCATAGCCCAACAAATTCATCAAAGGGCTGATGGCCTACCTTGGCCATAGCCCAACAAATCATCAAGGGCTTGGCCTACTTGGCCATAGCCCAACAAATTCATCAAAGGGCTGATGGCCTACCCTTGGCCATAGCCCAACAAACAATCAAAGGGCCTTGGCCTACCTTGGCCATAGCACAACAAATTCATCAAAAGGGATGATGGCCTACCTTGGCCATAGCCCAACAAATTCATCAAGGGGCTGATGGTCTCACTTGGCCATAGCCCAACATATTCATCAAGGTCTTGTGGCCTCCCTTGGCCAGAGACCAAACAACATTGGTCTTGTGGCCTCCCTTGGCCAGAGACCAAACAACATTGGTCTTGTGGCCTCCCTTGGCCAGAGACCAAACAACATTGGTCTTGTGGCCTCCCTTGGCCAGAGACCAAACAACAAGGGTCTTGTGGCCTCCTTTGGCCAGAGACCAAACAAAAAGGGTCTTGTGGCCCCCCTTGGCCAGAGACCAAACGACATTGGTCTTGTGGCCTCCCTTGGCCAGAGACCAAACAACAAGTGTCTTGTGGCCTCCTTTGGCCAGAGACCAAACAAAAAGGGTCTTGTGGCCCCCCTTGGCCATAGGCCAAACAACACAAAAAGTACAGGATTCAAAGCCCCAAGCCCTCCAGATCTACCTGTGGAGGAGTAAATTTACTCCACTAAAACTACGGGTATTGACTAGTCTGAAGTGGTAGGAGGTTTGAATACAGTACAAACTCTTTCTAATTCTCCTAAATTAAATGAACAAATAACAAAAGACAACAATGGGAACATTGCACCAAACAATTACACAAAAACACTTTGAATGCCTTTGGGTCTTAAAACAGAAGACTTTCTCTCAAAAGTGTATAAAGAAATTGATATAACAGACATTTACTTATGGACAGACAGTCAAATTTGTCTAACATGGGTAACCAACACAGATACAACTTCTTGCAAAAACATATTTGTGAAAACTAAACTAACAGAAATCAAAACTGAAAACAGCAACTGGTGAAACCACCAGAGATATCACATTACCATATCCTTTGGAGTGTGGGGCTAAATTAGAACCATTACCCCAAAGGATGGATCAGGATACTATTGGGGAGGAATCTCTCAATGTACCTGATGTATCTCAGATTAAACCAGACAGACCTCAAAGAAAGACTGCTTTGAAAGCCAGAAAACTTTACAAGAAAAAATTAAAACTGGTGACTTATAAACCTTACACAAATTGAGCAAAGTTAAAATGCTTAATAACCATACTTTAATTCCATAAATTTCCTATACCTAAAGGGAGTCAAACTGATTGACATAACTTTAACTAAACTTGAGAAGTTGGCCTCTTGAACTTTTATATTTAAATAGGTCTTGAGTACCTCTCTCTTTCCTAAATTTCTACTTCATTCTTTTCAATCCATTTCACATGGTTTAAAACACAGTTTATCAAAAAATTTGATCTATAAATACAAATTTTTCTCCGGCCCCCCCCCAGTATATGGAAAAACTATACGCGCTTACAACATGGTATTGTATGTGATACCTTTATTTCATAATTAAATATAAATTATTAATTAATTGAATTAAATATCTATACAAAGTTGCCACGGGATTGGCGACATAGCCTATTGGGAATGAAATAATTGAATTGCCATACGTACAAAGAACCTGTATGTATGAATCAGCCTCACATAGCAACAAGAAAACCCAATTTATTGTTTAGTATACCACAGAGGTGTAGACCAAACAAAATTTTGCTAGTTCGGCAAATAATACAAGCGAACCAAGGAACGGCTCAGGGCTGTTATGTTACAGCGAACGCTTAAACAGGGAAGACGTGTTTAAGTTTTCCCTCAAGTTCTTAGTGAATTCCCTATAATATAAAACCTAATGACTATAAAAGGATAGGCCTATTCCTTCAGGGGCTTATATAGTGACTGCCTATATTAATTACCTTAAGTAAATTCGCCGCGTAACTCCATCGTAACAGCCCTACATCTAAGAAGACCGTCACGCCCTACATCGAAAAAAACAAAGACCCAGCAAAAATAAGGTGAGGCAAATTATTTTCATTCTAATATACTGTAGGTCGCGCAAATCCCGACGCTAGAATTACCGTAATCAATATAAATATAAAGAGGTCCTTTAAAGACCTACATATTCATAACTCTCTAACGAAAAAGCATAGGGCTTTTGTCGGTAACCCTCCACTGAAGTCTGCTGGAAATTTCCAACGGATGAGGGCACAGGCAATCAACCCATAGCCCTATAAAGTTTTTTCACATGGTGGCCCTGTGTATGGGGAACTAACCCCTCTACAATTTACACTGACACGCAGTGGCTAGGCTTAGCTCATTAGGCCTAACCCCAATTTCAACCGTAACCCCACTATAGTTTTTTCATATGGTGGCCTAAGCAACTGGGAACCGATTCCTTTACCTTTACACTAACCGAAAACAAAGGCTTGTTCATTTAACAGGCATAACTTATTTTAGGTCCTAAAAAAATAGGCCCGCAACATTAAGCCTATTTAATAGGTCCTACTCTTCAAATTCAAAACTAAGCCTTGTTAATTTAACAGGCTTAACTCATTTGAGGTCCTATAAAATAATAGGCCCGAACATAAGCCTATTTGGTAGGCCCAATAAATAGGTCTATTTAGTAGACCCACCTAACTTTACATTACATAATAGGCCTACCTCTTAAAGTAGGCCTTACTCTTTACACTCAAGGCCTATCCTAATTAAAAACACTAAATTTATAATTGAACCTGTGGTGTAGGTTATAAAATTTATTTCAGCAATTTAACTTACTCATAAGACTCATTAACATCACAAAATTCGACTCAGACCTGTAACATCACAAAATTCGACTCAGACCTGTAACATCACAAAATTCGACTCGAACTGTAACATCACAAAGACCTAAAGCAATTGCACGAATTCAAACCTACACCCACCTAACACCTATTTCAAACCCTATTTGACACATAGGCATACCAAGTCCTATTTGACATATAGGCCCAACCTATTCCGAAGTCCTATTTGACATATAGGCATACCAAGTCCTATTTGACATATAGGCCCAACCTATTCCGAAGTCCTATTTGACATATAGGCCCAACCTATTTCAAGTCCTATTTGACATATAGGCCCAACCTATTCCGAAGTCCTATTTGACATATAGGCATTCCAAGTCCTATTTGACATATAGGCCCAACCTATTCCAATTCCTATTTGACATATAGGCCCAACCTATTCCAATTCCTATTTGACATATAGGCATACCAAGTCCTATTTGACATATAGGCCCAACCTATTCCAATTCCTATTTGACATATAGGCATACCAAGTCCTATTTGACATATAGGCCCAACCTATTCCAAATCCTATTTGACATATAGGCATACCAAGTCCTATTTGACATATAGGCCCAACCTATTCCAAATCCTATTTGACATATAGGCATACCAAGTCCTATTTGACATATAGGCCCAACCTATTCCAAGTCCTATTTGACACATAGGCCCAACCTATTCCAAGTCCTATTTGACATATAGGCCCAACCTATTCCAAATCCTATTTGACATATAGGCGCAACACATTCCAAATCCTATTTGACATATAGGCACAACCTATTGTAAGTCCTATTTGACATATAGGCATAAAACAGACAAGGCTTGATATAAGAGTCTCAAATGCAACATTTGAGGATCTTTACTCAGCCAAATTGGTTAACCTAACCCAAAACCCAAAAAATAAAACCCTATAACAAAATACACATTTACACACATACGTACGGTACAGTATATAAATATATACATACGACTTCAAACATCCAATTCTTCTTTTAAAAGAAGAAACACAACAGATTTCATCAACAGACACATACATTCCTTGCAAACAGATTGGATTCCTTCAAAACCCAAAACCTTCCAGACCTACCTGTAGGATACACAACATTTACTCATTCATAACTACTGGTATTAACTTCATTGGAGTGGTGAATCCAAGTTTTGAAGACCAACTGGATTCGGAGGAATACAACACACACACACACACACACACTACTCTTTCCATGTGTCTCAAACACAACAACCTGTCTAAACATAACCAAGGATCGGAGAGTAAAAGCTTTTATTGCTGCGCTCTGATTCTGTGCACATAATTTTGTGCCAAAATTATATGGTTAGACAGCGACACGTACAAACAAACTACTCTACTCCAAAGGGCCTTGGCCTACCTTGGCCATAGCCCAACAAATTCATCAAAGGGCTGATGGCCTAACCTTGGCCATAGCCCAACAAATCATCAAAGGGCCTTGGCCTACCTTGGCCATAGCCCAACAAATTCATCAAAGAGTTGATGGCCTACCCTTGGCCATAGCCCAACAAATTCATCAAAGGGCTGATGGCCTACCCTTGGCCATAGCCCAACAAATCATCAAAGGGCCTTGGCCTACCTTGGCCATAGCCCAACAAATTCATCAAAGGGCTGATGGCCTACCCTTGGCCATAGCCCAACAAATCATCAAAGGGCCTTGGCCTACCTTGGCCATAGCCCAACAAATTCATCAAAGGGCTGATGGCCTACCCTTGGCCATAGCCCAACAAATTCATCAAAGGGCTGATGGCCTACCCTTGGCCATAGCCCAACAAATCATCAAAGGGCCTTGGCCTACCTTGGCCATAGCCCAACAAATTCATCAAAGGGCTGATGGCCTACCCTTGGCCATAGCCCAACAAATCATCAAAGGGCCTGGCCTACCTTGGCCATAGCCCAACAAATTCATCAAAGGGCTGATGGCCTACCCTTGGCCATAGCCCAACAAATTCATCAAAGGGCTGATGGCCTACCCTTGGCCATAGCCCAACAACAAATCAAAGGGCCTTGGCCTACCTTGGCCATAGCCCAACAAATTCATCAAAGGGCTGATGGCCTACCCTTGGCCATAGCCCAACAAATTCATCAAAGGGTTGATGGCCTACCCTTGGCCATAGCCCAACAAATTCGTCAAAGGGCTGATGGCCTACCCTTGGCCATAGCCCAACAAATCATCAAAGGGCCTTCGCCTACCTTGGCCATAGCCCAACAAATTCATCAAAGGGCTGATGGCCTACCCTTGGCCATAGCCCAACAAATCATCAAAGGGCCTTGGCCTACCTTGGCCATAGCCCAACAAATTCATCAAAGGGCTGATGGCCTACCCTTGGCCATAGCCCAACAAACAATCAAAGGGCCTTGGCCTACCTTGGCCATAGCACAACAAATTCATCAAAAGGGATGATGGCCTACCTTGGCCATAGCCCAACAAATTCATCAAGGGGCTGATGGTCTCACTTGGCCATAGCCCAACATATTCATCAAGGTCTTGTGGCCTCCCTTGGCCAGAGACCAAACAACATTGGTCTTGTGGCCTCCCTTGGCCAGAGACCAAACAACATTGGTCTTGTGGCCTCCCTTGGCCAGAGACCAAACAACATTGGTCTTGTGGCCTCCCTTGGCCAGAGACCAAACAACAAGGGTCTTGTGGCCTCCTTTGGCCAGAGACCAAACAAAAAGGGTCTTGTGGCCTCCCTTGGCCAGAGACCAAACAACATTGGTCTTGTGGCCTCCCTTGGCCAGAGACCAAACAACAAGGGTCTTGTGGCCTCCTTTGGCCAGAGACCAAACAAAAAGGGTCTTGTGGCCCCCCTTGGCCATAGGCCAAACAACACAAAAAGTACAGGATTCAAAGCCCCAAGCCCTCCAGATCTACCTGTGGAGGAGTAAATTTACTCCACTAAAACTACGGGTATTGACTAGTCTGAAGTGGTAGGAGGTTTGAATACAGTACAAACTCTTTCTAATTCTCCTAAATTAAATGAACAAATAACAAAAGACAACAATGGGAACATTGCACCAAACAATTACACAAAAACACTTTGAATGCCTTTGGGTCTTAAAACAGAAGATTTTCTCTCAAAAGTGTATAAAGAAGTTGATATAACAGACATTTACTTATGGACAGACAGTCAAATTTGTCTAACATGGGTAACCAACACAGATACAACTTCTTGCAAAAACATATTTGTGAAAACTAAACTAACAGAAATCAAAACTGAAAACAGCAACTGGTGAAACCACCAGAGATATCACATTACCATATCCTTTGGAGTGTGGGGCTAAATTAGAACCATTACCCCAAAGGATGGATCAGGATACTATTGGGGAGGAATCTCTCAATGTACCTGATGTATCTCAGATTAAACCAGACAGACCTCAAAGAAAGACTGCTTTGAAAGCCAGAAAACTTTTACAAGAAAAAATTAAAACTGGTGACTTATAAACCTTACACAAATTGAGCAAAGTTAAAATGCTTAATAACCATACTTTAATCCAAAATTTCCTATACCTAAAGGGAGTCAAACTGATTGACATAACTTTAACTAAACTTGAGAAGTTGGCCTCTTGAACTTTTATATTTAAATAGGTCTTGAGTAACCTCTCTCTTCCTAAATTTCTATTTCATTCTTTTCAATCCATTTCACATGGTTTAAAACACAGTTTATCAAAAAATTTGATCTATAACATACAAATTTTTCTCCGGCCCCCCCCCCCCCCCAGTATATGGAAAAACTATACGCGCTTACAACATGGTATTGTATGTGATACCTTTATTTCATAATTAAATATAAATTATTAATTAATTGAATTAAATATCTATACAAAGTTGCCACGGGATTGGCGACATAGCCTATTGGGAATGAAATAATTGAATTGCCATACGTACAAAGAACCTGTATGTATGAATCAGCCTCACATAGCAACAAGAAAACCCAATTTATTGTTTAGTATACCACAGAGGAGTGGACCAAACAACATTTTGCTAGTTCGGCAAATAATACAAGCGAACCAAGGAACGGCTCAGGGCTGTTTATGTTACAGCGAACGCTTTAAACAGGGAAGACGTGTTTAAGTTTTCCCTCAAGTTCTGAGTGAATTCCCTATAATATAAAACCTAATGACTATAAAAGGATAGGCCTATTCCTTCAGGGGCTTATATAGTGACTGCCTATATTAATTACCTTAAGTAAATTCGCCGCGTAACTCCATCGTAACAGCCCTACATCTAAGAAGACCGTCACGCCCTACATCGAAAAAAAAGAAAGACCCAGCAAAAATAAGGTGAGGCAAATTATTTTCATTCTAATATACTGTAGGTCGCGCAAATCCCGACGCTAGAATTACCGTAATCAATATAAATATAAAGAGGTCCTTTAAAGACCTACATATTCATAACTCTCTAACGAAAAAGCATAGGGCTTTTGTCGGTAACCCTCCACTGAAGTCTGCTGGAAATTTCCAACGGATGAGGGCACAGGCAATCAACCCATAGCCCTATAAAGTTTTTTCACACTAACCTAACCCAACCTAACCTAACTCTTTTGCAATAATATTGGTCAGCAACTTGTCTATAATTACACTCATGACCACACTGCGGACAAATAACACGAGTAGGTAAAACACCATGACTGGTAAAGAAAACTTCAGCACCGTCTTCTTTTTTATAAATATCTTGTATTAATTGATAGTAATCCAAATCACAACTTCCACAAACCATAGCGAAAAGCGAACTGAAAAAGCATTATGGGAGATTCAAAATGCACGTCTCTGATTGGTCGGATAAGGTCACATGAAACAAAAACCAGATTTAATCGGCTGATTTGACCTATGTTTCCTAAATTTGCCACGAGATGTCTCCCCATAAAACTGGAGGGGACGGAGAGCAGCAAAATTTTAACCGAGCAAAGAGCTGAACACTGGGTCAATGGCCTGTAATGGCTGCTTATCGACATCTAAATTATTTTTTTTCCGTAAAAAATAATTACTACGTTTCCTTGATTTTTATCAGTTTTCCTGAGGTTTCAAGGTGTCCTGAATATGAATTTGTATGTTAAATTGTCATAGAATGTCTCCTTCTATCGAAAACGAAGGGAGCATTAAAACGAATATTAACCCTATTTTTAAATAAATGTTTTATAATTTTAAGAGCCTCTGTTTTATTGCACTCATAATTTCAATGATATTTTACATAATTTTATAATTTCAGTTGTACATGTATATAATTTTTGCGTATCGAAATGAATAGTTAGGCCTTGAAAATTATTATTCATAGAAAAAGAAAACGATTCATTTAAGGAGTAACGCTTATATATATATATATATATATATATATATACACACACATATATATATATATATATATACACACATATATATATATATATATATATATATATATATATATATATATATATATATATGATGAATAAAACCACGAAGGAAAAAAGAAACACAAACGGGTGCTCAAGCGCTTTCGTCTAATGACATCCTCAGGAACACTGGAGTGAAAGGACAGATCAAGGCAATATATAGGTTACAAAAATAAACATACATACATACATATTCATATATACATATATATATATATATATATATACATATATATAGTAAGCATAGAAAAAATTGTGGGAGGAGCCAACATTTATAGTTTATGAAACAGATCACAAAAGAATAAAGAAATAAAAATAAATATGTTGTATATATATTTTATTGTTCTTTATATATCATCTAGGCATCATTTTGTTTTCCAATTTATATTTACTTGTACTTTTTTATTCGTTTGTGACTATAATATGCATATGTGGTTATTTTTTCCCTTATAAATTGGTTGCCTCTCTTAAAATTTATCTTTCAATTTATTATTATTATTTTTTATTATTTTTTTAATAATTAATTTTTTTTTTTTTTTTTTTTTTTTTTTTTGGTGGTTTATTTCTTTATTTCTTTGTGACATACACGGTGAACCAAAAGTAGGTGGACAGTAGGTTGAATACGGTTTGTGTTATATTATATTATAACTATGGTGTTCATTATAACTATGGTGTTTGTGTTATATTATATTAAATATTATAACTAAATTTATTTAAATTTTATTTTGTATTATAGTATACAAAAAAATTAAATATGTATTCTCAAAATAAACGTTATCATTTACTGTCCACCTACATTTGGTTCACCCTATATATATCAATTTGGCATCATCTATTAAATTGATTGTAAAACTTCCCTTTTGAGCTTGAATTTATAGACTCCACTTACAATATTTATATTTATTTTTATTTCTTTATTCTTTTGTGACCTGTTCCATAAACAAGCCATTTGAATTTATATTGAAGGTCGGCCAAAGTGCTAAAAGTGTCTTTATATATATATATATATATATATATATATATATATATATATATATATTTGTGGTTTTTTTATTTGCCTGTTTATTTCTTTATGATTATTTAGGCTGTGACATATATATCACTAAGGCACTATTTGGTAATTAATTTTTTCTCAATTTATATTTATATTTATTTTTATTTCTTTATTCTTTTGTGATCTGTTTCATAAACTATAAATGTTGGCTCCTCCCACAATTTTTTCTATGCTTACTATTATATGTAATATATATATATATATATATATATATATATATATATATATATGTATATGTATATATATATGAATATGTATGTATGTATGTTTATTTTTGTAACCTATATATTGCCTTGATCTGTCCTTTCACTCCAGTGTTCCTGAGGATGTCATTAGACGAAAGCGCTTGAGCACCCGTTTGTGTTTCTTTTTTCCTTCGTGGTTTTATTCATCATAAATACTTTTCACGTGTCACTTTCGTGAAATAATTTTTCATATATATATATATATAATATATATATATATATATATATATATACACTGCTAAAGCTCAAAAAGCATTTGCATGGATCTAGTTTAGTTTAGTTTTAAATTACTTTATTCATCCTCGAATTTTATTATCAGAACTGAGCTTGAAGAAGTTAATTATTGTTACTTTATTTTGCTGTAAGAACATCTTTAACAGTTAATTCTATCATGTTTCATCTCAATTCTTGACCCTCAAATGGAAACGGTACTAATTCTTCATCCTTTCATTACGACCCCACCTCTATTTTAATTTTCTTAAACTATAGGAAATAAAATCAGTTGTTCTGCTTTGTATATTCTCTAACATATCTGTACCGTGCAGCGTACTCTATACAATTTCTAATGTATCATTTAGGTAATGTGGTGACCTAACCACATTAGAGTGAAAATAAGAATTGTGTAGTCTGTAGATCATTACCTTGCTTTTGTAATAACATTTCTATTTTTTATGATATATATATATATATATATATATATATATATATGATGAATAAAACCACGAAGGAAAAAAGAAACACAAACGGGTGCTCAAGCTCTTGAGCACCCGTTTGTGTTTCTTTTTTTCTTCGTGGTTTTATTCATCATAAACACTTTTCACGTGTCACTTTCGTGAAATAATTTTTCATATATATATATATATATATACAAAGTAAAAATCTTCTTCCAAAGAACTTAATTTTTTAATTGAAATTCAAAAGAAAAAGTTTACCCTTAATATGTAAAGCTTATTACTTTGTAATTCTTTTTTTAACTTTTTAAAATTATGAACACAATTTTAAATTTCTTTCCTAAAATTTTCCTAAATATTTAAATCTTGAAAATCAGAAACGAAAATTAATATTTAAAATCGCCTTTCAAAAGCAACTTCGATTAATTTGAGTGGGTTTATATACCCATATTTTGCAGCTTCGTTTGAGGCCAATCTTAAGTAGTTTACTAAAATCATTATAGTTAAAAATTCATAGAATTATTGTTGTTCAATTAGTTTATTTAACTTATGCAACATCTACAATTCTATGACGTGAAGGATCTAATGCAGTTTTACGTAGGATCTGAACCACGGGTCGCTACATCACCTGAACTCGAAGGACGGCCCCTCTTCAGACTTTTCCCAGACACAATGTCACTTAACTTCGCTCATTGCCGGGAAGCGGTGTTACGACATTGGCCATGACGTAGCACACCTAACAGAAGAGAAAGATCGACAGTCTGAGTAATGGGATGTGTAACGGTGTGGAGAATAAGGAGCTGGTGTGACAAAACTGAGTTTACAAAACTACCAAAGTAGTCTACATTACTTAAGTCTCACATAATATATATAGTGATATATATAGTGAGGCAGTTATATGGAATTTAACAAATTTAAAATATATATTTTTAAGTCATATTGGGATCTTTTTGGTTTGACGGCCGACGGAAAAAAACGAGTCATGGCTACGGACCGTCACATTCTAGACTCTACCAACTGGTTAGGTTAACTGAATGCCCAGTTAGATTAACAAAATGCCCGGTTAAGTCAACTGTACGCCCTTGACGATTGGTTAGGTTAAGTCATGATATTTTCGTTAGTTTACTGTCAAAACAAACGAAAATATTATGACTTAACCTAACCAATCGTCATGACCGTACAGTTGATCTAAAACTTTCAGGGATTTTGGAATCCATGCAATCCCTATGCAAGATATGGGAGTTGCAAATACGAAAAAAAATGCCGTTACCACCACCCTCAAAGAAAAGCAACGAGTGAACAAGAAAAACGAACATCAAAGAAGAGTGCCAATTTTTTAGACGCAGCCAACACAATTCAGCTGCTAAATATTATCCAGCAATTACAAAATCAGCTGACAAATATAGGAATCCGAGAGCCGGACAGAAGGCACGCACAAAGGCACTTCATGCGATATCGGTACAACAGGTACCGTCAACGATAAAAAGAGGTAAATTCTCGGAGGACCACAAGGCAACGAAACCGGCATCCTCATTGGAAAACAAATCAGAACCACCTGTATGCGAAAACGATAGAGAAAAAATAAAAATAATCCTAGTCAACATTCATTCAGGGCCTTAAATCAAACCATTCCCCGAACAAAGTTTTATACCTGAAAGGACTCATGCAAGAAACCGGAGCAGGCTTTCCATGCCTCACGGAAACTCATCTGAAAGACTGCCAGTTCATTTGGGGATAACTAGACTTAAGAAGTTTGGATACTTCATTTCGAATACGTAATGATAAATAACCATAAAAAGGTAATTTAATACAGGGTGTACATAAAGTCAGGATCTATTTTTGTGAAATAATTATTTTTTCTATTTTTCTTTTCAGAAGCCCTTAGAATGAATACAGAAGAGCGTGTGGCAATAGTAATTTGGCGAATCGAGGGAAAGAAATACAATGACATCAGAGAGAAGTTTAGAAGGAGATTTCATAAGCCGGGGCCAATAGACAAGACAATACGAAAATTGGTGAACAAATTTAAACGAACGGGATCTGTAAATGATGAAGCAAGATCAGGACGACCGTGTATGTCAGATCTTACCGTGAATACAGTACGCGGAATTATCAGTGAGGAGCCACGTACGTCCGTTCTTGCTGCATCACACAGACTCGGCCTCCCGATGTCATCTGTGCACAAAATTTTGAAAGTTAATTTGCAGAAGAAAAGCTATCATTTGCAGGTTTTACATGATTTACATGAGGAAGATTTCCCTCGACGAAGTGCTGTGTGTGCTGATCTCGTAGAACAAATCTGGAGTGATAATTTAATGGACAACATTCTCTTTAGTGATGAAGCCACTTTCCATACGTGTGGAAAAGTAAATCGCCATAATTAATTAAGTTAGGTTAGATCAAATCAAATTTGGAAAGGTTAAATTAGATCACTTTAGGTTTTGTTTTCATTACTACTATTTTTGGTAATTATTCGTTTTAGTGCTCCCTCTCCTTTCTGAACCAAAACACATTTTTCTAGTGTTTTTTGGTGTGATTTGTTTAAATCTGAACTTCGTTTCTTTGAGAAATGAGCCGTTTTTGAGAAATTTTCAATTTTAAAATTTCTCAAAAACGGCTCATTTCCCAAAGAAACGAAGTTCAGATTTGAACAAAAAAAAAAAAAACCACCAGAAAAATGTGTTTACCTAACATAACCTAACCATAACCAACTAACCTAACTTCTTTTGCAATAATATTGGTCAGCAACTTGTCTATAATTACACTCATGACCACACTGCGGACAAATAACACGAGTAGGTAAAACACCATGACTGGTAAAGAAAACTTCAGCACCGTCTTCTTTTTTATAAATATCTTGTATTAATTGATAGTAATCCAAATCACAACCTCCACAAACCATAGCGAAAAGCGAACTGAAAAAGCATTATGGGAGATTCAAAATGCACGTCTCTGATTGGTCGGATAAGGTCACATGAAACAAAAACCAGATTTAATCGGCTGATTTGACCTATGTTTCCTAAATTTGCCACGAGATGGATGTCTCCCCATAAAACTGGAGAGGACGGAGAGCAGCAAAATTTTAACCGAGCAAAGAGCTGAACACTGGGTCAATGGCCTGTAATGGCTGCTTATCGACATCTAAATTTTTTTTTTCCGTAAAAAATAATTACTACATTTCCTTGATTTTTATCAGTTTTCCTGAGGTTTCAAGGTGTACTGAATATGAATTTGTATGTTAAATTGTCATAGAATGTCTCCTTCTATCGAAAACGAAGGGAGCAATAAAACGAATATTAACCCTATTTTTAAATAAATGTTTATAATTTAAGAGCCTCTGTTTTATTGCACTCATAATTTCAATGATATTTTACATAATTTTATAATTTCAGCTGTAGATGTATATAATTTATGCGTATCGAAATGAATAGTTAGGCCTTGAAAATTATAATTCATAGAAAAAGAAAACGATTCATTTAAGGAGTAACGCTATATATATATATATATATATATATATATACATATATATATATATATATATATATATATATATATACACACATTTAACTGCAATGACCGCGCAGTATATTAACGTATAGAAACGACGTAAGTATAGAGGAGTGTTCTGCACACGAGGAAGAGAAATAACAAACAAATGAAAAATAAGGCACCGCCCGGGAATCCGTGGTGTAGTGGTTAGCACGTCTGACCGGCAATTGGAAGATCCTGTGTTCGATTCCCGGGCGGGTGCCTTATTTCTCATTTGTTTGTTATTTCTCTTCCTCGTGTGCAGAACACTCCTCTATACTTACGTCGTTTCTATACATATATATATAATATATATATATACACACTGCTAAAGCTCAAAAAGCATTTGCATGGATCTAGTTTAGTTTAGTTTTAAATTACTTTATTCATCCTCAAATTTTATTATCAGAACTGAGCTTGAAGAAGTTAATTATTGTTACTTTATTTTGCTGTAAGAACATCTTTAACAGTTAATTGTATCATGTTTCATCTCAATTATTGACCCTCAAATGAAAACGTTCCTAATTCTTTATCCTTTCATTACGACCCCACCCCTATTTTAATTTTCTTAAACTATAGGAAATAAAATCAGTTGTTCTGCTTTGTATATTCTCTAACATATCTGTACCGTGCAGCGTACTCTATACAATTTCTAATGTATCATTTATGTAATGTGGTGACCTAACCACATTAGAGTAAAAATAAGAATTGTGTAGTCTGTAGATCATTACCTTGCTTTTGTAATAACATTTCTATTTTTTATGATATAATATATATATATATATATATACAAAGTAAAAATCTTCTTCCAAAGAACTTAATTTTTTAATTGAAATTCAAAAGAAAAAGTTTACCCTTAATATGTAAAGCTTATTACTTTGTAATTCTTTTTTTAACTTTTTAAAATTATGAACACAATTTTAAATTTCTTCCTAAAATTTTCCTAAATATTTAAATCTTGAAAATCAGAAACGAAAATTAATATTTAAAATCGCCTTTCAAAAGCAACTTCGATTAATTTGAGTGGGTTTATATACCCATATTTTGCAGCTTCGTTTGAGGCCAATCTTAAGTAGTTTACTAAAATCATTATAGTTAAAAATACATAGAATTATTGTTGTTCAATTAGTTTATTAACTTATGCAACATCTACAATTCTATGACGTGAAGGATCTAATGCAGTTTTACGTAGGATCTGAACCACGGGTCGCTACATCACCTGAACTCGAAGGACGGCCCCTCTTCAGACTTTTCCCAGACACAATGTCACTTAACTTCGCTCATTGCCGGGAAGCGGTGTTACGACATTGGCCATGACGTAGCACACCTAACAGAAGAGAAAGATCGACAGTCTGAGTAACGGGATGTGTAACGTGTGGAGAATAAGGAGCTGGTGTGACAAAACTGAGTTTACAAAACTACCAAAGTAGTCTACATTACTTAAGTCTCACATAATATATATAGTGATATATATAGTGAGGCAGTTATATGGAATTTAAACAAATTTAAAATATATATTTTAAATCATATTGGGATCTTTCTGGTTTGACGGCCGACGGAAAAAAAACGAGTCATGGCTACGGACCGTCACATTCTAGACTCTACCAACTGGTTAGGTTAACTGAATGCCCAGTTAGATTAACAAAATGCCCGGTTAAGTCAACTGTACGCCCTTGACGATTGGTTAGGTTAAGTCATGATATTTTCGTTAGTTTACTGTCAAAACAAACGAAAAATATCATGACTTAACCTAACCAATCGTCATGACCGTACAGTTGATCTAAAACTTTCAGGGATTTTGGAATCCATGCAATCCCTATGCAAGATATGGGAGTTGCAAATACGAAAAAAAATGCCGTTACCACTATGGAAAATTTGGGAGTACCGAAATGGAAGACCCACCTAATCTTGGATAAGCCATATTGACATTAAAATAAATAATAATAATAAAAAATAACTCAGAAGGAGAACATGAACTCTTGCTGAGAAAAATTAAAAAGACACCAACGAAAAACAAATATGGGATGAAAAGAAAAAAAGATCCCATGGCTAGAAATAGCAACACGGTTTTAAGAAGAAGAAGAAAAAGATCGGATAAGCAGAATAACAGGGCGAGAAGCTGAATAAGCATAAGCGGATTAAGCATAAGAACAGCGACGGAAAAAGCCGGAATAAAAATGTTTTAGTGGTGTCAAGAGATAAAATTCATAACAGTTTCAAGGTAAGAAGTTCATAAATTTCCCTTCGGTTATTAAATTTAGGTTAAATAAGCTGACATTTCAGCTGTAATTGTTTAACAAAAGAGTATGGAAGTCCTGTTTATGGACAAATAGTTAGGCTGGTTCATCTTTGGCCTAGGTCTTCCATCTTCAACATAGCCTAGGTTGTGTTTAGGCTACTCTGGTTGGAGCAGGACCTATTTTTTCCATATCTAAATGGTGGCCCGTGTGGGGAAGGGTTATTTGCTGTGAAAACCTTAACCTTGAATAAAATAAAATAAAATAAATTAAAACAAAAAAATAATAAAATTACGCCTTATCAAACATTTTGACATCTGAACAGAATTTATTCCATGTTTGGCTTTTTCAAATACTTACTACATATAAATAATAATAAATTACGAAGCCCTAACTAAAAATAAAAATAAGAAATAATTCAAATGCTTCAAAACTTATCATTTGGTCATAAATGTGGTAAAATTCTAGAATAAGGGTAATCAGAAGCCTAGCCTATTTAACCAAAATAAAGCTTATTTATAGAGTTGAAAGGGTTTTAGGATTTTGGGGACTTAATTTTGGAAAAATAAAATAACAAAATATGGCTGAATGTGAAGCAATTGAGGCAAAGATTAAATCATTAAAAAGGAAGAGATCAGCAAGGAAGGGAGTCATTACCAGGCTTTTAACTACCTTTAATAGCAAAGAAAATCCAAATAAAAGGGATTATGATACTATTTTGGGTGGTTTAAATAGAATTAAACAGGAAATAATAATTATAGACGAGGAAATTGTTACAGAAACTGATGCGTTAAATGTTGGTGAAGAGACATATACAGCACTTTTGTGTGAACAAGAACAGAATATTTTTGAAATAGATTCTCACATAAATGAATTATATGCTGCTTTAGATAATCTACCAAATAATTTAGAGGCTACAAATCAAAGTTTGATTGAGGCCTTCAGAAATGTATCCATTTCTAATGATGACAATAAACAACTAAAAGCCAAGTTACCAACATTACAAGTACCAATATTTGAGGGTGATCGAACAAAATTTCAGTCTTTTCTAGAAAAATTTGATAGTTTAATTGGCAACAAAGATTATATATCTGATGTTGACAAATTCAGTTATCTCCTTAATTATTTAAAGGGCCCAGCCCTAAAACTGGTTGATGCCTTACCGGCAATTGGCAGTTCATATAAAATAGCTCTCAAATTACTAGAAAGAAATTTCCTAAATAAAAAAGAAATAGTAAATGATTTAGCAATAAAATTAAAAAATATAAAACCAGCCAAGGATAACCATCAGGATCTGTACAATTTCTATTGTGAAATTGAATGCATGTTAGGTCATCTACAAAATAATGATATAGATCTAGAGAAATCAGCATGGTTTATCCAAGCCATAATATTTGATTGTTTACCTACCCAAATTAGGGATATTTTCCAAAGAATAACGGGAAATACATACCCTACCCTTGATGAAATAAGGAATGAATTTCCAAATGTTTTGTCAATGTACAAATCTTCAAAGATTGATTCACAAACAAAGATTGATTCACAAACAAAGAAAATACAAACAAAACCACAACCACAACAAAAAGACAAATCAGAACAAAAAGTGATAGGTCTAACTCCTACACTACGAAATTTTAATGTTACGACAGAATTTGTACGTAAGTGTAAATTTTGTTCGGCTGATGATCACTATAGCACACGATGTACTAAATATGTAGACTTAGAATCCCGGATAAATAGGTGTTCTCAGTTAAACCTTTGTACTAAATGCACAGGTGCAGGACATACTAACAAAGACTGCAAAACAAAAATAAGATTCAAATGTGTTAATTGTGGAAGTTTAAATCATGTCTCTTGTCTTTGTGATTCATTTAAAAATTCAAATAAACAAAACCTAAAGAAAAATGAAAAAACATTTAATGGACATATATCAATAAATAATGTCAATAAAAATTCTAGTGTACTCCTACCTACAATAACCTTGGATTTAAAAAATAAAGAAGGTGGGACAACTATAAGATGTCTAATAGATTCTTGTTCCCAACAAACATTTGTAGATCAATCATTAGTTAATCAATTAGGCCTACAAACTCATAAAAATGAACAAGAATTGTGTATAACATCATTTGTCAAAGAAAATGAACAGAAAGAAAAATATAATACAGTCAATTTAGATCTGGATATACCCACAGAGAATAAAACAACAAACATAGAAGTAGTAGTCATTGAACAAGTTGGTCAACAAAAATTTAAAATACCAAATTTAAAAGAAGTAATACAACAACTTAAAAAGCAATATAAAATTGCAGATAGAAATTTAAATGATGATATAATAGATAATGTTCAAATGTTAATTGGAGCTGATTATATTCACTTAATTCAGAAGGGCATAGTCAGAATAGGAGATGGGATTGCTCTAGATACTCACTGGGGTATAGCTCCACTGGGACACATAGATAAATATAAAATAACAATGAAAAATAAAAATATATGACTAACAAACTTGCCCTATTATGACAAGGTCTTACACAACTCAAATAATGACATAAATACTGAAATATTAAATAAATCATTAACAACTGAAGAATTAGATAAAGGTGTACAACAGCTCTGGCTATTAGAGTCAGTGGGGGTGCAAGATGGTGATCATACAGATGAAAATCAATTAATGGCTGAAAATTTTGAAAACACCATCATGTATGAAAATGGCCATTATTCAATTGAACTACCTTGGAAGATCAATAGTCCAAAATTAAATGATAATCTAAAGGTAGCTAAAGGTCATCTCTATAATTTGATGAAAGATTAAAAAATGACAAGAGAATTAAAATGTATGATGATGTTTTCAAGGACCAGTTGGAAAAAGGCTTCATTGAAGAAGTTAAAGATCACCCCTTTAAAAAAGACAACTGCCATTATCTTACTCACACAGGAGTCTATAGAAAGGATGCACCCACAACAAAACTTAGAGTTGTGTATAACTGTAGTCTTAAAGATGGCAATAAGCATAGCTTGAATGACTGTCTCATAGAGGGGCCTAATCTTATTTCAGACCTTGTAAAAATCCTTCTAAGATTTAGATTAGATGACTATGCAGTTCAAAGTGATATAAGCAAAGCTTTTTTGAGAATTCATCTGAAAAATAACTATGACAAAGATCAACTAAGATTCTTGTGGTTTAATGATCCATATGACTTAAATAAAGGGTTTAAAACATTTAAATTTAATGTGGTTTTGTTTGGAGCAAATGCAAGTCCTAGTTTACTGGCTTTAACCATCAAACATCACTTAAATTTGTATGATGAAAATGATTTAACTGTTCAGTTCTTGAAAGATCACTTCTATGTAGATAACCTTGTAGGATCAACCAAAACAGAGTCAGAATTAAATGAAGTTTACATAAAAGCAGATAAAATAATGAAAGAAGGTAATTTTGAATTAAGAGAGTGGATCACAAATAATGAGAGACTAAATCAAAAAATAAAATCAGAAGACAAAGGATTAACAGAACCAACAAACAGGGTGAAAACATTAGGCATGATCTGGGATTTGAACTCAGATTCTAAAGTTCATGATTCACTCTGCACAAAAGGCTACACCTTAGATACAACAGCTAACACAAAAAGAAAGATCTTATCCGAAAGTTCAAAAATATTTGATCCTATGGGTTTACTCCTTCCTTCTACTATCAGATCCAGGGTTCTTTTACAAGAATTTTGGAAACAGAAAGTAGACTGGGATGATCCTATAACCAATAAACAACAAGATAGCTGGAAAAGGTTAGCTAAAGATCTCAATAAATTACAAAACATAAATATTCCCAGAGTTTGTGGACACAGAGATACACCTCAAACCTTGCATGTATTTGGTGATGCCAGTGAAAAGGTGTATGGCTGTTGCGCTTACCTTGTAGGTGAGGATGGCAGCCATTTGATCTATGCCAAGGGGAAAGTAACACCCTTAAAACAAAAGAAAACTATTCCTCAGCTTGAACTACTTGCGGGTTATCTAGCTGTAAAAATAACAGTATTTCTCCATGAAGTCTATTATGATGTAAACATCACAACTACATATATTTGGCTTGACAGTCAAATCTGCTTGGCATGGATCAACTCTGATGAGCTAAACTCAAAAAACATCTTTGTCCGTAACAGATTAAGAGACATTAAAGAAGCTAGACAAAATTTGGACATAACCTTCAGATACATTCCAACAAAACAAAATCCTGCAGACTTTCTCACAAGAGGATTATCCTGTAAATTACTAAAATCCAACAAAAATTGGTTTCATGGACCTGAATTCATTCAGGATGAAACAATGTGGCCAGCAGAACAAATTAATGTAAAACTTAACATGATAACCACAAATAAAGTTGAGCCACTATTAGATTATAACAGTTATTCTGACTTTGGCAAACTTGTAAGGGTAACATCTTACTGTCTCAGATTCATTCACAACTGTTTAAAGAAAATAAATAAACAAAGAAATAATGATAATGAAATGTATACAAGTCTAGCTACCAAATATTGGATTAACCACATACAACAAACAGAATACAAAAATGAAATAGATTTTTTAACAATTGGTAAACAAGGAACAAAGTACCCTCTGTGGTAATAAACTTGAATCTTTACATTGACAAAGATGGCTTATTAAGATGTAAGGGTAGATTAAACAAATCACAAATCACATATAACAGTAAACAACCCCTTCTTCTTCCTAGGTTCCATCACATTACAACCCTAATTATTAGAGAGAAACACAATGAACTTTATCACATGGGCGTTCCACAAACATTAAATGCCATTAGAAAGTTGTATTGGATACCCAAAGGCAGAATGACTGTAAAGACAGTTTTGAATAACTGTGTCACCTGCAAAAGGATTCATTCCAGATCTTTCAGGAAGACCAATCCTCCTGATTTGCCAACAGAGAGAGTCACCTTTAATAGGCCTTTTGAAACAGTTGGCATAGACTATACAGGAAGTTTGACTGTTGGTCTGGGAACAACAGAACAAAAAATGTACATCATACTTTACACATGTTCATCTTCTAGAGCAGTCAGCTTAGACGTAGTGAGTGATCTCTCCGCAGAATCATTTGTCTATAGCTTTAGAAGATTTTGTGCTAAGCATTCTGTACCCAAAATTGTTTGGACAGATAATGCAACCTATTTCAAGGCTGGTGAAAATCAAATAAATGACATATTACAAAATTCACATACCATAACATATCTACAAAATAACAAAATAAAATGGAAATACATCCCTGTTGCCTCACCATGGTATGGAGCAATCTGGGAAAGGAATATCCAAACAATAAAGAATTGCCTAAAGAAATCAATAGGTAAAAAACAAATTGAATTCTTTGAACTTCTCACTCTCATTAGTGAAATTGAGAATGTTGTCAATAACAGACCTCTTACTTATGTAGGGGATAATATTAATGATGTAGAGCCTCTCACCCCAAATCATTTGATTAAGGGAGAAGTCATTAACCTTCTACCTGATTACAATATCTCCTTGGATGATCCACCTTGGAGTGATAATAATCATGATTTGCAAAATAGATTATCACAAATAACAAATATAAAAACAAAATTTAAAAAGCAATGGAGTGATGAATACCTTGTTGGGTTGAGAGAAAGACATAAATATATACAAAACAAAGACTGGGTTAATAAAATTAGGGTAGGAGATGTAGTTCTAATTAGACAAAATACACCAAGACAGTGTTGGCCATTAGGTAGAGTTTTAGAACTAAAAACTGGGGAAGATGGATTAACCAGGGTTGTAAAACTTAAAACTGCTTCAGGTGAAACTATAAGAGATGTATCACTCTTATACCCCCTAGAAGTAGGACCAACTACTGTTAACAAAAATGATCAAGATGATGAATCTATAATAGATTCTGATGATGATCAAAATTTGACCCAAACTATACCAAACCTAACCTGTTCAATAAATGATGTAACTAGTCCTACTACTACAATAACCTATACCACAAATAGTAGACCACAACGTTCAACTGCTCTACGAGCTAGGCAGATGTTACAACAAAAGATAAGGGCTGGAGTATTGTAATATTTCCTATGGAAAATAAACTAAAATGCAACACCCTTTCATTTTGAAAAGGGTGAGGACTTTATAAAATGCTACACTTTTTATATTAAAAAGTGAGGAAAAACAAAAATGGAATAACAAATAAAACATAAAATATAGGTAATCTAAGATGGGTTAACAAATATTAAAAAAAAATTGGGTTTCACATGCAATTTTTCCTTTCTGGCTGGCCCCAATGTATGGAAAATTTGGGAGTACCGAAATGGAAGACCCACCTAATCTTGGATAAGCCATATTGACATTAAAATAAATAATAATAATAAAAAATAACTCAGAAGGAGAACATGAACTCTTGCTGAGAAAAATTAAAAAGACACCAACGAAAAACAAATATGGGATGAAAAGAAAAAAAGATCCCATGGCTAGAAATAGCAACACGGTTTTAAGAAGAAGAAGAAAAAGATCGGGATAAGCAGAATAACAGGGCGAGAAGCTGAATAAGCATAAGGATTAAGCATAAGAACAGCGACGGAAAAAGCCGGAATAAAAATGTTTTAGTGGTGTCAAGAGATAAAATTCATAACAGTTTCAAGGTAAGAAGTTCATAAATTTCCCTTCGGTTATTAAATTTAGGTTAAATAAGCTGACATTTCAGCTGTAATTGTTTAACAAAAGAGTATGGAAGTCCTGTTTATGGACAAATAGTTAGGCTGGTTCATCTTTGGCCTAGGTCTTCCATCTTCAACATAGCCTAGGTTGTGTTTAGGCTACTCTGGTTGGAGCAGGACCTATTTTTTCCAAAACCACCACCCTCAAAGGAAAGCAACGAGTGAACAAGAAAAACGAACATCAAAGAAGAGTGCCAATTTTTTAGACGCAGCCAACACAATTCAGCTGCTAAATATTATCCAGCAATTACAAAATCAGCTGACAAATATAGGAATCCGAGAGCCGGACAGAAGGCACGCACAAAGGCACTTCATGCGATATCGGTACAACAGGTACCGTCAAAGATAAAAAGAGGTAAATTCTCGGAGGACCACAAGGCAACGAAACCGGCATCCTCATTGGAAAACAAATCAGAACCACATGTATGCGAAAACGATAGAGAAAAAATAAAAATAATCCAAGTCAACATTCATTCAGGGCCTTAAATCAAACCATTCCCCGAACAAAGTTTTATACCTGAAAGGACTCATGCAAAAAACCGGAGCAGGCTTTGCATGCCTCACGGAAACTCATCTGAAAGACTGCCAGTTCATTTGGGGATAACTAGACTTAAGAAGTTTGGATACTTCATTTCGAATACGTAATGATAAATAACCATAAAAAGGTAATTTAATACAGGGTGTACATAAAGTCAGGATCTTTTTGTGAAATAATTATTTTTTTCTATTTTTCTTTTCAGAAGCCCTTAGAATGAATACAGAAGAGCGTGTGACAATAGTAATTTGGCGAATCGAGGGAAAGAAATACAATGACATCAGAGAGAAGTTAGAAGGAGATTTCATAAGCCGGGGCCAATAGACAAGACAATACGAAAATGGTGAACAAATTTAAACGAACGGGATCTGTAAATGATGAAGCAAGATCAGGACGACCGTGTATGTCAGATCTTACCGTGAATACAGTACGCGGAATTATCAGTGAGGAGCCACGTACGTCCGTTCGTGCTGCATCACACAGACTCGGCCTCCCGATGTCATCTGTGCACAAAATTTTGTAAGTTAATTTGCAGAAGAAAAGCTATCATTTGCAGGTTTTACATGATTTACATGAGGAAGATTTCCCTCGACGAAGTGCTGTGTGTGCTGATCTCGTAGAACAAATCTGGAGTGATATTTAATGGACAACATTCTCTTTAGTGATGAAGCACTTTCCATACGTGTGGAAAAGTAAATCGCCATAATAATTAAGTTAGGTTAGATCAAATCAAATTTGGAAAGGTTAAAATTAGATCACTTTAGGTTTTGTTTCATTACTACTATTTTTGGTAATTATTCGTTTTAGTGCTCCCTCTCCTTTCTGAACCAAAACACATTTTTCTAGTGTTTTTTGGTGTGATTTGTTTAAATCTGAACTTCGTTTCTTGGGAAATGAGCAGTTTTGAGAAAATTTTGAATTTTAAAATTTCTCAAAAACGGCTCATTTCCCAAAGAAACGAAGTTCAGATTTGAACAAAAAAAAAACCCACCAGAAAAATGTGTTTTACCTAACCTAACCTAACCTAACCCAACCTAACCTAACTCTTTGCAATAATATTGGTCAGCAACTTGTCTATAATTACACTCATGACCACACTGCGGACAAATAACACGAGTAGGTAAAACACCATGACTGGTAAAGAAAACTTCAGCACCGTCTTCTTTTTTATAAATATCTGTATTAATTGATAGTAATCCAAATCACAACCTCCACAAACCATAGCGAAAAGCGAACTGAAAAAGCATTATGGGAGATTCAAAATGCACGTCTCTGATTGGTCGGATAAGGTCACATGAAACAAAAACCAGATTAATCGGCTGATTTGACCTATGTTCCTAAATTTGCCACGAGATGTCTCCCCATAAAACTGGAGAGGACGGAGAGCAGCAAAATTTTAACGACCAAAGAGCTGAACACTGGGTCAATGGCCTGTAATGGCTGCTTATCGACATCTAAATTTTTTTTTCCGTAAAAAATAATTACTACATTTCCTTGATTTTATCAGTTTTCCTGAGGTTTCAAGGTGTCCTGAATATGAATTGTATGTTAAATTGTCATAGAATGTCTCTTCTATCGAAAACGAAGGGAGCAATAAAACGAATATTTACCCTATTTTTAAATAAATGTTTTATAATTTTAAGAGCCTCTGTTTTATTGCACTCATAATTTCAATGATATTTTACATAATTTATAATTTCAGTTGTAGATGTATATAATTTATGCGTATCGAAATGAATAGTTAGCCTTGAAAATTATTATTCATAGAAAAAGAAAACGATTCATTTAAGGAGTAACGCTATATATATATATATATATATAATATATATATATATATATATACATTTAACTGCAATGACCGCGCAGATATTAACGTATAGAAACGACGTAAGTATAGAGGAGTGTTCTGCACACGAGGAAGAGAAATAACAAACAAATGAAAAATAAGGCACCCGCCCGGGAATCCGTGGTGTAGTGGTTAGCACGTCTGACCGGCAATTGGAAGATCCTGTGTTCGATTCCCGGGCGGGTGCCTTATTTTTCATTTGTTTGTTATTTCTCTTCCTCGTGTGCAGAACACTCTATACTTACGTCGTTTCTATACATATATATATATATATATATATATATAACACTGCTAAAGCTCAAAAAGCATTTGCATGGATCTAGTTTAGTTTAGTTTTAAATTACTTTATTCATCCTCGAATTTTATTATCAGAACTGAGCTTGAAGAAGTAATATTGTTACTTTATTTTGCTGTAAGAACATCTTTAACAGTTAATTGTATCATGTTTCATCTCAATTATTGACCCTCAAATGAAAACGTTCCTAATTCTTCATCCTTTCATTACGACCCCACCTCTATTTAATTTTCTTAAACTAGAGGAAATAAAATCAGTTGTTCTGCTTTGTATATTCTCAACATATCTGTACCGTGCAGCGTACTCTATACAATTCTAATGTATCATTTATGTAATGTGGTACCTAAACCACATTAGAGTAAAAATAAGAATTGTGTAGTCTGTAGATCATTACCTGCTTTTGTAATAACATTTCTATTTTTATGATATATATATATATATATATATATATATATATATATATGCACTAGAATCACAAAATAACACGTGACCTTATTAATAAGCAAACAACCACAAGGAAAAGGAAACACAAAGTCGAGCGCTTTCGTGATATATTCACATTATCAAGGAAGAACAGAAAATATTTTCTGTTCTTCCTTGATAATGTGAATATATCACGAAAGCGCTCGGACTTTGTGTTTCCTTTCCTTGTGGTTGTTTGAATATATATATATATATATATATATATATATATATATATAATATATATAAAGTAAAAATCTTCTTCCAAAGCACTTAATTTTTTAATTGAAATTCAAAAGAAAAAGTTACCCTTAATATGAAAAACTTATACTTGTAATTCTTTTTTAACTTTTTAAAATTATGAACACAATTTTAAATTTCTTTCCTAAATTTCAACTATTTAAATCTGAATCAGAAACTAAAATAAATTTAAAAATCGCCTTTCGAAAGTAACTTCGATTAATTTGAGTGGGTTTATATAACCATATTTTGCAGCTTCGTTTGAGGCCAATCTTAAGTAGTTTACTAAAATCATTATAGTTAAAAATACATAGAGTTATTGTTGTTCAATTAGTTTATTTAACTTATGCAACATCTACAATTCTATGACGTGAAGGACCTAATGCAGTTTTACGTAGGATCTGAACCACGGGTCGCTACATCACCTGAACTCGAAACACGGCCCCTCTTCAGACTTTTCCCAGACACAATGTCACTTAACTTCGCTCATTGCCGGGAAGCGGTGTTACGACATTGGCCATGACGTAGCACACCTAACAGAAGAGAAAGATCGACAGTCTGAGTAACGGGATGTGTAACGGTGTGGAGAATAAGGAGCTGGTGTGACAAAACTGAGTTTACAAAACTACCAAAGTAGTCTACATTACTTAAGTCTCATAATTATATAGTGATATATAGTGAGGCAGTTATATGGAATTTAACAAATTAAAAATATATATTTTTAAATCATATTGGGATCTTTTTGGTTTGACGGCCGACGGAAAAAAACGAGTCATGGCTACGGACCGTCACATTCTAGACTCTACCAACTGGTTAGGTTAACTGAATGCCCAGTTAGATTAACAAAATGCCCGGTTAAGTCAACTGTACGCCCTTGACGATTGGTTAGGTTAAGTCATGATATTTTCGTTAGTTTACTGTCAAAACAAACGAAAATATCATGACTTAACCTAACCAATCGTCATGACCGTACAGTTGATCTAAAACTTTCAGGGATTTTGGAATCCATGCAATCCCTATGCAAGATATGGGAGTTGCAAATACGAAAAAAAATGCCGTTACCACCACCCTCATAGGAAAGCAACGAGTGAACAAGAAAAACGAACATCAAAGAAGAGTGCCAATTTTTTAGACGCAGCCAACACAATTCAGCTGCTAAATATTATCCAGCAATTACAAAATCAGCTGACAAATATAGGAATCCGAGAGCCGGACAGAAGGCACGCACAAAGGCACTTCATGCGATATCGGTACAACAGGTACCGTCAAAGATAAAAAGAGGTAAATTCTCGGAGGACCACAAGGCAACGAAACCGGCATCCTCATTGGAAACAAATCAGAACCACCTGTATGCGAAAACGATAGAGAAAAAATAAAAATAATCCTAGTCAACATTCATTCAGGGCCTTAAATCAAACCATTCCCCGAACAAAGTTTTATACCTGAAAGGACTCATGCAAGAAACCGGAGCAGGCTTTGCATGCCTCACGGAAACTCATCTGAAAGACTGCCAGTTCATTTGGGGATAACTAGACTTAAGAAGTTTGGATACTTCATTTCGAATACGTAATGATAAATAACCATAAAAAGGTAATTTAATACAGGGTGTACATAAAGTCAGGATCTATTTTTGTGAAATAATTATTTTTTTCTATTTTTCTTTTCAGAAGCCCTGAGAATGAATACAGAAGAGCGTGTGGCAATAGTAATTTGGCGAATCGAGGGAAAGAAATACAATGACATCAGAGAGAAGTTTAGAAGGAGATTTCATAAGCCGGGGGCAATAGACAAGACAATACGAAAATTGGTGAACAAATTTAAACGAACGGGATCTGTAAATGATGAAGCAAGATCAGGACGACTGTGTATGTCAGATCTTACCGTGAATACAGTACGCGGAATTATCAGTGAGGAGCCACGTACGTCCGTTCGTGCTGCATCACACAGACTCGGCCTCCCGATGTCATCTGTGCACAAAATTTTGTAAGTTAATTTGCAGAAGAAAAGCTATCATTTGCAGGTTTTACATGATTTACATGAGGAAGATTTCCCTCGACGAAGTGCTGTGTGTGCTGATCTCGTAGAACAAATCTGGAGTGATAATTTAATGGACAACATTCTCTTTAGTGATGAAGCCACTTTCCATACGTGTGGAAAAGTAAATCGCCATAATTAATTAAGTTAGGTTAGATCAAATCAAATTTGGAAAGGTTAAATTAGATCACTTTAGGTTTTGTTTTCATTACTACTATTTTGGTAATTATTCGTTTTAGTGCTCCCTCTCCTTTCTGAACCAAAACACATTTTTCTAGTGTTTTTTGGTGTGATTTGTTTAAATCTGAACTTCGTTTCTTTGGGAAATGAGCCGTTTTGAGAAATTTTCAATTTTAAAATTTCTCAAAAACGGCTCATTTCCCAAAGAAACGAAGTTCAGATTTGAAAAAAAAAAAAAACACAAGAAAAATGTGTTTTACCTAACCTAACCTAACCTAACCAACCTAACCTAACTCTTTTGCAATAATATTGGTCAGCAACTTGTCTATAATTACACTCATGACCACACTGCGGACAAATAACACGAGTAGGTAAAACACCATGACTGGTAAAGAAAACTTCAGCACCGTCTTTTTTTTATAAATATCTTGTATTAATTGATAGTAATCCAAATCACAACCTCCACAAACCATAGCGAAAAGCGAACTGAAAAAGCATTATGGGAGATTCAAAATGCACGTCTCTGATTGGTCGGATAAGGTCACATGAAACAAAAACCAGATTAATCTGCTGATTTGACCTATGTTTCCTAAATTTGCCACGAGATGTCTCCCCATAAAACTGGAGAGGACGGAGAGCAGCAAAATTTTAACGAGCAAAGAGCTGAACACTGGGTCAATGGCCTGTAATGGCTGCTTATCGACATCTAAATTTTTTTTTTCTTAAAAAATAATTACTACATTTCCTTGATTTTTATCAGTTTTTACTGAGGTTTTCAAGGTGTCCTGAATATGAATTTGTGTTCAATTGTCATAGAATGTCTCCTTCTATCGAAAACGAAGGGAGCAATAAAACGAATATTAACCCTATTTTTAAATAAATTTTATAATTTTAAGAGCCTCTGTTTTATTGCACTCATAATTTCAATGAATTTTACATAATTTTATAATTTCAGTTGTAGATGTATATAAATTATGCGTATCGAAATGAATAGTTAGGCCTTGAAAATTATTATTCATAGAAAAAGAAAACGATTCATTTAAGGAGTAACGCTTATATATATATATATATATATATATATATATATATAACTGCAATGACCGCGCAGTATATTAACGTATAGAAACGACGTAAGTATAGAGGAGTGTTCTGCACACGAGGAAGAGAAAAACAAACAAATGAAAAATAAGGCACCCTCCGGGAATCCGTGGTGTAGTGGTTAGCACGTCTGACCGGCAATTGGAAGATCCTGTGTTCGATTCCCGGGCGGGTGCCTTATTTTTTAATTTGTTTGTTATTTCATTTCTCTTCCTCGTGTGCAGAACACTCCTCTATACTTACGTCGTTTCTATACATATATATATACACTGCTAAAGCTCAAAAAGCATTGCATGGATCTAGTTTTAATTAGTTTTAAATTACTTTATTCATCCTCGAATTTTATTATCAGAACTGAGGTTGAAGAAGTTTAATTATTGTTACTTTATTTTGCTGTAAGAACATCTTTAACAGTTAATTGTATTATGTTCATCTCAATTATTGACCCTGAATGAAAAATGTCCTAATTCTTCATCCTTTCATACGACCCCACCTCTATTTTAATTTTCTTTAAACTAGAGGAAATAAAATCAGTTGTTCTGCTTTGTATATTCTCTAACATATCTGTACCGTGCAGCGTACTCTATACAATTTCTAATGTATCATTTATGTAATGTGGTGACCTAACCACATTAGAGTAAAAATAAGAATTGTGTAGTCTGTAGATCATTACCTTGCTTTTGTAATAACATTTCTATTTTTATGATATATATATATAATCGTAAAGAACGACGCTTGTATAGGAGATATTCCGCGCAAGACGAGAGAGAGAAAACGGAACAAATGAAAAAATGAAGTAACCACCTGGGAATCGAACCCGGGATCTTCCGATTGCCGGTCAGACGCGATACCATTACACCATGGACTTCACTCTTCCAAATGCCGTAATTCTTCTACATACTCGCAGAAACCAATGCCCCAAGGGGGCACCTCCCGCATGCCGTAACATTATATACATTCAACTGCAAAGAACACGCAGTATAAATAACGTAAAGAACGACGCTTGTTAGGAGATATTCCGCGCAAGACGAGAGAGAGAAAACGGAACAAATGAAAAAATGAAGTAACCACCTGGGAATCGAACCCGGGATCTTCCGATTGCCGGTCAGACGCGATACCATTACACCATGGACTTCACTCTTCCAAATGCCGTAATTCTTCTACATACTCGCAGAAACCAATGCCCCAAGGGGGCACCTTCCGCATGCCGTAACATTATATACATTCAACTGCAAAGAACACGCAGTATAAATAACGTAAAGAACGACGCTTGTATAGGAGATATTCCGCGCAAGACGAGAGAGAGAAAGAGAAAACGGAACAAATGAAAAAATGAAGTAACCACCTGGGAATCGAACCCGGATCTTCCGATTGCCGGTCAGACGCGATACCATTACACCATGGACTTCACTCTTCCAAATGCCGTAATTCTTCTACATACTCGCAGAAACCAATGCCCCAAGGGGGCACCTCCCGCATGTAGAAGAATTACGGCATTTGGAAGAGTGAAGTCCATGGTGTAATGGTATCGCGTCTGACCGGCAATCGGAAGATCCCGGGTTCGATTCCCAGGTGGTTACTTCATTTTTTCATTTGTTCCGTTTTCTCTCTCTCGTCTTGCGCGGAATATCTCCTATACAAGCGTCGTTCTTTACGTTATTTATACTGCGTGTTCTTTGCAGTTGAATGTATATAATGTTACGGCATGCGGGAGGTGCCCCTTGGGGCATTGGGCCTGCGAGTATGTAGAAGAATTACGGCATTTGGAAGAGTGAAGTCCATGGTGTAATGGTATCGCGTCTGACCGGCAATCGGAAGATCCCGGGTTCGATTCCCAGGTGGTTACTTCATTTTTTCATTTGTTCCGTTTTCTCTCTCTCGTCTTGCGCGGAATATCTCCTATACAAGCGTCGTTCTTTACGTTATTTATACTGCGTGTTCTTTGCAGTTGAATGTATATATATTATATACAAAGTAAAAATCTTCCAAAGAACTTAATTTTTTAATTGAAATTCAAAAGAAAAAGTTTACCCTTAATATGTAAAGCTTATTACTTTGTAATTCTTTTTTTAACTTTTTAAAATTATGAACACAATTTTAAATTTCTTTCCTAAAATTTTCCTAAATATTTAAATCTTGAAAATCAGAAACGAAAATTAATATTTAAAATCGCCTTTCAAAAGCAACTTCGATTAATTTGAGTGGGTTTATATACCCATATTTTGCAGCTTCGTTTGAGGCCAATCTTAAGTAGTTTACTAAAATCATTATAGTTAAAAATACATAGAATTATTGTTGTTCAATTAGTATTTAACTTATGCAACATCTACAATTCTATGACGTGAAGGACCTAATGCAGTTTTACGTAGGATCTGAACCACGGGTCGCTACATCACCTGAACTCGAAGGACGGCCCCTCTTCAGACTTTTCCCAGACACAATGTCACTTAACTTCGCTCATTGCCGGGAAGCGGTGTTACGACATTGGCCATGACGTAGCACACCTAACAGAAGAGAAAGATCGACAGTCTGAGTAATGGGATGTGTAACGGTGTGGAGAATAAGGAGCTGGTGTGACAAAACTGAGTTTACAAAACTACCAAAGTAGTCTACATTAATTAAGTCTCACATAATATATATAGTGATATATATAGTGAGGCAGTTATATGGAATTTAACAAATTTAAAATATATATTTTTAAGTCATATTGGGATCTTTTTGGTTTGAAGGCCGACGGAAAAAAACGAGTCATGGCTACGGACCGTCACATTCTAGACTCTACCAACTGGTTAGGTTAACTGAATGCCCAGTTAGATTAACAAAATGCCCGGTTAAGTCAACTGTACGCCCTTGACGATTGGTTAGGTTAAGTCATGATATTTTCGTTAGTTTACTGTCAAAACAAACGAAAATATCATGACTTAACCTAACCAATCGTCATGACCGTACAGTTGATCTAAAACTTTCAGGGATTTTGGAATCCATGCAATCCCTATGCAAGATATGGGAGTTGCAAATACGAAAAAAAATGCCGTTACCACCACCCTCAAAGGAAAGCAACGAGTGAACAAGAAAAACGAACATCAAAGAAGAGTGCCAATTTTTTAGACGCAGCCAACACAATTCAGCTGCTAAATATTATCCAGCAATTACAAAATCAGCTGACAAATATAGGAATCCGAGAGCCGGACAGAAGGCACGCACAAAGGCACTTCATGCGATATCGGTACAACAGGTACCGTCAAAGATAAAAAGAGGTAAATTCTCGGAGGACCACAAGGCAACGAAACCGGCATCCTCATTGGAAAACAAATCAGAACCACCTGTATGCGAAAACGATAGAGAAAAAATAAAAATAATCCTAGTCAACATTCATTCAGGGCCTTAAATCAAACCATTCCCCGAACAAAGTTTTATACCTGAAAGGACTCATGCAAGAAACCGGAGCAGGCTTTCCATGCCTCACGGAAACTCATCTGAAAGACTGCCAGTTCATTTGGGGATAACTAGACTTAAGAAGTTTGGATACTTCATTTCGAATACGTAATGATAAATAACCATAAAAAGGTAATTTAATACAGGGTGTACATAAAGTCAGGATCTATTTTTGTGAAATAATTATTTTTTCTATTTTTCTTTTCAGAAGCCCTTAGAATGAATACAGAAGAGCGTGTGGCAATAGTAATTTGGCGAATCGAGGGAAAGAAATACAATGACATCAGAGAGAAGTTTAGAAGGAGATTTCATAAGCCGGGGCCAATAGACAAGACAATACGAAAATTGGTGAACAAATTTAAACGAACGGGATCTGTAAATGATGAAGCAAGATCAGGACGACCGTGTATGTCAGATCTTACCGTGAATACAGTACGCGGAATTATCAGTGAGGAGCCACGTACGTCCGTTCGTGCTGCATCACACAGACTCGGCCTCCCGATGTCATCTGTGCACAAAATTTTGAAAGTTAATTTGCAGAAGAAAAGCTATCATTTGCAGGTTTTACATGATTTACATGAGGAAGATTTCCCTCGACGAAGTTGTGTGTGCTGATCTCGTAGAACAAATCTGGAGTGATAATTTAATGGACAACATTCTCTTTAGTGATGAAGCCACTTTCCATACGTGTGGAAAAGTAAATCGCCATAATTAATTAAGTTAGGTTAGATCAAATCAAATTTGGAAAGGTTAAATTAGATCACTTTAGGTTTTGTTTTCATTACTACTATTTGGTAATTATTCGTTTTAGTGCTCCCTCTCCTTTCTGAACCAAAACACATTTTTCTAGTGTTTTTTGGTGTGATTTGTTTAAATCTGAACTTCGTTTCTTTGGAAATGAGCCGTTTTTGAAAATTTTCAATTTTAAAATTTCTCAAAAACGGCTCATTTCCCAAAGAAACGAAGTTCAGATTTGAACAAAAAAAAAAAAACCAGAAAAATGTGTTTTACCTAACCTAACCTAACCTACCCAACCTAACCTAACTCTTTTGCAATAATATTGGTCAGCAACTTGTCTATAATTACACTCATGACCACACTGCGGACAAATAACACGAGTAGGTAAAACACCATGACTGGTAAGAAAACTTCAGCACCGTCTTCTTTTTTATAAATATCTTGTATTAATTGATAGTAATCCAAATCACAACCTCCACAAACCATAGCGAAAAGCGAACTGAAAAAAGCATTATGGGAGATTCAAAATGCACGTCTCTGATTGGTCGGATAAGGTCACATGAAACAAAAACCAGATTTAATCGGCTGATTTGACCTATGTTTCCTAAATTTGCCACGAGATGTCTCCCCATAAAACTGGAGAGGACGGAGAGCAGCAAAATTTTAACCGAGCAAAGAGCTGAACACTGGGTCAATGGCCTGTAATGGCTGCTTATCGACATCTAAATTTTTTTTTCCGTAAAAAATAATTACTACATTTCCTTGATTTTTATCAGTTTTCCTGAGGTTTCAAGGTGTCCTGAATATGAATTTGTATGTTAAATTGTCATAGAATGTCTCCTTCTATCGAAAACGAAGGGAGCAATAAAACGAATATTAACCCTATTTTTAAATAAATGTTTTATAATTTTAAGAGCCTCTGTTTTATTGCACTCATAATTTCAATGATATTTTACATAATTTTATAATTTCAGTTGTAGATGTATATAATTTATGCGTATCGAAATGAATAGTTAGGCCTTGAAAATTATATTCATAGAAAAAGAAAACGATTCATTTAAGGAGTAACGCTATATATATATATATATATATATATATATATATATATATATATATAATATATTAACTGCAATGACCGCGCAGTATATTAACGTATAGAAACGACGTAAGTATAGAGGAGTGTTCTGCACACGAGGAAGAGAAATAACAAACAAATGAAAAATAAGGCACCCGCCCGGGAATCCGTGGTGTAGTGGTTAGCACGTCTGACCGGCAATTGGAAGATCCTGTGTTCGATTCCCGGGCGGGTGCCTTATTTTCATTTGTTTGTTATTTCTCTTCCTCGTGTGCAGAACACTCCTCTATACTTACGTCGTTTCTATACATATATATATACACTGCTAAAGCTCAAAAAGCATTTGCATGGATCTAGTTTAGTTTAGTTTTAAATTACTTTATTCATCCTCGAATTTTATTATCAGAACTGAGTTGAAGAAGTTAATTATTGTTACTTTATTTTGCTGTAAGAACATCTTTAACAGTTAATTGTATCATGTTTCATCTCAATTATTGACCCTGAAATGAAAATGTTCCTAATTCTTCATCCTTTCATTACGACCCCACCTCTATTTTAATTTTCTTAAAAGAGGAAATAAAATCAGTTGTTCTGCTTTGTATATTCTCTAACATATCTGTACCGTGCAGCGTACTCTATACAATTTCTAATGTATCATTTATGTAATGTGGTGACCTAACCACATTAGAGTAAAAATAAGAATTGTGTAGTCTGTAGATCATTACCTTGCTTTTGTAATAACATTTATATTTTTATGATATATATATATATCGTAAAGAACGACGCTTGTATAGGAGATATTCCGCGCAAGACGAGAGAGAGAGAGAAAACGGAACAAATGAAAAAATGAAGTAACCACCTGGGAATCGAACCGGGATCTTCCGATTGCCGGTCAGACGCGATACCATTACACCATGGACTTCACTCTTCCAAATGCGTAATTCTTTCTACATACTCGCAGAAACCAATGCCCCAAGGGGGCACCTCCGCATTGCCGTAAATTATATACATTCAACTGCAAGAACACGCAGTATAAATAACGTAAAGAACGACGCTTGTATAGGAGATATTCCGCGCAAGACGAGAGAGAGAAAACGGAACAAATGAAAAAATGAAGTAACCACCTGGGAATCGAACCCGGGATCTTCCGATTGCCGGTCAGACGCGATACCATACACCATGGACTTCACTCTTCCAAATGCCGTAATTCTTACTACATACTCGCAGAAACCAATGCCCCAAGGGGGCACCTCCGCATGCCGTAACATTATATACATTCAACTGCAAAGAACACGCAGTATAAATAACGTAAAGAACGACGCTTGTATAGGAGATATCCGCGCAAGACGAGAGAGAGAAAACGGAACAAATGAAAAAATGAAGTAACCACCTGGGAATCGAACCCGGGATCTTCCGATTGCCGGTCAGACGCGATACCATTACCATGGACTTCACTCTTCCAAATGCCGTAATTCTTCTACATACTCGCAGGCACCAATGCCCCAAGGGGCACCTCCCGCATGCCGTAACATTATATACATTCAACTGCAAAGAACACGCAGTATAAATAACGTAAAGAACGACGCTTGTATAGGATATATTCCGCGCAAGACGAGAGAGAGAAACGGAACAAATGAAAAATGAAGTAACCACCTGGAATCGAACCCGGGATCTTCCGATTGCCGGTCAGACGCGATACCATTACACCATGGACTTCACTCTTCCAAATGCCGTAATTCTTCTACATACTCGCAGAAACCAATGCCCAAGGGGGCACCTCCCGCATGTAGAAGAATTACGGCATTTGGAAGAGTGAAGTCCATGGTGTAATGGTATCGCGTCTGACCGCCAATCGGAAGATCCCGGGTTCGATTCCCAGGTGGTTACTTCATTTTTTCATTTGTTCCGTTTTCTCTCTCTCGTCTTGCGCGGAATATCTCCTATACAAGCGTCGTTCTTTACGTTATTTATACTGCTGTTCTTTGCAGTTGAATGTATATAATGTTACGGCATGCGGGAGGTGCCCCCTTGGGCATTGGTTTCTGCGAGTATGTAGAAGAATTACGGCATTTGGAAGAGTGAAGTCCATGGTGTAATGGTATCGCGTCTCTGACCGGCAATCGGAAGATCCCGGGTTCGATTCCCAGGTTGGTTACTTCATTTTTCATTTGTTCCGTTTTCTCTCTCTCGTCTTGCGCGGAATATCTCCTATACAAGCGTCGTTCTTTACGTTATTTATACTGCGTGTCTTTGCAGTTGAATGTATATAATGTTACGGCATGCGGGGAGGTGCCCCCTTGGGGCATTGGTGCCTGCGAGTATGTAGAAGAATTACGGCATTTGGAAGAGTGAAGTCCATGGTGTAATGGTATCGCGTCCTGACCGGCAATCGGAAGATCCCGGGTTCGATTCCAGGTGGTTACTTCATTTTTTCATTTGTTCCGTTTTCTCTCTCTCGTCTTGCGCGGAATATCTCCTATACAAGCGTCGTTCTTTACGTTATTTATACTGCGTGTTCTTTGCAGTTGAATGTATATAATTTACGGCATGCGGGAGGTGCCCCCTTGGGGCATTGGTTTCTGCGAGTATGTAGAAGAATTACGGCATTGGAAGAGTGAAGTCCATGGTGTAATGGTATCGCGTCTGACCGGCAATCGGAAGATCCCGGGTTCGATTCCCAGGGTGTTACTTCATTTTTTCATTTGTTCCGTTTTCTCTCTCTCGTCTTGCGCGGAATATCTCCTATACAAGCGTCGTTCTTTACGTTATTTATACTGCGTGTTCTTTGCAGTTGAATGTATATATATTATATATACAAAGTAAAAATCTTCCAAAGAACTTAATTTTTAATTGAAATTCAAAAGAAAAAGTTTACCCTTAATATGTAAAGCTTATTACTTTGTAATTTTTTTTTAACTTTTTAAAATTATGAACACAATTTTAAATTTCTTTCCTAAAATTTTCCTAAATATTTAAATCTTGAAAATCAGAAACGAAAATTAATATTTAAAATCGCCTTTCAAAAGCAACTTCGATTAATTTGAGTGGGTTTATATACCCATATTTTGCAGCTTCGTTTGAGGCCAATCTTAAGTAGTTTACTAAAATCATTATAGTTAAAAATACATAGAATTATTGTTGTTCAATTAGTTTATTTAACTTATGCAACATCTACAATTCTATGACGTGAAGGACCTAATGCAGTTTTACGTAGGATCTGAACCACGGGTCGCTACATCACCTGAACTCGAAGGACGGCCCCTCTTCAGACTTTTCCCAGACACAATGTCACTTAACTTCGCTCATTGCCGGGAAGCGGTGTTACGACATTGGCCATGACGTAGCACACCTAACAGAAGAGAAAGATCGACAGTCTGAGTAATGGGATGGTAACGGGTGGAGAATAAGGAGCTGGTGTGACAAAACTGAGTTTACAAAACTACCAAAGTAGTCTACATTAATTAAGTCTCACATAATATATATAGTGATATATATAGTGAGGCAGTTATATGGAATTTAACAAATTTAAAATATATATTTTTAAGTCATATTGGGATCTTTGGTTTGAAGGCCGACGGAAAAAAACGAGTCATGGCTACGGACCGTCACATTCTAGACTCTACCAACTGGTTAGGTTAACTGAATGCCCAGTTAGATTAACAAAATGCCCGGTTAAGTCAACTGTACGCCCTTGACGATTGGTTAGATTAAGTCATGATATTTTCGTTAGTTTACTGTCAAAACAAACGAAAATATCATGACTTAACCTAACCAATCGTCATGACCGTACAGTTGATCTAAAACTTTCAGGGATTTTGGAATCCATGCAATCCCTATGCAAGATATGGGAGTTGCAAATACGAAAAAAAATGCCGTTACCACCACCCTCAAAGGAAAGCAACGAGTGAACAAGAAAAACGAACATCAAAGAAGAGTGCCAATTTTTTAGACGCAGCCAACACAATTCAGCTGCTAAATATTATCCAGCAATTACAAAATCAGCTGACAAATATAGGAATCCGAGAGCCGGACAGAAGGCACGCACAAAGGCACTTCATGCGATATCGGTACAACAGGTACCGTCAAAGATAAAAAGAGGTAAATTCTCGGAGGACCACAAGGCAATGAAACCGGCATCCTCATTGGAAAACAAATCAGAACCACCTGTATGCGAAAACGATAGAGAAAAAATAAAAATAATCCTAGTCAACATTCATTCAGGGCCTTAAATCAAACCATTCCCCGAACAAAGTTTTATAACTGAAAGGACTCATGCAAGAAACCGGAGCAGGCTTTCCATGCCTCACGGAAACTCATCTGAAAGACTGCCAGTTCATTTGGGGATAACTAGACTTAAGAAGTTTGGATACTTCATTTCGAATACGTAATGATAAATAACCATAAAAAGGTAATTTAATACAGGGTGTACATAAAGTCAGGATCTATTTTTGTGAAATAATTATTTTTTTCTATTTTTCTTTTCAGAAGCCCTTAGAATGAATACAGAAGAGCGTGTGGCAATAGTAATTTGGCGAATCGAGGGAAAGAAATACAATGACATCAGAGAGAAGTTTAGAAAGAGATTTCATAAGCCGGGGCCAATAGACAAGACAATACGAAAATTGGTGAACAAATTTAAAAGAACGGGATCTGTAAATGATGAAGCAAGATCAGGACGACCGTGTATGTCAGATCTTACCGTGAATACAATACGCGGAATTATCAGTGAGGAGCCACGTACGTCCGTTCGTGCTGCATCACACAGACTCGGCTTCCCGATGTCATCTGTGCACAAAATTTTGAAAGTTAATTTGCAGAAGAAAAGCTATCATTTGCAGGTTTTACATGATTTACATGAGGAAGATTTCCCTCGACGAATTGTTGTGTGTGCTGATCTCGTAGAACAAATCTGGAGTGATAATTTAATGGACAACATTCTCTTTAGTGATGAAGCCACTTTCCATACGTGTGGAAAAGTAAATCGCCATAATTAATTAAGTTAGGTTAGATCAAATCAAATTTGGAAAGGTTAAATTAGATCACTTTAGGTTTTGTTTTCATTACTACTACTTTTGGGTAATTATTCGTTTTAGTGCTCCCTCTCCTTTCTGAACCAAAACACATTTTTCTAGTGTTTTTTGGTGTGATTTGTTTAAATCTGAACTTCGTTTCTTTGGGAAATGAGCCGTTTTTGAGAAATTTTCAATTTTATAATTTCTCAAAAACGGCTCATTTCCGAAAGAAACGAAGTTCAGATTTGAACAAAAGAAAAAAAAACCAGAAAAATGTGTTTTACCTAACCTAACCTAACCCAACCTAACCTAACTCTTTTGCAATAATATTGGTCAGCAACTTGTCTATAATTACACTCATGACCACACTGCGGACAAATAACACGAGTAGGTAAAATACCATGACTGGTAAAGAAAACTTCAGCACCGTCTTCTTTTTTATAAATATCTTGTATTAATTGATAGTAATCCAAATCACAACCTCCACAAACCATAGCGAAAAGCGAACTGAAAAAGCATTATGGGAGATTCAAAATGCACGTCTCTGATTGGTCGGATAAGGTCACATGAAACAAAAACCAGATTTAATCGGCTGATTTGACCTATGTTTCCTAAATTTGCCACGAGATGTCTCCCCATAAAACTGGAGAGGACGGAGAGCAGCAAAATTTTAACCGAGCAAAGAGCTGAACACTGGGTCAATGGCCTGTAATGGCTGCTTATCGACATCTAAATTTTTTTTTTCCGTAAAAAATAATTACTACATTTCCTTGATTTTTATCAGTTTTCCTGAGGTTTCAAGGTGTCCTGAATATGAATTTGTATGTTCAATTGTCATAGAATGTCTCATTCTATCGAAAACGAAGGGAGCAATAAAACGAATATTAACCCTATTTTTAAATAAATGTTTATAATTTTAAGAGCCTCTGTTTTATTGCACTCATAATTTCAATGATATTTTACATAATTTTATAATTTCAGTTGTAGATGTATATAATTTATGCGTATCGAAATGAATAGTTAGGCCTTGAAAATTATTATTCATAGAAAAAGAAAACGATTCATTAAGGAGTAACGCTTTATATATATATATATATATCTATATATATATATATATATATATATAACTGCAATGACCGCGCAGTATATTAACGTATAGAAACGACGTAAGTATAGAGGAGTGTTCTGCACACGAGGAAGAGAAATAACAAACAAATGAAAAATAAGGCACCCTCCCGGGAATCCGTGGTGTAGTGGTTAGCACGTCTGACCGGCAATTGGAGATCCTGTGTTCGATTCCCGGGCGGGTGCCTTATTTTTCATTTGTTTGTTATTTCTCTTCCTCGTGTGCAGAACACTCCTCTATACTTACGTTGTTTCTATAATATATATATACACTGCTAAAGCTCAAAAAGCATTTGCATGGATCTAGTTTAGTTTAGTTTTAAATTACTTTATTCATCCTCGAATTTTATTATCAGAACTGAGGTTGAAGAAGTTAATTATTGTTACTTTATTTTGCTGTAAGAACATCTTTAACAGTTAATTGTATTATGTTTCATCTCAATTATTGACCCTGAAATGAAAATGTTCCTAATTCTTCATCCTTTCATTACGACCCCACCTCTATTTTAATTTTCTTAAACTAGAGGAAATAAAATCAGTTGTTCTGCTTTGTATATTCTCTAACATATCTGTACCGTGCAGCGTACTCTATACAATTTCTAATGTATCATTTATGTAATGTGGTGACCTAACCACATTAGAGTAAAAATAAGAATTGTGTAGTCTGTAGATCATTACCTTGCTTTTGTAATAACATTTCTATTTTTTATGATATATATATATATCGTAAAGAACGACGCTTGTATAGGAGATATTCCGCGCAAGACGAGAGAGAGAGAGAAAACGGAACAATGAAAAAATGAAGTAACCACCTGGGAATCGAACCGGGATCTTCCGATTGCCGGTCAGACGCGATACCATTACACATGGACTTCACTCTTCCAAATGCCGTAATTCTTCTACATACTCGCAGAAACCAATGCCCCAAGGGGGCACCTCCCGCATGCCGTAACATTATATACATTCAACTGCAAAGAACACGCAGTATAAATAACGTAAAGAACGACGCTTGTATAGGAGATATTCCGCGCAAGACGAGAGAGAGAAAACGGAACAAATGAAAAAATGAAGTAACCACCTGGGAATCGAACCCGGGATCTTCCGATTGCCGGTCAGACGCGATACCATTACACCATGGACTTCACTCTTCCAAATGCCGTAATTCTTCTACATACTCGCAGAAACCAATGCCCCAAGGGGGCACCTCCCGCATGCCGTAACATTATATACATTCAACTGCAAAGAACACGCAGTATAAATAACGTAAAGAACGACGCTTGTATAGGAGATATTCCGCGCAAGACGAGAGAGAGAAAGAGAAAACGGAACAAATGAAAAAATGAAGTAACCACCTGGGAATCGAACCCGGGATCTTCCGATTGCCGGTCAGACGCGATACCATTACACCATGGACTTCACTCTTCCAAATGCCGTAATTCTTCTACATACTCGCAGAAACCAATGCCCCAAGGGGGCACCTCCCGCATGTAGAAGAATTACGGCATTTGGAAGAGTGAAGTCCATGGTGTAATGGTATCGCGTCTGACCGGCAATCGGAAGATCCCGGGTTCGATTCCCAGGTGGTTACTTCATTTTTTCATTTGTTCCGTTTTCTCTCTCTCGTCTTGCGCGGAATATCTCCTATACAAGCGTCGTTCTTTACGTTATTTATACTGCGTGTTCTTTGCAGTTGAATGTATATAATGTTACGGCATGCGGGAGGTGCCCCTTGGGGCATTGGTTTCTGCGAGTATGTAGAAGAATACGGCATTTGGAAGAGTGAAGTCCATGGTGTAATGGTATCGCGTCTGACCGGCAATCGGAAGATCCCGGGTTCGATTCCCAGGTGGTTACTTCATTTTTTCATTTGTTCCGTTTTCTCTCTCTCGTCTTGCGCGGAATATCTCCTATACAAGCGTCGTTCTTTACGTTATTTATACTGCGTGTTCTTTGCAGTTGAATGTATATAATGTTACGGCATGCGGGAGGTGCCCCCTTGGGGCATTGGTGCCTGCGAGTATGTAGAAGAATACGGCATTTGGAAGAGTGAAGTCCATGGTGTAATGGTATCGCGTCTGACCGGCAATCGGAAGATCCCGGGTTCGATTCCCAGGTGGTTACTTCATTTTTCATTTGTTCCGTTTTCTCTCTCTCGTCTTGCGCGGAATATCTCCTATACAAGCGTCGTTCTTTACGTTATTTATACTGCGTGTTCTTTGCAGTTGAATGTATATAATGTTACGGCATGCGGGAGGTGCCCCCTTGGGGCATTGGTTTCTGCGAGTATGTAGAAGAATTACGGCATTTGGAAGAGTGAAGTCCATGGTGTAATGGTATCGCGTCTGACCGGCAATCGGAAGATCCCGGGTTCGATTCCCAGGTGGTTACTTCATTTTTTCATTTGTTCCGTTTTCTCTCTCTCGTCTTGCGCGGAATATCTCCTATACAAGCGTCGTTCTTTACGTTATTTATACTGCGTGTTCTTTGCAGTTGAATGTATATATATATATACAAAGTAAAAATCTTCCAAAGAACTTAATTTTTTAATTGAAATTCAAAAGAAAAAGTTTACCCTTAATATGTAAAGCTTATTACTTTGTAATTCTTTTTTTAACTTTTTAAAATTATGAACACAATTTTAAATTTCTTTCCTAAAATTTTCCTAAATATTTAAATCTTGAAAATCAGAAAACGAAAATTAATATTTAAAATCGCCTTTCAAAGCAACTTCGATTAATTTGAGTGGGTTTATATACCCATATTTTGCAGCTTCGTTTGAGGCCAATCTTAAGTAGTTTACTAAAATCATTATAGTTAAAAATACATAGAATTATTGTTGTTCAATTAGTTTATTTAACTTATGCAACATCTACAATTCTATGACGTGAAGGACCTAATGCAGTTTTACGTAGGATCTGAACCACGGGTCGCTACATCACCTGAACTCGAAGGACGGCCCCTCTTCAGACTTTTCCCAGACACAATGTCACTTAACTTCGCTCATTGCCGGGAAGCGGTGTTACGACATTGGCCATGACGTAGCACACCTAACAGAAGAGAAAGATCGACAGTCTGAGTAATGGGATGTGTAACGGTGTGGAGAATAAGGAGCTGGTGTGACAAAACTGAGTTTACAAAACTACCAAAGTAGTCTACATTAATTAAGTCTCACATAATATATATAGTGATATATAGTGAGGCAGTTATATGGAATTTAACAAATTTAAAATATATATTTTTAAGTCATATTGGGATCTTTTTGGTTTGAAGGCCGACGGAAAAAAACGAGTCATGGCTACGGACCGTCACATTCTAGACTCTACCAACTGGTTAGGTTAACTGAATGCCCAGTTAGATTAACAAAATGCCCGGTTAAGTCAACTGTACGCCCTTGACGATTGGTTAGATTAAGTCATGATATTTCGTTAGTTTACTGTCAAAACAAACGAAAATATCATGACTTAACCTAACCAATCGTCATGACCGTACAGTTGATCTAAAACTTTCAGGGATTTTGGAATCCATGCAATCCCTATGCAAGATATGGGAGTTGCAAATACGAAAAAAAATGCCGTTACCACCACCCTCAAAGGAAAGCAACGACGAGTGAACAAGAAAAACGAACATCAAAGAAGAGTGCCAATTTTTTAGACGCAGCCAACACAATTCAGCTGCTAAATATTATCCAGCAATTACAAAATCAGCTGACAATATAGGAATCCGAGAGCCGGACAGAAGGCACGCACAAGGCACAAGGCACTTCATGCGATATCGGTACAACAGGTACCGTCAAAGATAAAAAGAGGTAAATTCTCGGAGGACCACAAGGCAATGAAACCGGCATCCTCATTGGAAAACAAATCAGAACCACCTGTATGCGAAAACGATAGAGAAAAAATAAAAATAATCCTAGTCAACATTCATTCAGGGCCTTAAATCAAACCATTCCCGAACAAAGTTTTATACTGAAAGGACTCATGCAAGAAACCGGAGCAGGCTTTCCATGCCTCACGGAAACTCATCTGAAAGACTGCCAGTTCATTTGGGGATAACTAGACTTAAGAAGTTTGGATACTTCATTTCGAATACGTAATGATAAATAACCATAAAAAGGTAATTTAATACAGGGTGTACATAAAGTCAGGATCTATTTTTGTGAAATAATTATTTTTTTCTATTTTTCTTTTCAGAAGCCCTTAGAATGAATACAGAAGAGCGTGTGGCAATAGTAATTTGGCGAATCGAGGGAAAGAAATACAATGACATCAGAGAGAAGTTTAGAAAGAGATTTCATAAGCCGGGGCCAATAGACAAGACAATACGAAAATTGGTGAACAAATTTAAAGAACGGGATCTGTAAATGATGAAGCAAGATCAGGACGACCGTGTATGTCAGATCTTACCGTGAATACAATACGCGGAATTATCAGTGAGGAGCCACGTACGTCCGTTCGTGCTGCATCACACAGACTCGGCTTCCCGATGTCATCTGTGCACAAATTTTGAAAGTTAATTTGCAGAAGAAAAGCTATCATTTGCAGGTTTTACATGATTTACATGAGGAAGATTTCCCTCGACGAATTGTTGTGTGTGCTGATCTCGTAGAACAAATCTGGAGTGATAATTTAATGGACAACATTCTCTTTAGTGATGAAGCCACTTTCCATACGTGTAGAAAAGTAAATCGCCATAATTAATTAAGTTAGGTTAGATCAAATCAAATTTGGAAAGGTTAAATTAGATCATTTTAGGTTTTGTTTTCATTACTACTACTTTTGGGTAATTATTCGTTTTAGTGCTCCCTCTCCTTTCTGAACCAAAACACATTTTTCTAGTGTTTTTTGGTGTGATTTGTTTAAATCTGAACTTCGTTTCTTTGGGAAATGAGCCGTTTTTGAGAAATTTTCAATTTTATAATTTCTCAAAAACGGCTCATTTCCGAAAGAAACGAAGTTCAGATTTGAACAAAAGAAAAAAAAACCAGAAAAATGTGTTTTACCTAACCTAACCTAACCTAACCCAACCTAACCTAACTCTTTTGCAATAATATTGGTCAGCAACTTGTCTATAATTACACTCATGACCACACTGCGGACAAATAACACGAGTAGGTAAAACACCATGACTGGTAAAGAAAACTTCAGCACCGTCTTCTTTTTTATAAATATCTTGTATTAATTGATAGTAATCCAAATCACAACCTCCACAAACCATAGCGAAAAGCGAACTGAAAAAGCATTATGGGAGATTCAAAATGCACGTCTCTGATTGGTCGGATAAGGTCACATGAAACAAAAACCAGATTTAATCGGCTGCTTTGACCTATGTTTCCTAAATTTGCCACGAGATGTCTCCCCATAAAACTGGAGAGGACGGAGAGCAGCAAAATTTTAACCGAGCAAAGAGCTGAACACTGGGTCAATGGCCTGTAATGGCTGCTTATCGACATCTAAATTTTTTTTTTCCGTAAAAAATAATTACTACATTTCCTTGATTTTTATCAGTTTTCCTGAGGTTTCAAGGTGTCCTGAATATGAATTTGTATGTTCAATTGTCATAGAATGTCTCCTTCTATCGAAAACGAAGGGAGCAATAAAACGAATATTAACCCTATTTTTAAATAAATGTTTTATAATTTTAAGAGCCTCTGTTTTATTGCACTCATAATTTCAATGATATTTTACATAATTTTATAATTTCAGTTGTAGATGTATATAATTATGCGTATCGAAATGAATAGTTAGGCCTTGAAAATTATTATTCATAGAAAAAGAAAACGATTCATTTAAGGAGTAACGCTTATATATATATATATATATATATATATATATATATATATATATATATAACTGCAATGACCGCGCAGTATATTAACGTATAGAAACGACGTAAGTATAGAGGAGTGTTCTGCACACGAGGAAGAGAAATAACAAACAAATGAAAAATAAGGCACCCTCCCGGGAATCCGTGGTGTAGTGGTTAGCACGTCTGACCGGCAATTGGAAGATCCTGTGTTCGATTCCAGGGCGGGTGCCTTATTTTTCATTTGTTTGTTATTTCTCTTCCTCGTGTGCAGAACACTCCTCTATACTTACGTTGTTTCTATACATATATATATACACTGCTAAAGCTCAAAAAGCATTTGCATGGATCTAGTTTAGTTTAGTTTTAAATTACTTTATTCATCCTCGAATTTTATTATCAGAACTGAGGTTGAAGAAGTTAATTATTGTTACTTTATTTTGCTGTAAGAACATCTTTAACAGTTAATTGTATTATGTTTCATCTCAATTATTGACCCTGAAATGAAAATGTTCCTAATTCTTCATCCTTTCATTACGACCCCACCTCTATTTTAATTTTCTTAAACTAGAGGAAATAAAATCAGTTGTTCTGCTTTGTATATTCTCTAACATATCTGTACCGTGCAGCGTACTCTATACAATTTCTAATGTATCATTTATGTAATGTGGTGACCTAACCACATTAGAGTAAAAATAAGAATTGTGTAGTCTGTAGATCATTACCTTGCTTTTGTAATAACATTTCTATTTTTTATGATGTATATATATATATCGTAAAGAACGACGCTTGTATAGGAGATATTCCGCGCAAGACGAGAGAGAGAAAACGGAACAAATGAAAAAATGAAGTAACCACCTGGGAATCGAACCCGGGATCTTCCGATTGCCGGTCAGACGCGATACCATTACACCATGGACTTCACTCTTCCAAATGCCGTAATTCTTCTACATACTCGCAGAAACCAATGCCCCAAGGGGGCACCTCCCGCATGCCGTAACATTATATACATTCAACTGCAAAGAACACGCAGTATAAATAACGTAAAGAACGACGCTTGTATAGGAGATATTCCGCGCAAGACGAGAGAGAGAAAACGGAACAAATGAAAAAATGAAGTAACCACCTGGGAATCGAACCCGGGATCTTCCGATTGCCGGTCAGACGCGATACCATTACACCATGGACTTCACTCTTCCAAATGCCGTAATTCTTCTACATACTCGCAGAAACCAATGCCCCAAGGGGGCACCTCCGCATGCCGTAACATTATATACATTCAACTGCAAAGAACACGCAGTATAAATAACGTAAAGAACGACGCTTGTATAGGAGATATTCCGCGCAAGACGAGAGAGAGAAAGAGAAAACGGAACAAATGAAAAAATGAAGTAACCACCTGGGAATCGAACCCGGGATCTTCCGATTGCCGGTCAGACGCGATACCATTACACCATGGACTTCACTCTTCCAAATGCCGTAATTCTTCTACATACTCGCAGAAACCAATGCCCCAAGGGGGCACCTCCCGCATGTAGAAGAATTACGGCATTTGGAAGAGTGAAGTCCATGGTGTAATGGTATCGCGTCTGACCGGCAATCGGAAGATCCCGGGTTCGATTCCCAGGTGGTTACTTCATTTTTTCATTTGTTCCGTTTTCTCTCTCTCGTCTTGCGCGGAATATCTCCTATACAAGCGTCGTTCTTTACGTTATTTATACTGCGTGTTCTTTGCAGTTGAATGTATATAATGTTACGGCATGCGGAAGGTGCCCCCTTGGGGCATTGGTTTCTGCGAGTATGTAGAAGAATTACGGCATTTGGAAGAGTGAAGTCCATGGTGTAATGGTATCGCGTCTGACCGGCAATCGGAAGATCCCGGGTTCGATTCCCAGGTGGTTACTTCATTTTTTCATTTGTTCCGTTTTCTCTCTCTCGTCTTGCGCGGAATATCTCCTATACAAGCGTCGTTCTTTACGTTATTTATACTGCGTGTTCTTTGCAGTTGAATGTATATAATGTTACGGCATGCGGGAGGTGCCCCCTTGGGGCATTGGTTTCTGCGAGTATGTAGAAGAATTACGGCATTTGGAAGAGTGAAGTCCATGGTGTAATGGTATCGCGTCTGACCGGCAATCGGAAGATCCCGGGTTCGATTCCCTGGTGGTTACTTCATTTTTTCATTTGTTCCGTTTTCTCTCTCTCGTCTTGCGCGGAATATCTCCTATACAAGCGTCGTTCTTTACGTTATTTATACTGCGTGTTCTTTGCAGTTGAATGTATATAATGTTACGGCATGCGGGAGGTGCCCCCTTGGGGCATTGGTGCCTGCGAGTATGTAGAAGAATTACGGCATTTGGAAGAGTGAAGTCCATGGTGTAATGGTATCGCGTCTGACCGGCAATCGGAAGATCCCGGGTTCGATTCCCAGGTGGTTACTTCATTTTTTCATTTGTTCCGTTTTCTCTCTCTCGTCTTGCGCGGAATATCTCCTATACAAGCGTCGTTTTTACGTTATTTATACTGCGTGTTCTTTGCAGTTGAATGTATATAATGTTACGGCATGCGGGAGGTGCCCCTTGGGGCATTGGTTTCTGCGAGTATGTAGAAGAATTACGGCATTTGGAAGAGTGAAGTCCATGGTGTAATGGTATCGCGTCTGACTTCATCAATCAGAATCTATTTTTCAAAAATAGATACATGCGCGATGTGTCGTTAAATACGCAATATCTAGTCTTATTCGCGCAACGTAGAGATGTATCACAAATTGGGGTATTAGCCAATCAAATGTTCCCGAATCAGCGTAAGGAGTTTTTGGAAGTTTATAAAGAAGCTACAAGCACGTGTTACGGATATTTGCTTTGCGACCTTCATCCGCAAAACACGTTTAGAGTGCTTCTGCGAACGAATATTTCCAAACGAGCCTGAAAATTGTATATTCCAGAATGACAAAGAGACTAAAGAAATACCGTGAATTAATAAAAATCTATCATCGACTGCCCCGGGAAATGCAGCAGATGTTTATTAAAAATACCGACGCCGACTTTTTAAAATGCATCTGTGACATCAGTCTTAACGTTATAAATTGCAATGTATCAAGGAAAACCCATCAGAAGGCTCGCCTACGCCGCTACAAGAACATAATACGTGCACTCGCTCGTAAAAGTCAAACTGTAGCGAAGAAAAAACGAATTATTGTACAAACAGGAGAGTCATTTCTCCCCATCTTATTTTCAGTTTTGGGTCCTTTACTGACTAGATTAATATAATGAAGAAAGTGGTAGTGATTCCCCACGAGGTGTACGCTTCACTGCAAAGGAATCCAGACACGGATCTAGATCCCCGTAAAAGCAGACTTAAAAGAATGGAAAGCGAATTGCTGGCCCTATTAAACAGTGAAAAAACACCTGATGAGAAAAGAATCTTACACCAAGAAGCTCTGCAGAAATTTCTTCACGAGTACGAAAATTATAAGAACCCAACAGAGATTCCTGTGGTTATTAGGCACAGCACGGGGGACGATGGACATGGCGACATGGGATCTGTGCCCGACGATACAGCTGACCAACCAAAAAGATTAGCCACACAACATATCGAACATGTATTAAAAAGCACCCTCCCACATACATTGATGAGTAAAGGCTTAAGTCTTTATAATCTATTGAATGAGGATCCAGCCATACAATGGACCGATACAGGCGAGCTCATTGTGGAAGGATGAAAGGTACAGGGATCGAATATCGTAGACATTGTCCATGATCTGGTGAGAAAGTGGGATAGGCCATCACCATCAGGATGGAAGCATATTAAAGCAAGACTACAACAAATAAATGTCCCTAAAACGTTGATAGGAAATCTGAACAGGTTAAAAGACTTGGAACATGCAACGCATGTGACACAGTTGAAGGAGCCGTCACCCCCGGCGGTAACACCTTTGAAGAGGAGCAAGAAGAGGTTAAACCAACCCTACCCACGTGCCTCTAAAATACGCAAATGGCTAACGTATTAACTAAACGCTATTATGACATTTCTACCCATCCTTTACGGCGGCGTAGATAGACGTACAGAAGTGTTTACGGAGTAGGAAAAAAAGATGTTGAAAGATTTTTGAGGGAGCAGGACGCTTATACGCTTCATAAGCCTGTGAGAAAAAGGTTTAAAACAGCCAAGACAACGGCTTCCTCGATTGATTCTATTTGGCAAGCAGATTTAACAGACATGCAAAGATATTCTGTGTATAACGATGGTTACCGCTACATTCTATTCATAATAGACGTATTCTCTAGATATCTGTGGCTAGTTCCTCTGAAAAATAAATCACCTGAAACAGTAGCTAAAGCCACCAAAACGCTAATGTTAAAAAAAAACAGGGTTCCTGGCTATTTTTGTACGGATATGGGGAAGGAATTTATAGGCCGTGCTTTTCAGAACATGTTGACAGAGTTTAATATCAGCTATTACACAACCAATTCTATACATAAGGCTTCTTTAGCTGAAAGAGTTCAGCGCACCATAAAGGAACGCATGCACCGTTATTTTACACATAAAAACACCTACAGATTTCTAGACATTCTGGAATCATTGGCATCATCCTACAACCGCTCACACCATCGCACGATTGGGACAACACCTAACGAAGTTTTAGAAAGAGGTAAGCTCCCGAGAAGATATGGATCACCACCACCACCACACTCTGCGCGCTTCAAAATCAATGATTATGTAAGGCTGTCGCGTTCGGGAAACAAATTCGCAAAGGGTTTTGAGCAAGGATGGACACGCGAGATTTTTAAAGTTAGGGCTATGAGACCTAAAGGTGAGATAATGATGTATTACATTGAAGATTTGAATGGGGAAGAAATCTCAGGAGGCTTTTACCGCGAGGAATGCAGAAAGTTGCGTTTAATTTAGGAAAAAATGTGTTTAAAATTGAGAAAATTTTAGGAAGCAAAGGTTCAGGAAAGAGAAAAATGTACCTGGTGAAATGGCTAGGGTACCCAGAAAGCTTCAACACCTATATAAAAGCTGATGCAATAATGAAGCTTAAATAGTATGCAACATGGCTCCTAACCATTTCTACGTCACATCCCGTCTCCTCGTCCCTGTCTGTACACCTAACAACACACTAGCCAACTTTGTAACAGACTCCACAAGCACATTGAATTGGGTCGTGATTCGTATGAGGTGGGGATATGCGAAATTCAGCTGGACACCATCTTTTTAAATATTGAACATAAAGAAACCGTTTTTACGATTCTTAGAGACATGACGAGTGTGAAAAAGCTGGGGTAGCTATGGATGAAACTATGCGTATCGCTCGGACTAAGATTGCACGGTATTACAGTACAGAAGTAAGACTAGGACCGGGTCAATATGGTTCGGCCGAGGATGTTGTGAGAGGCTTAAACGTAAGTTTAAGAAACTCAAACCTTACGAATGATTTAGTATACGAAATCGTAAACAACCCTGCACATACACTAATCCTAAAATCAAAGACTAACAGACGTATTAAAGACCATAGAAAGTTCCAAATTCTAGCAATGGCCGATATAGCGCAGTCTTCCAAAGAGACATTTCACGAGACAGCATGACTTGTCCAGATTAATGTATCAATTGGCTGAAAGGTCCCCAGACATGTGCTATATTTACAGTAATATAGTGGAGCACCAGTTTGTTGGGGATACCCAGGCGCGCCTGCTGCGCATTGCTCACATCCCCAACCATAGAGGAAGGAGTTTGAGTATTACATATGACAGACCCCATTATGTGAATGTCGCAACTAATTTAATAACCAATAGCTCAATATATATAAGAACGATTGAGGGTGAAAACTTCCCATTCGGTAACGGGAGCTTAACAGTGAAGCTACACTTTCGACGCACTGAGTTATAATGGATAGAAAGCCTTTCACCGTCTATCGAGGGGTGAGATACCAGCGCGGTAGTGGACTTGGATCCATTTTTTCATCCATACTACGTACGGCTGTTCCTTTGCTGAAGAGGGGGCCAGATACCTGGAAGGAAAGCGCTACAATCAGGCCTTAACACTGCAGAAGACATATTGGCCGGGGCTAAACCTAAAGAAGCTCTAAAAAAACATTTAAAGCGTACACGGGACGAAATCATCAAAGATGCAAAGAGAAAAATGCGTGGTGGCGGGAAGAAGAAGAGGGCTCCCCGGAAGAAGAAGGGGTCACGTGGTATTAAACGTAAAAGGCTATCAAAAAAGAAGTGCTGTAAGCGAATGAAACCTATGGTTGACCACTTTTTTGACTGATATAAGCTAAGGACATTGATCTCATGAATCATAGTTTGTTTACCACTTGTCGAGAGAGGAGCCACTATTTCGCCATGGCACGCTTCATCCACCCATGTAGTTCACAATGCTGTAAATCGGAGCTGTCCCTTTTTGAGCTGCCTCCAACCCAAGTTTCTATTGAGCACAGTGACTTTATTACAATTAACCCTTTAAACACAATTAGTTCCCCGAGTGCACCTATAGAATTCGTGATACCCAGCTCAGGCCCTTACTTTTTTTATCCAAGCTGTGTGCACATGTACGCTAAGCTACGTATAGCCCATTCTGATGGAACGGTCTGCGATGACAAATATGCTGTATACCCTGAAACAAACTTTCTGCACTCCATATTCAACCAGTGTGACATATTTAAATCAGACCAACATATCGGCAGGCACGGGGTACATCATCTACGAGCCTATCTGGAAAATGTCCTCAACTTTTCCAAAAAGCGAAGGCTACCTTTTTAAGTGCGAGGGATATTATCAAACTAAAGATGAAAATAGTATAAAGGACAAATTTAAAAATTCTAAAAAGAAATATACGAGTGTTTTGGACGGTTGAACACAGATTTCACTTTCCAGGAGAAGTTGCTTGTCAACGGGGTGGATATGAAAATAAAGCTCACCCGCACGAGTCCTGAGATCTGCTTAAATCTGGATGCTGATCAAGAGGGTGCAAAGCCCGTTGTGGTTCACATTATGGACACATACCTCCGCGTACGGCGAGTGAAATTAAGTTCACCAAAACAACTAGAAATTGAGAAAAATTTACTAAACGCTACAGTGAAATATCCTATTAACAGAGTGCAAATCAAACTATATACGGTTCCTGCAGGGTTGGCATCGAACAGATAGAAAACATTGCCCTGGGAAATCTTCCTAAAAGGATATTAATCGGCATGCAGGACCATGCTTCGGTGAATGGAAAATATAAAGAGTGCCTTTAAATTCGAGAATTTCGGACTTAAAAATATAACTATACGTTAATGGCACTGCTTTGGGTGGAACAATGGGTACGGACTATTCATCAGACGCTGTGTTACCTCTTTGTGCCAGAGCCTATAGTAATCTGACCCATATTGCAGGTGATTGTGATGAGCTTGGTAATGGGGTAACGCAGGAAGAATTCATTGATCAATTTAACCTTTATCCGTTTGACATTACACCTGACTTATCTGCTAGCGTAAATACCCATTTAACCCCACAGCAGAGCGGAAACATCTCAGTGCGGCTGGAATTCGCCAAGCCTATAGACGCTCCTATTAGTGTACTAGTATATCTCGAATCGCAAGCCCTAATAGAAGTAGATAGATTTAGGAGCGTTATCACTGACTTTTAAAATGGATGCTAATACACTTCAGAAAGTAATGGAACGAGTCACACGTTCCAAATTTATCGGCGTGTTTGCGAAGAATGAAACATTGAGTTTGCCAAGTACGCGAGAATGCGGTAGTCTTATTGTGAACACAGATGTCATCGGTAATGAAGGGATTCACTGGATCGCTGTCTATTTTAAAATAGACAGCGCCTGTACTTTTGATTCACTCGGTACTCAACCCTGGAGTGACCCTATTATTGTAAAATTTCTCGCTCAGTTACATATTCCCGAAGTTGTATGGAACCCATTTCGTATACAAGGATATTTTAGTAATGTTTGCGGAATGTACTGCGTCTCATTTCTCACGCATATGTCATGTGATAAAGAATTTATAATTTTTTAAATTTATTTGACCCGTGTCACACTCGCCGAAACGATGAAATGGTATGCAGACAGATAAAAATCCGTTTTCCAATTGTACGTACTCGTTGTATAGTATAATGTTTTTGTTCGTATATTTGTAACGGTATATTCTGTAGTTGGTTATTGTACTGATTTCTTTCATTTAATAAATTTATGAAAATATATTGTTTTCTTACCCAAAAAGATCGAAAAACACACATTATTTCGGTGTGACATTGCTGACTGATCAGTATATCCTCCGTATTCATGACACGAGATTCTTCAAAAGATTGTATAACACGTGTCAAATCCTCATCGGACCTTAAAGGAATAATGTTCATTCTTTTAAAACATATACAGAGTATACAGACAGATCCCCATTATGTGAAGATATCTTTGGTTCATTTAAGAGGAATAACATTGATTACCATAAAAATTTCGATTTTAGCATAATGGGTATGAGGTAAAACCAAATAACATTGATTGCCATAAAAAATTTCAATTTTTGGCTAGTATCTAAATGAAGTATTTGACGAATACTACAACTCTCCATATATATAAATCGAATTATAGTCACTTACATTTCTATGGTAGTCCTTGCGTCGGATTGTAAGGAGCGTCACTGCAAATATCTTCAACGGTTTGCGTTGGAAATAATTCATCACGGTCAATCGCGTTAAAAAGACTAATTGCCGTTAATGCTGCAGTGTCACTTTCTTCATACAAATCCGGGGAGACGTACAGGTCCATGGTGGAGGGAATGATTATTCACTGACGCGAAAATAGCTACTGTTACTCCAACTGAAAAATACCCCTTTTATATGCACAATCGCCAAGCTCCGCCCAAAAGACCAGATGTTCGTAGTGATTGGCTGCCAGTGTAGCTGGGTGGAGCTATGACGTGTACCAATCCGCTATAACGGGTCCGGACGAGTAATGGCATCTTTATATTTTCTCCAATAGATTTAATGCTCGTATTACTCCTTGCTGTCTTTACCATGTCAATATTTTTCCCCCACTATTCCCGGATCATTATTCACTAATGTAATCGAGAGGACTTTATAAAGAAATATATCCTAATTATATTTTTAAAAGGGCATTCGGTTTCCACGTTGACCTGTGGGTCTAAGGTGGAGTGAAAACCTTTCCAATTCGGCGAGAAATTACACTAGGGGACAACATTTCTTGAAAATTATTTGGTGTATCTTATAGAACTTTTGATACCGATTCCAAATATGGTTTCAGAATTTTTCTATCACCCATAGTTTTCGAGAAAATAATATTTCCATTTACTCAGTTTCCCGCAGATCTTATAGACAATGCAGGTGCTGAGCTTTAATTATCTCGATGAAATAGTGAGCAATCGACGAGATGTATTTCTGAATCCATGTTAAACTGTGGGTCTAAAGCGGAGTGAAAACCTTTCCAATTCGGCGAGAAATTACACTAGGGACAACATTTCTTGAAAATTATTGGTGTTTCTTATAGAACTTTTGATACTGATTCCAAATATGGTTTCAGAATTTTTCTATCACCCATAGTTTTCGAGAAAATAATATTTCCATTTACTCAAGAGTTTCCCGCAGATCTTATAGACAATGCAGGTCCTGAGCTTTAATTATCTCGATGAAATAGTGAGCAATCGACGAGATGTATTTCTGAATCCACGTTAAACTGTGGGTCTAAGGCGGAGTGAAAACCTTTCCAATTCGGCGAGAAATTGCACTAGGGGACAACATTTCTTGAAAATTATTTGGTTTCTTATAGAACTTTTGATACTGATTCCAAATATGGTTTCAGAATTTTTCTATCACCCATACTTTTCGAGAAAATAATATTTCCATTTACTCAGAGTTTCCCGCAGATCATATAGACAATGCAGGTCCTGAGCTTTAATTATCTCGATGAAATAGTGAGCAATCGAGGTCTAGTATGAATTGTGCTAAATTTTCACTTCTAACACTAAATATTAAAAATCAAAGATTTAAGCAGTTAAGATGTAGTTATAATTGAATTGTGCTAAATTTTCACTTCTAACACTAAATATTAAAAATCAAAGATTTAAGCAGTTAAGATGTAGTTATAAGAATATGACAACAAATTACGCGTAAATATAAAATATTTTCATTGTAGAATTGTTGTGAAAGGTGGTTTTTGTTCAAGTAGACGAAGAAAGGTTGACTCTCGGTCAGAAAAAGGTCTCTAGGGGGACGATTCGAAATGACCTAGTTTCTGCCTTTCCTCGTGTGTGTGTGTGTGTGTGTGTGTGCGCACGAGTTGTTTATTCGATTATATATATATATATATATATATATATATATATCCACATCAAGAGCGGTCTGGAAGGACGATCTCTCACGCGTAAATATAAAATATTTTCATTGTAGAAATAATAATAATAATAATGATAATAATTGTTGTGAAAGGTGGTTTTTGTTCAAGTAGACGAAGAAAGGTTGACTCTCGGTCAGAAAAAGGTCTCTAGGGGGACGATTCGAAATGACCTAGTTTCTGCCTTTCCTCGTGTGCGTGTGTGTGTGCACGAGTTGTTTATTCGTTATTATATATATATATATATATATATATATATATATATATATATATCCACATCAAGAGCGGTCTGGAAGGAAGATCTCTCACGCGTAAATATAAAATATTTTCATTGTAGAAATAATAATAATAATGATAATAATAAGAATTGGTGTGAACGGTGGTTTTTGCCCGAATAGAATGTAGAAGGATTAACCCTCGGCCGAAAAGGTCTCTAGGGGACGATTCGAATTGACACAGTCTCCTTTTCCTCGTGCGCGCGTGTGTGTGTGTGTGTGTGCACGAGTTGTTTATTCGTTTATTATATATATATATATATATATATATATATATATATATATATATATATATCAAGAGCGGTCTGGAAAGAACATCTCTCAACAAGCAGGTGTTCTTCGAAAATATAAAGATATCATTAGTCGTCCGACCCCGTTATAGCGGATTGTGTTTTGGCTAATTTCAACTTTTAAATGAATTGTTTCGTAAATTTTCATTTCGTTTCGTTATTCGTGACTTAAATATTTATAATAATAATTAAGTGTGTAAAAATTATTTATTTAATACAGAATTTAATTGGATTCATCTACCGTCATATAAATATATATTGTGGTACACTATTTAAATGGATGATTAATATCATTAGTCGTCCGACCCCGTTATAGCGGATTGTGTTTTGGCTAATTTCAACTTTTAAATGAAGTTTCGTAAATTTTCATTTCGTTTCGTTATTCGTGACTTAAATATTTATAATAAAAATTAAGTGTGTAAAAATTATTTATTTAATAAACAGAATTTAATTGGATTCATCTACCGTCATATAAATATATAGTGGTACACTATTTAAATGGATGATTAATATCATTAGTCGTCCGACCCCGTTATAGCGGATTGTGTTTTGGTTAATTTCAATTGATTAATTGCTTTAGATTTCGTTTTTTTTCAATTTTCTTCGCAGGGGATTGGGGGGAATGAGGCTCGTGTGTCTCGTAAATTTTCATTTCGTTTCGTTATTCGTGACTTAAATATTTCTAATAAAAATTAAGTGTGTAAAAATTATTTATTTAATAAACAATTTAATTGGATTCATCTACCGTCATATAATTATATATTGTGGTACACCATTTAAATGGATGATTAATATATGGTTTTTGCTATCTGGAATACATGGCGCTATCTGGCAACTCAGCCAGAATAGAGGTTTATAAAAGACCGAGAGACGACTGACGGAGTCATTAGAAGCTCGGCTCCCAGCCGAGCAAGGACCTCTGGTCCTTCTCTTTCTGGCCCTTTGGGAAAACCCCTTAGAGGCCTCTTAGGTTAGGTAAACGAAAATAGCTTGGGGGAGAACTCCGCCTCCAAGTTGCATGCCTTGCAATCAAAGGCAACTACTACTCTCCCTCTCTCTCCTTCAGGTGTACCCCTCCCCCCCTTGGCTCAGCCAACTGACTGATTCAACCAACTGGCTGATTAGCAGCCTATAAAACAACGCCTACTCGGCTGGTCTTAATATGCACTTGGCTCCTGCCAGGTGAACACCTCTCCTCCTTTCTCTCCTTTCTGGCCCTTTGGGGTGAATAGCTTGGGGGAGAACTCCACCTCCAAGTTGCATGCCCCTTGCAACCCCGGTTGGCAACAAAGGCCAGTACTCTTTTTTTTTTTTGCAACACCCCCACCCCCTTTGCAACATTACGTAATCACTTGCAACATTCCTGCACTCTAACCTTTTTCGGCTATACTACTACCAGTCAACCGTTGACAGATACAAGATGTGCATCGAACAACATGGACGACATTTTGAAGTTATTGTAACCAGAACTATTCTCATGTTTTGTAAATATGTTTCAGAATTTTTTTTCCTTTGTTTTCTTATGTTTTGTAAATATATTTAGGAAACAAATTTTTTGTTTGTAGTAAACTCGCCTTAGGAAAACATTTTCTTCGGTAAACTGACTTTTGGGACACCCTGTATATTAATATATATTAATTAACTACGCCTCGGTGGTATAGTGGTTAGCGTTGCTGACTACGAATCCATCGGCCCCGGGACCGAGACCCGGGCCCAGCTGTTCATCCTTCCACACAAATAAAGAAAGTGGATGGTAGATAAATGAGTACCCTGGGTGGCCTAGTGATTAAGATACTGGGCTGCTGGTGGGGCGTGGTTCGGATTCCACATTAACCCGCAGGTCTAAGGTGGAGTGAAAATCTTGACCTTCGTCAGAATGAACAATTCGGGTGGAAGCTAACCAAAGGTTATATATAATTTTACACAACTTACTGTTTTGTTAATTTTTGAAAGCGTCTATTTGTTTCTTAAAATTATCTAAAACTACTTTTTACTTTAATTAATTTTGTCTCTTATTTACGTTAAATTTTGTTTTCATTTTTTTGACAAATTTTATTCCAGTTAATTAAATAATATTAAGAAAGTTTAATTTTGGAACAATAAAAAGTATAATAATTGATTGTAATAATATGCTTCGTTCGATAAAGTGATAATAATAATAATAAATCGTTGATCAATATCTACTAAAAATTTGGAATTGACAAATATTGAGTTTAAACTCACCAACCCAAATCTGATTTCTGAATAAACAAATACCTCAAAAATTTTAATGCATAAACCATAACAGCGTAGGCGATATGACCAAGAGAGTAAGGAAAAGAAACGAAAGCGTAAGAAAAGCACGGATGCCCGAGCTGAAGGGCGCGAAATTGGTAAAACCAAATTATTTTTGTAAACGAATGGATGTTAACCGCAAAATTAGCGGACCCAAAGAGGATTTTGAACAAAATATCAGCTTTGGAGAAAGTTTTTGAAAAAATATATTGGATTCTTAAAAGACCTCTAGAAAGCATGATATTGTATTCGTTTTATAAGGTATTGTCTTTCTTCTGCACTTTTAAAGTGTTATTTTCCTTTCTGTTTTTGAAAATTTAAAAATGTATCAAACTTTTGTGAAATTTCAGGTAGTACTAATTTTAAAAGAAAATTAAAAATGAAGATATAAAACAGAATTATTTAAATATTGAGGGATAACTTTTTCTTTTCAATTTCCTGTAAAAAGTTATCTGAGTAGGGTGTGTGTGTGTGTGTGTGTATAGTAGAATACTCGCTGAGAGTTGGCAGCAAATGCCCACAGAAACAACCTAGGAAGTGATATGGAGATGCGAGTCTATTACTAAATCCTTTCCTGGTTCTTCCTTAATGTGTATACTGAATTTGATGCAGATTACCCTACCTAACCTAGTCTAACTCTACCCAGTGTCATGCAGAGAACATTTAAGGAGCAGGGGCTCAGAACCAGGGCCAGCGAGAGTTGCCACGTGCCCCGGGGAAGGATTGGTATATGGGCCCCCCTGTTTACTCAGTATTTTATTATGAATGTTTTTTGTGTACATAACAAGCAAACTGATTATATGTTCCAGTCACTATTCAAAACATACAGAATGATAATCTCTATAAAATGTATGTTCATTAATTATATTTCTTCTCTGTTATTTAATCAATTGCTTTATTAATATTTTTAGATTTTATCCCCCCCCTCTTTCCGGGCCCCCAAGAGGTCCAGGCCCAAGGGATATAACCCGGCTTCCCCGCCCTCTCGGCGGCCCTGCTCAGAGCCAATAAAGGGCACTTCCTTCGGGGTCCAGGATAATTTCACAGCCATCGCTAATCATACAGTAGATCGCGAAGATATCTGCCAACATGCCTTGCTCATATCTACATATATACTGTAGTTCCAACAAGCGGTAGCTCGCTATCTCCCTCCGGGCAGGTAGCAGTATATGTAACAGTATATGTCACAGCTAGCTGTATATTCTGATATGGTTTAAAATTGAATGGATAATAATTTTTTTTTCACTTTTTCATGTATTTTTTTATTGGTTCTAGATTTAAAATTATATTATATGAGGCCCTCATAGGAAGAAGTGGCTAAGCGACAAAAGTAAAAAAAAACGCCATTACTCCCACACACAAAAGTTAAAAACGCCATTACCCCCACCCCACTCCCCCAATTGCTTCACATCCGATTGAGTATCAAGATTTGTAAAGCTTAAGATTTTCATGGCTGTGTGTTCTTTTCTATAGTTTTATTGACCTTGTAATATATATTAAATAGCTCGTGCTCGGCCGCGGAGTGACCTAGGACCGGGAAACTTGACAGAGCACATCGGCAGCTCATGGGCTATCAGCTGGTGGTGGTTGCAGAATTTTCCGATGTGCCGTTTAGTCTGTGCACGGTTCCGAAGAAAGCCGAGACAGTTACAAATTTCGTAGGCATTAAAACTGGAAGAAAATGTTTCTCGACCCCATTTAGAGACAAACTGTTAGGTTTTGTTTTGTCGTTGAAAATGTAATACTCGTTCAAACTTTCCCGATGCCTTTCCCACTTCTCTTTTATTACAATTTCTCCATTTTCTCTTTCACCTTTTCCTGTTTTCTTTAAATTAAAATGAAACAAAATTAAAATTAAATAAGAAGTAATTTCTCTAAGCTTGTATTGCAATTTTAGCGTTGTCTCAAATCTATGTAAAAATGTTTGTTTTCATTATTTTGGAAAGTTTTGTTTCATTTAATTAAATAGTATTGAACAAATTTATTTTTGGAGGAATAAAACCAATAAAAACTGATCTTAAAAAAGTAGAAATAATGTTTAAAAAAAGAAAAAAAAATTGTTCATTATTCTCTATTCAAAAACTTGTATTTCATAACAAATGGTGGTACATTGTGGCCAATGTGGTAACACCGCTTCCCGTCGATCAGCAATGTTAAGCGACATTCGGTATGATAAGTAGGGTTTAGTTGGATGGGGAACCTTTCAGTGCGTTTGGATTCGGATCCCAAATAAATTTATTGGTCAATTACGTTATATGGCCTTAGATTGGGCAAAGGAGAGAGAAACACCTCAAACAAACATCCAAAGAAACAAAAGCCTTAATTAATATCAGAATATAATTAATAAGAGTTTTTATACTCAAAAACATAATAGCACAAATGAATTGTACCAAATTCGAAACAAAAGAAGTAGTAGAAGGTAAAGTATTGGGCCGCAATTAATAAATTTCCCATTTTATTTCTGCTTTTAACAGTTGACATTTATTTCAATTTTACGAAAGTTTATAAATAGTAAATAAGTTTTTAATAAAATTAGAAAAGAATGAGTAAAAAGAAACAAACTTTAAAAAATATACGGGTAACTTTTTATTTTTAATATCTAGTAAAAAAGTAAATTGAAAATTATACTTCATTAACCTCTTTTAAGTTCTGTGGTGTGTTGATCTCTCTTCACACGAAGGTAAAGTTGGTGGCCCTGTATATATATATATATATATATATATATATATATATATAATATATATATATATATATATATATATCAGTGGCGTGCGGTCGATGTTCACAGGGTAAGCAGTAGCTATATATAGCGTCGCTGACTACGAATCCATCGGCCCCGGGTTCGAGACCCGACGGCAGCCGGCGCGCAGCAAAACCCAGCTGTTCATCCTTCCACACAATAAAGAAAGTGGTTGGTAGATAAATGGGTACTCTAGGTGGCTTAGTGGTTATGACGCTGGGCTGCTGATGGGGCGTGGTTCTGATTCCACGTTAAACTGTAGGTCTAAGGTGGAGTGAAAAGCTTGATCTTCGTCAGAATAAACAATTCGGGCGGAAGCTAACCAAAGGTGTGTATATATATATATATGTATATATATATATATATATATATAATACAAGCATTATAACTTTATATTAGTTTTCGATTACTGTAGTAATATACTAACTTTTTGTAATTTGATCTTTAACGGGGTAGGCTTACGCAACTGATGGATCACTTTAACATATTGCTTCCCAGTGTACATCACTTTAACATATTGCTTCCCAATGTACATCACTTTAACATATTGCTTCCCAGTGTACATCACTTTAACATATTGCTTCCCAATATTTAGGATAAGGAGTACGATAAAAAATGTTCGCTTTAATAAAGTAAAGGCATAAAAAGTAAATCATAACATGTTAAAATATTAGATTGAAAGTAAATTTATTAGAATTGTTGCGCTTTTGGTCACACAAAGTAAAAAATGGATTTTGGAAGAATCGGTCACGCCACATCATTTGCTACAAGTACGAGTTGAGTAGCTTCTTTTTGCATCCTTTCATTTCTTTATATATTTAACGTAGGTTAACTGAATGCCCGGTTAGGTCAACTGTACGCCCTTGACGATTGGTTAGGTTAAGTTGTGATATTTTCGTTAAAACTAACGAAAATATCACTTAACCTAACCAATCATCAAGGGAGTACAGTTGACCTAACCGGGTATTCAGTTGACCTAACCGGCATTCAGTTAACCTACATTAAATATATAAAGAATATACGGTTAGGGCATATATAGCTTTGTTTACGGTCGGTAGATTATCTCCAAGATTACCAACGTCTTTTTAACGGATTACGGAACATTCTTCGCCAACAGTTCATCCCAAACAATTCATAGCTGTATACAATTCATCCCCAACAATTATATATATATATATATATATATATATATATATATATATATACTGTTTATTATGTATTTTTGCTCTCGTCATTTTCATTTAAACTAACGAAAATATCACAACTTATCCTAACCAATCATCAAGGGCGTTCAGTTGACCTAACCGGGCATTTTCCGTTTTATTTTGTTTTTCCGCTTAAAACGGAAAATGTGTTTTTCGTAGGTAGTCCCGAGTTACAAGTTACAATTTACAAACACAAACATTTTGTATTTATGTTTCAAGGTCGTCAATGACGTCACATAAAATTCTTCTTCTTAATTTTATATGTCAGCCAACAATTCATAGTCAGTATTTTTCAATTTATCTTTATATTTCTTTCGGTGCACTGTAGTATGCGGTCTACCGTTAAGTTTCTACTGTAGTATGCGGTCTACCGTTCAAAATATTTAAAAGGAATTGAAAGGAATTATAATTTAATTTACACAATTAAGGAATTATTAAAGAAGTTAAACATACTACTACCGCATACTTAACGGTAGACCGCATAGTACAGTACGCCCTTGATGATTGGTTAGGTTAAGTCGTGATATTTTCGTTAAAACTAACGAAAATATCACGACTTAACCTAACCAATCGTCAAGGGCGTACAATTAACCTAATAATAAAATAATAAGAAGATAAGAAGCTATAATTAAAAGGTAAACCGCCGAATCGTAGGTAGACCGCATACTACAGTAGCACCTTTATTTCTCTCTTTCTGTAATTTAAGTAACTTTTTAAGGTTAAGTTAAAGCCGCTATTAATTTTCCTGGCTATGAATTGTTGGGCTTGATTTGTATACGGTTATGAATTGTTGGCGAAGAACTAGCCGGAGGCCCTTTTTAACCAACCAACCTTTCTCTTTTTAACATATTGCTTCCCAGGAGGGATCACTTTAACATATTGTTTTCCGAATGCTTTGGGAAGCAATATGTTAAGTGATCCCAATATTGCAATATTTCAATACTCAATCTTATTTCAATATTTTTATTTTAATTATGTTGGTTTAATTTTTTTGTTGCAATATCCTTCGTAAACAAACATTTTTTTTTTAAATTTTATATGTTAAAATCCTTTAATTAATTTGGATTGAGGTCGAACTGGGGTGCTGTTTCTTGGATTGGGGTCTAACTGTGCTGCTTTTTCTTGGATTGGGGACTTTGGGGTGCTTATTCTTGGATTGTTCCGAAAAAGTCAATTGATTAATTTAATTGATTTATTTTCAAAACTAACTTAATTTAACTAGTTAATGTTTTAAATATGCATTAACTTAACTTCACTTAATTGGTAAGAATATCAAATTAACTTAACGTAAGTAGTTAATTTTGGAAGTTAATCAACCCAATCCTGATATATATATATATATATATATATATATATATATATATATATACAGGGTGTCCCGTAAGTCTGGACCCATAGGGATTTATAATATATTTTTTTATTATGTTATTATTATTATTTTATTATTATTATTTTTTAATTATTTTTTATTATGATTTTTATTTGTGAGGCCACTTGAAAGCCAAAGTGTACGAGGTCAAACTTCAGAACATTTTCCACCTTAAAGCACGCATTGTGGAGGCGTGTCAAGAAATTTCTACGACTGTGATTCAGAAAGTGCTGTCGCAGTGGAGATTGCGTCTTCAACTATGTGTGCGACACAACGGCGGACACTTTGAACAGATTATGTAATAAATTTTTGGACTATTTTGTAATTTTATTATTTTTCCCTATGGGTCCAGACTTACGGGACACCCTGTATTAATATATATATATATATATATATATCGTGGTTTTATTCATCATAAATATTTTTCACGTGTTACTTTCGTGAAATAATTTTCATATATTATATATATACAGGGCGTCCCAAAAAAATGTATACACACTTTAACAGCTGATAGCTCAATTGATGTTTCTTTCTTTCAAGTTAAACCCATTAGAATTAATAATGGCAGTCAGACTAAGCTTTGAACAAAGGAAATTCATTCTAAAATGCTACTGGAAGTGTGAAAACGCAGTTGAAGTGCAAGACAGTTTAGGAGGGAGTTTCAAACAGATCCACCAACGCGACTTACCATCACTCGAATTAGAGATAAGTTTGAAGCCGATGAAACTGTTCAGAATGTCCACAAGAAGCGTTCCGGAAGACCACGGACATCGACAAGCCCCACAAAGCAAGAAAGAGTACTGGAAACGTATCACCAAAGTCCAAGAAAATCTGTGCGGCAAGCGAGTCGTGGTGGTAGGAATTTCAGAATCGTCTGTCCAACGCATTTTGAAGCGCTGTCAATGGAAAAATTACATTCCAAGATTAGTCCATGCTATTAATGAAGATGATGATCCGGACCGAAGAGTGGAGTATTGCGAGTGGTACTTGGCACGATGTGGATGTGGATTGGACGAAGGGGTTTCGTAGAATACCCTCCGCGTTCACCAGACCTCACACCACTAGACTTTTTTTTATGGGGATACTTAAAAGACAAAGTCTACGCTATAAAACCTGCAACAGTCGCTGAATTGAGAGCAGCCATTGAACGAGAATGCACACAAATACCAAACGAAATGTTTCGTGATGTTTGCGATTCCATTGCTTCGCGTTATCAGCAGTGCCTGGACCAGAACGGACGTCAGTTTGAAAACAGGCGTTGACAAAACAATTAAATAATGTCTGTAGATTCTATTACATTTTGAAAATGAAATGTATTTTAATAAACACTGCCTTTATAAGTATTTAAAGTGTGTATACATTTTTTTGGGACGCCCTGTATATATTAAAAATAAAAATCTTCGAAAGAACTTAATTTTTTAATTGAAATTGGAAAGAAAAAGTTACCCATTAACATATAAAAAATATTATTATATAATTTTTTTTTTAATTTTTAAAATTATAAACACACTTAAATTTCTTTCGTAAAATTTTCCTAAATATTTAAAACTTGAAATTCAGAGAGAAAATTTAATATTTAAATTCACCTTTCAAACGTAATGCGTAGATTTTCATTTTTATGTATGTTATTTTGTAGCTTCGTTTGAGGCAAATCTTAAGTATCTCTAAGTAATTACAATAAAAAAAATACATAGCGTTGTTGTTGTAAGATCTGTTTAGTTAACTTCTGCAACATCTATGAAATGTCGAACCGAACAAGGATTTTCGACAAACCATCAACTCACGAAAATATTTAAAAAAAAAAAAAAATATTGGCGTCTTGAAGAATCTCTTAAAAAGTATGACATCATTCGGGTTTTTTTTTCTGTTTAAGGCTTCAACCCTGCTGGATTACACTCTGTAACACTGATTCTGTTTATATAGAATTTTTTATTTTTATATGCATTTGTGGGCGCTGAGTCCAAATCTGGCCTTGGTTTGTGTGTATCTTCAATGGTTTCAAAGATAATCCATTTTTCATGTTTTACCAGTATAATGTTATTATGGGCGCAGCAATATCAGAATAATCAAGAATTGTTGAGAACAATCTGGATGTTCGTTGAGTTTCTTGCTCTAGAAATTGCCCGAAACTTCCACTGTGCTATATAAAGAAGAGCGCAGAGTCTGAGAAGTCAGTAAGTGTGAGCACACAAAGAAAGCAGGTTGTTTATCTGATGGTTACCAGCAGTGAGGTACTGTGTTTCTGTGCTTCTCTGTGCTGACGATTTGAGTGTTATCGATCCTTTTTTATTGCGAACATTATTTCAGTGTTGTGAATACATCTTTTTTCTGTAATCTCTTGCAGATTTAATAACTCTTCTCTCTATATTTGCAGGTTATGATTAATGTAGTACAGTTTGGTAAAGAGAGTGGCAACTAGAGCTTGTAAACACTCGCCGGATATATTCTGCTACGTTTGTGGGTATTACATAGGCCCCAAGCAAGTATCGCACAAGAGTGTGAAAGGCACCAAGTTCTGGATCGCGTATCGGCTCTATTTTGGTATGCCTATGGGTGACCAAGATAAGCCCTGGGCACCCCATGTGATCTGTGGAAGCTGCCGCTCCACACTTGAAGGGTGGCTGCGGAGAGTACGCAAGGCAATGCCCTTTGCGGTACCCAGAATATGGAGAGAACCAAAGAGCCACCACGACGATTGCTACTACTGCATGGTAGATGTTTCTAAGTACAGGAAAGTTAAAGGAAGGCAGACTCTTCAGTATCCAAGCATAGCGTCGTCCATAGCTCCTGTACCACATGGCGAAGGTCTTCCAATACCACGTCCACCAGAACAGGTATCTATCCATTACTTTACCTTCTGTATTTACAGTCTGTGGGTCATTATGTGTCGATTTTTCTTAGTGCTGATGCTCTTCTACATATATAGCTATGCCTATATTTTGTTTCTTTGCTTTGCAGGTTGAAAATGAGGATGCAGCTAGCTCATCTGAGATGTCGGCTGGTGAGGACAGTCATGATGAAGAATATAGTAATAACGATGTGAATGTAGACTCGATTACGTGTGAGTTTAGCGTTTTAAGCCGTAGAACAGATTATTTTCATGTATATTTATTTTCAATATATTTAATATATATATATTATATATATTTATATATATATTTCCTGTACTAATATACTGGATTATACTCATTATTTTTTATTTTCAATATATTTAATTATTTAATATAACTCGTGTGTGTGTGTATACAGGGTGGTGCAAAAGTCTGGGCCCATAGGCAATTTACTATATAAAAAATATCTTTCGATTTTTATAATAGTTTTTAGAATTTAATTTTTGTTTATAATTTTACTAAATATTTTTCAGATTGTTACCCTATGGCAGAGAAGTTGTTAATAGCAGAAAGAAGAGAGCTTGTGCTTTTGTACGCAAAAGAAGGTGTTTGCAAGATGGACATCAATTCGAACACTTATTGTAAATTCTGAACTAGAACGTTAAATTTAACATAATTTAGTCACTGGTGTATGGTTAATTAAATTTCATTTCATAATAAACTTCCTGCAGGCCACACTTTTTTTCCATATAAACCGCCTATGGGTCCAGACTTTTGCACCACCCTGTATATATATATATATTTTCCTGTACTAATATATTGATGGTTATACTACAACGTTTTCTATATTTTATATATATATATTTCTCGTTCGTATTTCTTCTGCTATTATTATTTTTTGATCATATATATTCCATCGTTTGATTGTATATTTATTTTGATTATATATTCATCGTTCATATTTCTTATGCTATTATTATTTTTGATCATATATATTCCACTGTATATTTATTTTCTATATATTTCGTGAAATTGAATCCATTACTTCGTCTAAATAAACAGAATGATGTAATGGTGTTTTATTTAATTCATTTGGTTGTACACGACATTTAATTACATCAAATGGCTGCCTTCTAAAACGGCTGACGGATTTCTAAGCCAACTGTCAAAAATATCTGGATAGCGCAATCTGGCAACTCAACAAGCCATTTACGCTTCTAAGTCAACTGGCTGGTTAAGCCAGCATATATGCTTTAATTAAATAAATAAATGCAATCTGGCAACTTAGCCCTAATAATGTACACCTGAACAAGCCATTTACACCTAAGTCAACTGGCGGATTAAGCCTGAATATATACTTTAATTAAATAAATGGCGCAATCTGGCAGCTCAGCCAGATAAGCCAACTGGCTGATTAGGAACATACAAGACAACGGCCGCTCGGCTGACGTCTTATGCGCTTTGCTCCTGCCAGGCGAACATCTCTCTTCCTCTCTCTCCTTCTCTTGGGGGATAACTCCGCCCTCCAAGTTGTATAACCCCTTGTTGCTCTTGCAACAATCCCTCCTCCATCGTTGTTGCCTAACATCTTGCAAGATTCCCCTCCCCTTATTCCATAACCTTATTAAACGTTTCCTTTGCAACATTGATCAACATTTGCAATTGCACTCTCCTTTAGCACCCACACTACTCAAAAACTTTTATTTCATAACAAATGGTGGTAGATTGTAGCCAATGTGGTAACCGCTTCCCGTCGATCAGCCAAGTTAAAGGACATTCGGTGTGATAAGTAGGGTTTAGTTGGATGGGGGACCGTTCAGTGCGTTTGGATTCGGGTCCCAAATAAATTTATTGGTCAATTACGTTGTATGACATAAGATTGGACAAAAGAGAAACACCTCAAACAAACATTTGAAGAAGCAAGAGCTTTAATATCAGAATTTAATGAGTTTTAACACTCATGAAATAGAATTGTACTGAACTGAACTATGTTTGGTCGCAATTAATAAATTTCACATATTATTTCTGATTTTTCCATTTTACATTTATTTCAATGTTACAAAGTTCTATAAAAAATAAATATATTTGTTATAAAATTTAAAAAGAATGAGTAAAGAAAAAGGAACTTTAAAATATAGGGGTAACATTTTATTTTCAATATCTAGTAAAAAAGTAAATTGAAAATTATATTTCGTTAATTTCATTTAAGTCCCGTGTGTTGGTCTCTCTTACATATATATAAAACTTGATTGAAATGTATGTTCTTGGGGAACGGTAACTTAGTGAACTAGGGAAGATTTTAGTAACACTTCTCTTTCCTGGTCTTCTCCTTTGTTGTTTCGGGGGACTTTTGTTGCGCAAGGTACAGCGGCTATTCTGGTATATATACGAGTTTATTTGAGTAAACTCATTGGATTAATTTGAAGGAGAAATTGCTTCCGAAATATGTCGGAATTTTGGTACAAATTTGAGGAAACACTCATTTATGTCCAAGGCTACGTCATAACCACTTGAGCAATTTTTTTTCGGTTGTTCAGTGGATGAACACTGACCACTTTCTGCGTTCAGATGATGTAGCGTCAACTTAGTATAGGTTAGGTAAAGTTAGGTTAAAGTAAGTTAGTTTTTTAAGGTATGATCGGGAAAGATTTAACATTCAACTCGCTTTACACAATTATCTCTCTCTCTTTCTCACTCTCAAAAGTTCTCGGAGCTTCAGCTACGTGTAACAAATGAGCAAGTGTTTAGTGGACTAAAATTTATTTAAGATCCACTGAGAAATCGCTTATAACAGGTAATAAAGCAGGAAATTGCCTAAAATACAGAATATCAGTCGTAAACTTCGACTATGATGGAGAGTACAGAGTGGCCACAAATTCCCTTTGCTTTGACATTACAGCATATCTGTATGTTGCCCTCGTTTTCCATGCAAAGGGACTTTGTGGCCATTGTGTATACTATGTAAGAATGATAGTTGATTTACAATAAGAATTAAATTTTAAAGGGGTTGAACAGAGTAAGTTTTCTTTGTTATATTTTAAAGTTTGAAAAAGTTAATTTTTTTTTTCCAAGAAATCATATTAAATAAACATGCGTTACGTTCAAAAATGTAAAATTACTGTTGAATTAACATAAGGAATTAATTGTGTTCATTTCCTCTCGATTTTAGTGTTTAAACTAAAATCAGGAATTTACATGACAAGATTATTTCTGAGTCATTATGTCAAAACGTTCTCTAAAGTAAACAATTTGAGATTATATTAAAACATTCTCTCTCATTTACGAGTGTGACTCGTGATTTAGTTTAAAATAATGTTTTATTCTCCTCATTCGACAACCTAATTTTGAGTTATTTTAATTTGCAAGCTCATATAATTTTGTTTATTACCCCAATTTTGAATAAAGGTAAACTTACGGTATGTCGGCCCATGAAAAGTGAAGGAGCTATTGAAGAATAGGGACCCCAGCCTTTTTTAGTTAGGCTTATAATGCTAACTAACGAAAATATCACGACCTGACCTAACCTAACCAATCGTTAGGTTAACTGTACGCCCTTGGCGATTGGTTAGGTTAGGTCGTGATATTTTCGTTAGTTAGCCTTATGAAGCTAACTAAAGAAGGCTGGGGTCCCTATTCTTCAATAGCTCCAAAGTGAATGATTTGAACTGAGAAATGAAATTTTTAATTTACATTTTATGAAAATAGGCCTACCATTACTTGAATTTCTTAAAATAGAAAATAAGAGAGAGTCGGTGACGTCATCTCTCGGTAGATTCCGTTAAATTATGAGTAAACTTATGTTGTTTTAATTTATGAGTATGTCGTTTGGCTTAATCTTCAGGTGGTAGTAAGTGTTTAATAGAGCCATAAGGTCAAAGAGAGCGTGGCATTATTACTAATTGTTTAACACCGCGGAAGCTATTCTCAAAGGTCCACTGCCGTACTAAGTGTATCAACCTCAGATGGAGTAGGGTACATGTGGACAAGAGCTTCGCTACGTAAGCTGTAAGGTCCAACTCAGGAATAAAAGAGTATATCAAGAGCCGTCGGGCCATTCCCTATCCAACCTCGTTAGTCATTTATTCTCGTACTACAGATCTAAATTTGTCTTCACAAGGTGATGTTAAGAGGTCGTGGTTCAGATTCCAAACAAATTTATTTGTCAATTACGTTATATGACCTTAGATTCTGCAAAAGAGACAGAAACACCAACTCAAACAAATATCTAAAGAAATGAAAACCTTAATATTAATGAGATTTTCTATACTCAAAAATATAATTGCACAAATAAATTGTACTTCGTACAAATGAATATATAAAGACAGAGGTGGTTTAACCCTTAATGTGTATACTAAATTTCATGCAGATTACACTAGCTAACCTAATCTAACTCTACCCAGTGCCGCGCAGAGAACATTTAAGTAGCAGAGGCTCAAAGCCAAAAAAGACCACCACCTTCGAGGTGCAGGATAATTTCACAGCCGTCGCTAATCGTAGCTCGCGAAAATATCTGCACAAACGTTGCTCATATCTATGTATATAGTTCCAGTTTCAAGCTGCCCTTTTCCCTCCATGACTTCAGAGTCATGGCGTGAAAAGGTCAGGTGTTCAAGCCCCTGTTGCTCCACCCCTCTCTGCACGGCCGTGACTCTAGCTGTCTCTACCGAACTATACTTAATCTACATTTACAAGAACGACTTTTACAAATTATGTACACATTAAAATTGGAAGAAAATGTTCCTCGACTCCATTTCGAGACAAACTTAGTTTTGGTTTTGTCGTTCAAAGTGTAATACTCGTTCAGGCTTTCCCACTTCTCTCTTACTCCAATTTCTCCATTTTCTTTCATCTTTTCGTTTTCTTTAAATTAAAATGAAACAAAATTAAAATTAAATAAGAAGTAATTTAGCTAAGATTGTATTCCAAATTTAGTGTTGTCTCGAATCTGTGTAAAAATGTTTTTCATTATTTTGGAAAATTTTGTTTCATTTAATTAAATAGAAAATAGTGTTTAGTTGGATGTGAGACTGTTCAATGTATTTGCATTCGGATACCAAATAAATTTACTGGTTAATAACAGCATATGAGTAATATCACCATAGATTGTTCGAAAGACACAAAAACACCTCAAACAAACATTAAAAAAAATAAGAACCTTGATATCAGAATATAATAAGAGTTTTCATACTCATAAATAGAATTATACAAATAAACTATACAAGTTTAAATGCACGAGACCATAAGTATTTGGCCGCAATTAATAAATTTCCTATTTTGTTTCTGATTTTTAAAGTTTACATTTATTTCAATTTTACGAAAGTTTGTGAATAGTAAATAAACTTTTAATAAAATTAGAAAATATTTAGTAAAGAAAAACGAATATTAAAATCTACAGGGGTAACTTTTTATTTTCAAAATCTAGTAAAAAAGTAAATTGGAAATTATACCAGCTTAACTTCGTTTAAGTTCCGTATGTTCAGTGGCGGTTCCTCATATGGGCAATATGGGCAGCCGCACAGGGCGGCATTTGTGGAGGGGCGGCATGAGCGCCTGCAAAAAAAATAAAAATAAAAATAAGAATAAATAAATAAAGAAATAAATAAATAAAAATAAAAAATAAAATATAATAAATAATAAAAGATCAATAAATATATTTTTATTAATAAAAAACCATCTATTGCATTTTCCATAAACCTTCCCATAAAAGACCTAAACAATGCAAAATGCTTCCAGATTAATATTATTGGGAATAAAGGCCCATACTTTAACATATGTAATGTTATTTTTCTGGGTTTGGTTAAATAGTGAAATGTATATTATTTATTACAGAACGAATCTTCACACTAAGCCACTAAGGTCTGTCAAATAACCGCAAATGGATAAGAAGAGGTCAAAGCTATCAGGTGCTCAGTTTAGAAAAAAGAGGAAAGAAGAAGAGGAGAAACGAGTAAAAGATAAAGGTATAGAGCTATGTCATCTACTCTTCACTGCTATATTGCACTGCTATTTTGTGATATAGCTTTATGAGTCATTTGAAGTGTACTATTATGTATATAATTAGCCATTAACCAAGGAGGTTGTATTATTCATTTGTTTCCTATTCTAAAAGTTTAATAAATTGTGCTTAATAACATGTTAAATTAATTGTACTAGCCTATTCATGCATTGGTCTGTTATGTTCTATTTTACTATTTGCAGGGGCACTTTTGAAATATTTTGGAACACCCTCTGCCACTAGCCAGGATGAGAAGCCGTCTACTTCTGCCATTATTGAGGCTGAGGAGCCATCTACCTCCTCAGCCTCACATATGTCTCCACAAATGCAGTCTGATCCTGAGGATGAAGACCCATTTGCTTCTACTTCTCCCCGGCAGGACTCTTCAGGTGAGTTTGTGTGCACATATGTCTGTGAGTGTGTGCGTGTGTGTGTATGTGTGTGCATCCCTGCAAAGCATTTTGCAAACAGTTATAAATTATAATGTTATTATCACTGGGTCTGGGTTACTGGGTATGTGTGGTGTTTCACCACCATAATTCCATAACACCACCACCATAACAAAGTGCTGTGAATAATGTGTTATCTAACTTAGGTGTGTATACTAATGAGTAATGCTCTTGTTCTTTCTATTAGAAATGCCTGGAGCAGAATCGCCTCCTGAGGATGAGTCTCTGTCCACCGACCCTGCTAACTGGCCTTCACTTCTGACTGAGAGAATTCGGACACAACTGGTTTCCAGGGACCAAGTCAAGTACCATCTGACTTTGTATTCCCTAGAAACGACAGTGACGGAAGAAGTTTCCACCATCAATACTTCAGGAAGTCATTGGTTAGTGGGGAAAATATAACCAGAAGTTGGTTGGTCTATTCCTTAAAAAACAACAGCCTTTTCTGTTTCTGTTGTACATTATTTTCCAAGAGGAAAATAAATTTAACAAGTTTGGGACTCTCGGACTGGAAGCATGCAAGCTCATTGCTCACATCACATGACAACAGTTCAGAACACCTAAATTCTATGAAAATCTGGAAAGAACTGGCAGTGAGGATGAGAAAGGGGGAGACCATTGACAAGCAGGAGATGGCACTTCTGGAGGCTGAGAAGTTGAGATGGAGAGCGGTGCTGACACGTCTCACTGCTATTGTGCATTCTCTGGCAGTTAGGAATTTGGCACTAAGGGGACATACAGAAAAATTGTTCTCACCATCAAATGGCAATTTTCTGAAAGAAGTTGAACTGATGGCACAATTTGATCCTATAATGCAAGAGCACATTAACCGTGTCCAAAAAGGGACCTCCAGTCACACCAGCTACCTCGGCCACCACATACAAAACGAACTCATTGATTTGTCGAGCAGCAAGACCATTTCAGCAATGGTGAGCGACATCAAACAATCAAAGTTTTTTTCAATAATTCTAGATTGCACTCCAGATATCAGCCACACTGAACAGTTGTCAGTTGTGATTCGGGTTGTGTCACTGGAGGGGAAGCCCCATATAAAGGAACATTTCATGGGGTTTTTGGAGGCAGAGGAGTCCACTGGTCAACATTTGGCATCTCTGATTCTGAAGAGACTGGAGGAGCTAAAAGTTCCTTTCATGGACTGTAGAGGACAATCATACGACAACGGGGCCAACATGAGGGGAAAAAACAAGGGTGTTCAATCCAGGCTCCTAGAAATTAATCCCAGAGCTCTGTTTGTTCCATGTGGGGCTCATTCTCTGAATTTGCTTGTGGCCGATGCTGCTAAGGGATCTATTGATGCCACAAGTTACTTTGGCATCTTGCAGAAGCTTTACAACTTGTTTTCAGCCTCCACACAACGATGGGCCATTTTGAAAAAACATGTGAACATCACATTGAAGATGTGGTCTGATACAAGGTGGGAAAGCAAGATCAAGAGTGTGGAGCCCCTGAGATATCAGGCAGCTGCAGTGAGAGATGCACTGATCGAGGTGAGGGACCACACCAAAGACTCTGTAATAAAGGTCGAGGCTCAATCTCTGTCAGAGGAGGTTGGGTCATACCGCTTCGCCATTTGTTCAGTGGTGTGGCATGACCTGTTGTGCCAAATTCAGCATGTGAGCAAGCAGATGCAGTCTCCTAGCATGCACGTTGATGTTGCAGTAAATCTCCTAAAAAAACAGAGAGAGGTCTCCGCAATTACAGGGCAACAGGTTTTGTGGCTGCACAAATGGCAGCCACAGATATCTGTGAACAAATGAATGTGGAGGCTGTGTTAAAACAAAAACGGCTGAGGTCCACAAAGCGGCACTTCTCCTATGAAGCATCTGATGAGCCCTTGATTGATGCTTTGAAGAAGCTGGAGGTGACATTTTTCAATGCAGTGGTTGATGCTGCAACATCAGCCATTCAGGAAAGATTTTCCACGTTGGAAATTGTGGGAGAGAAGTTTGGAGTGCTGACACATTTCCAAAATCTCACATTTGAGGAGCTGACAGAACAATGTGTGAACCTTAGTACTACACTACACTTTAAGGGACAATCTGACTTGGATGGCAGAGAGCTTGCACAGGAGCTGAAGAACTTGCCTGACTTGCCATCAAAGACCATATCCTTGCTTGAACTGCTGACATTTATCCATGAAAGGGAGCTCTCTGAAATATATCCAAATTTGTGGACTGCTCTCAGAATTGGTCTTACTCTTCCAGTCACTGTTGCTGAAGCAGAGAGGAGCTTTTCAAAGCTGAAGCTCATCAAATCCTACCTGAGGTCAACTATGTCACAGGAACCCCTTACCGGTCTGGCCATCATCAGTATAAATCATACAATTGCTGAGCAGATTTCATATGATGATTTAATTCATGACTTTGCATCAAGGAAGGTAAGAAGAGTCAGGCTTTAGATGGCAGTTGTGCTGTGGTGCAATTTATTTTGTTTCTTGTTCAAAGTGTAGCATAATAATTACCCTCTCTTAAGTGTCTTATTCTATTTATGTGATAGAGCATTTGTACAATTTAGAAATTTGATTCTCTAGTTTATTTATGGCAGTTGTGCAATTTAATTTGTATTTTCCTGTTCATAGTATCATAATTACATTCTCTTAAGTGAGTTATTCTATTTACGTGATGAAGGATTTGTAAAATTCAGAAATTTGAGTCTTTGTTTTGGTTCTGAAGTTCCAACAATTAGTCCAATAAAAGAGTTATGTCTGTCCTTTATTTTGGGGGGATTCGAATGTGTGTGTGTTGGCGAACAGGGGGGGGGGGCGCTGAAGGTGAGGTTCGCCCAGGGCGTCATGTAAGCTATGACCGCCACTGGTCACATACCTCAAAATTGATCCGGACATTGCCTGAGCCAGCTCTTCTCTTGCCTTCTTCATTTTTCTTTGTTGGAATCCACTGTGTCGATTTTGCTTCATAGTGGATGTTTCCTACCAAATTTTAAAATCAAAAGGTATAAAGCATGAACATGCATAACAAGCTGAACTATTATGACTTGAAATACATTAATTGAACAAATTGTCTGTGATTATTATATTTTTTTCTTTTTGGTTGGGGGAGGGGGTTAAGTGCAAACATGACTCCTAAAAAAGCAGAAAACTATGAGCATTACTCACAAATAACCAGACCACTGACGAAATGAAAATTAACAGTATATCCAGTAAATAAAGAAGTAAAAAAAATTTATTACAACAGAAAAGCTTCAAACAAGTGGTTCTCAAACTTTTCCCAACCAGATACCCATTGAGTTATCAGATTATCAACCCAGACAAGCAGAGACAATTAATCATCATTATTATTATCATTATTAATTATCATTATCATTATTAATTATCATTAATTATCATTTATAAACACTTAAACATCACTATGATACCACATTGTCAAAAATTACTGGACACTGGTATAAGTACCATGATATTGTTATAAACACCAGCACTTTATGCTTTATCATAATTATTTAATGAAACATACCTCATGTATGTGAGCAGTGGCGGTTCCTCATATGGGCAATATGGACAGCCGCACAGGGCGGCATTTGTGGAGGGGCGGCATGAGCGCCTGCAAAAAAATAAAAATAAAATAAGAATAAATAAATAAAGAAATAAATAAAAATAAAAAATAAAATAAAATAAATAATAAAAGGTCAATAAATATATTTTTATTAATAAAAAACCATCTATTGCATTTTCCATAAACCTTCCCATAAAAGACCTAAACAATGCAAAATGCTTCCAGATTAATATTATTGGGAATAAAGGCCCATACTTTAACATATGTAATGTTATTTTTCTGGGTTTGGTTAAATAGTGAAATGTATATTATTTATTACAGAACGAATCTTCACACTAAGCCACTAAGGTCTGTCAAATAACCGCAAATGGATAAGAAGAGGTCAAAGCTATCAGGTGCTCAGAAACGCCTTACCGGTCTGGCCATCATCAGTATAAATCATACAATTGCTGAGCAGATTTCATATGATGATTTAATTCATGACTTTGCATCAAGGAAGGTAAGAAGAGTCAGGCTTTAGATGGCAGTTGTGCTGTGGTGCAATTTATTTTGTTTCTTGTTCAAAGTGTAGCATAATAATTACCCTCTCTTAAGTGTCTTATTCTATTTATGTGATAGAGCATTTGTACAATTTAGAAATTTGATTCTCTAGTTTATTTATGGCAGTTGTGCAATTTAATTTGTATTTTTCCTGTTCATAGTATCATAATTACTTTCTCTTAAGTGAGTTATTCTATTTACGTGATGAAGGATTTGTAAAATTCAGAAATTTGAGTCTTTGTTTTGGTTCTGAAGTTCCAACAATTAGTCCAATAAAAAGTTATTTTGTGAAAGAGTTATGTCTGTCCTTTATTTTGGGGGGATTCGAATGTGTGTGTGTTGGCGAACAGGGGGGGGGGGGGCGCTGAAGGTGAGGTTCGCCCAGGGCGTCATGTAAGCTAGGACCGCCACTGCGTATGTTGGTCTCTCGACACACAAAGGTCAAGCTGGTGGCCCCGCCTCTCTCTCTCTCTCTCTCTATATATATATTTTATATATATATATCTATCACGATTGAAGTGTTTGTTTTTGGGGAACCGTAACTGAGTGAACTAGGGAAGATTTTAGAAACACTTCTCTTTCCCGACCTTCCCCTGCGTAGTTTCGGGGACTTTTGTTGCGCAAGGTACAGCGAGTATTCTGGTGTATATATACAGGTTTTTTTTTAGTAAAGTCATGGTATTAATGTGAAGGAGAAATAGCTGCCGAAATAGGTTTGAATTTTGGTACAAATTTGAGGAAACCCTCATTATGTTCAGGGCTACGTCATAACCACTTGAGCATTTTGTTTTCGGTTGTTGAATGGGTGAACACTGACCACTTTCTGCGTTCAGATGATGTAGCGTTAAGTTAGTATAGGTTAGGTTAGGTAAAGTTAGGTTAGAGTAAGTTAGTTTTTTAAGGTATGGGAGAGATCGGGAAAGATTTAGTATTCAACTCGCTTTCCACAATATCTCTCTCTCAAAAGTTTATAGGAGCTTCAGCTACGAGTGTTACAAATGAGTAAGTGTTTAGTGGACTAAAATTTATTTAAGATCCACTGAGAAATCGCTTATAACACGTATATAAAGCCGCAAATTGCCAAAAATAGTTTATTAGTCGTAAACTACGACTATGAACAGACAGTACAGAGTGGCCACAAAGTCTCTTTGCAGTGACATTACAGTACATCTGTATGTTGCCCTCATTTTTCATGCAGAGGGACTTTGTGGCCATTGTGTATACTATGTAAGAATGATAGTTGATTTATACTAAGAATTAAACTTTAAAGGGGTTGAACAGAGTAAGTTTTTTGGATCACCTGAAGATCAGGGCCCCCAGCCTTCTTCAGTTAGCCTTATAAGGCTTAACTATCGAAAATATCACGACTTAACCTAACCAATCGTTAGGTCAACTGTATGTCCTTGACGACTGGTTATTTAAGTCGTGATATTTTCGTTAGTTAGTTTTATAAGGCTTACTAACGAAGGCTGGGAGCTCTGATCTTCAGTTGATCAGTTTTTTTTTGTTAAATTTCAATGAGTTTAAAAAGTTATTTTTGTTTTTATTTTCCAAGAAATCATATTAAATAAACATTTGTTAAGTTCCAAAAATTATAAATTACTGTTGAATTAACATAAGAAATTATTTCTGTTCATTTCACCTCGTTTTAAGAGAGTTTAAACTAAAATCATTAGTGTTCATGACTGAAGATTATTTTTGAGTCGTTTTGTAAAAACGTTCTCTAAAGTAAACATTTTTGAGATTATATTAAAACGTTCTCTGTCATTTACTGTTATTTATTCTCCTCATTCGATTACCTATTTTGGATCATGTCAAGAATAGCGAACCCAATTTTACCATGTCAAGAATAGCGAACCCAAAAATTCCCTTGTCAAGAATAGCGAACCCTGCAGGTGTTGGGTTTGCTATTTTTGACATGATCCCCTATTTTTCAAAGTTATTTCAATTTTAATTTGCAGTCATATAATTGTTTTTTATGATCCCAATTTTGAATAAAAGTAAACTTACAGTATGTCGGCCGGAGAATGACCCCGTGAAAAGTGAATTATTTGAACTGAGAAGTGAAATTTATAATTTATATTTTATGAAAGTGCCTACCATTACTTGAATAATTTTTTAAAACAATAAAAAAAGAGTAAACTTATGTTGTTCTAATTTGTGAGTTAGTGGTTCAATCTTGAGATGCAAGTAAGTGTTAATAGAAACATAAGATCGAAGAAAAGAGCTTCGCCACGTAGGCTGCATAGATCCAACTCAGGAATAAAAAAGTATACCAAGAACAGTCGGGCCACTCGCTACCCAACCTTTCAGTCATTGATTCTCGTACTGCAGATCTAAATTTGTCTTCACAGGCTGATGTAAAAGATCGTGGTTCGGATTCCAAATAAATTTATTTGTTAATTACGTTATATGACCTTAGATTTTCTGCCGAGATATGCCCTTTTAAATAGAGGAGAATCGGTTCTTCCAGAACTTAAAATATATATATATATATATATATATATATATATATATATATATATATATATATATATATAAAATACGAAATTAGTATTTTTGTTACTGCTATTTTTATTGTTTCATTGTGTTATAGTAATTACTTTGATTTTCTCACGAAACATTTGAGTTAACTTTCATAATACAGGGTGGGCAATTAGTCGCTTCACCGGTGTGTTTCTTTTTTTAACGTTATAAAAATCTGACAGCTGGACCTTTTCGTTGGAAAATATTACAACTCTGACTGTGTCGCTTTAAAACCTCTTAAGGCGGGGGCGGCGAGAAGAAAAGGAGAACCATACTATTCATTGGTCGATCGCAGCCTGGACTTGTTGGAGGTAAAAATGTTTTCTCTTCCATCATCGGGGAGGGGAAGTCTCGCTGGTAGTAAGAGACGTGAAGGCCGCCTTCGACAAATTGTGGCACCAAGGATGACAATATCGCAACCTCGAACAAAATTTGGCGGCAAACCTACAAAAAAAATCTTGTGTAACTTCCTGAAAGACCGAAAAGCTTACGTCCATCACAAGACCATTAACAGTTTTCGCTACAAAAACCACACTATATCAGGAACAAACAAAGCAAAAATAGAGCTCAACAAACTCTACCGCTTCAGAGGACTTTCGACCAAAACTAGAAATTACTGTACATGGCGCTCGTTCGGTCAGTTCTCGAATAGAATACCCGGCAATACCACTACATACAACGAGCGATACAAATTTGATGATGCTACAAAGAATACAAAACACTGGAACAAGATTCATCCTGGATAAGTGAATCAGCGACGGAATCTTATCCGAGGTCCTGCACCAACAAGCCAAATTACCTGCCTTAAATGTGCTCCAACAAAAACAGGGCGGGGAAAATTTGGAGCAAGGTCCGAAACACATCGCCACAGACCTATGCAGAACTCGACACTGGACCACGCCGTGGGAGAGAATACCCGTTCTTCAAGAGAAGTCTATCCCGCGGCCGAAACCCCCACCAACGGCACTATTTGTACCCCACAGAAGATAGGACTATTAAAAATAAATAAATATTTTCCCTACTTTCTAACATCTTTCCCACAACTCTAACTTAACCTCTTACAACAACAACAAAGAAGAAGATCGGGCAGGGTGTGTGTTGGCGATTTCGCCGTTGGCATCTGTTGTCACTATTTTTAGGGGGGCCTGGTGATCTCCTTGTGGATTAAATAAGCCTCGTTTCGGATCACAACAATACAAAAAACAAAAAAACCTGTTCTAGGGTATCATCTTTTTCTCAATCATTGACTCAAATGAAAACGTTCCTAATTTTTCATCCTTTCACTACACCCACGCCCTCTATTATAACTTTCTTAAACTATTGGAAATGAAATCAGTTGCTTTGCATGGTACAGTCTGTCATATCTGTACCCTCTACATTTTCTAGCATAGCCTTTATGTAATGTGGTGACTTAGCATAAACCATATGCTATAAATTATTAGATCTAACATAGCAATTATTTTAGTCTGTAGATCATTACTTTGCTACGTACTGTAGACTACTTTGGTAGCTTCGCAAATGAAGTTAAATAAACCCACCAAACAACAATACTTCCATGTATTTTCTATTGCAATAATGGTACTTTTCCATTATACCCCCGCAATTTCTTCTTTCCCGCGGTTAGATCAACTGCACGCCCTTGACAATTGGTAAGGTTAAGTCGTGATATTGTTGTTAAAACTACCGAATATTTTAGAAATACTAACGAATACTTTAACGAAAATATCACGACTTAACCTAACCAATTGTCAAGGGCGTATAGTTGACCCAACCGGAAAAGAAAAAATTGCCGGGTACAACTAGGGTGACCAGACGTCCTGCATTTTGCAGGACTGTCCCGCAAAAAACATTGACCAATGCGGGACAATGCAATGTCCCGCATTCTTGTATTTATGCAATTTTCGTACAAATGAAATGTAATTTGTATTCATTATCGTAGATCTGGCATCCTCGCATCCCCTCATAAACGTTTTAAAACGTTTTTGAAACCTGTACGGCAGACCTCGACGGCCGACGCTCGTCAGTTAAAATTTGAATTATAATTTCCCTTTAAATGACAGTGAACTATTTGATGAAGTAACTTGTGTAAAAAATTTTGTAACATCAGAAAGAATTAAAGAATGGAATGACATGGAATTGGAAGTTGACAGTCGGTGGGTAGAAATATTTACACATTTCAAGAGTCAGAAAATTCCCTTTGAAAACATTTCCAAGGTAATAGAATTCTGTTGAGTTTACCTGGATCAAATGCTCCAACAGAGAGGGTATTTTCCGTAATGAATAACTTTTGGACAGAAGAAAAAAGTTGGTTAAATATAAATATCTGAGCAAAGAAATACCTCTCCTTAAGAAAATACATTCCAGTGCCAAGTACAATTAAATAAAATGTTTTTCAATAAATTAAGTAAACTATATAAAATTACTTTTTGGTAGTACAATTATTTGTCCGTTATATATCTTTGAAAGATAAAGTAAAATGCCTATAGAGTGCTGCAAAATGCTTTTAAAGGTATTGGTTGACCTATAGAGTGTTATCGAGATATCATACGAGTATATTAGTGTACCAATGGATCCGTCCCGGATTGGGATAGCGAAAATCTGGTCACCCAAAATATAAAAGAAAAAATGCCTCAATACTCTAAATAAAACTTTAGTACTTCGCCTCCATAGAAGCTACAAAATATATTGAATATTCTTTAATTTGCAATTAACAACTTCAAACATTGAAATGTACCATTAAAAGTTAATTTATTTTCTGAATTTTAAGATTTAAATATTTATGAAACCTTTTTATAAAATTTCAAATAGTGATAATTTTTATATAAAATTGAAAATAAATGTAAAGTAAAATAAATTTTATATTTGATGGGTAACTTTTATTTTCTAGTTCTAGTAAAAATTAATATGCTATTTGAAAAAAGATTTATACTCATATATATATATAACCTTGGTTAACCTTGTTTTTACTTTCACCCGAATTGTTCATTCTGACGAAGGTCAAATTTCTCACCTCCACCTTCAATAATAATAATAATAAATTCAATTGTTTGTTGATCAATATTGGTTAAAAACTTGGAATTGATGACGAATATTGAGTTTTAAGTTACCCAAAATATGATTTTTCACTAAACAATTAAATCAAACATTTTTAATGAATAAAACATGACAGAATGGTGGATGGGATGTGACCAAGAAAGAACAGATACCAAAATAGAAGAGCGAACGTAAGAAGAGGATAGATGATCTGGACTCAGCAATGCGCGTGTTGTAAACATAAGCCCGGTATTGGTCCCCTAATAAAGTAAATGCTTTCAATAAATTCAAAACAAAACCTTCAGTTTAAGCTTTAGTCGAGTCGATGTGACCAAGAAAGAAGATAGTGAAGAAAAGAAACTGGAACAGACGAAGGGATGGTCGAAACTGGAACATAAGTAACGAACCTAAAGCGACCACCTAAAATTGTGACGTTCTTTATAATGAATTTTTCAGTGAGTTCTTTTGTGTGTATATATTGTAGTTAAAATTGGGATCGTTCCAAAACTAGATGTTTTGAGAGGAAAATAATAAAGGAAATTATTTTTTTATTTCAAATATTATTTTATATCTTTGAAATAAGTATACGTCGTAGCCAATGTCGTAACATCGCTTCGCGTTCATCAGCGAAGTTAAACGACATTGTAGTCCAGCGAGTAAGCTCTAAATTTTGGCGAAATCTTTCACTTTTTGGTAAAAGCACCAAATTTGATACATACGAGTATATCCTGTGATGTATAATTTCTTTATTATACAACCAAAAATTCCTCATAAAATTATTAAAATGTCAACTAAAAATACTGTTCAATATGTTTTCCTCCAACTTCCATTATTTTTCGAAGTCTTCGTCTAAATTGATCTACTACTGAATCAATCTGGTCTTGTGGGAATTCGGCCCATTGTTCAATCAGAACATCTCTCAACTGGTTAACATTTCTGATTTTCTTACCGTGATAAACTCGTTCTGACAAGTTTCCCCAAATACCATAATCAACAGGATTCAAATCAGGACTGTTCGGAGGCCAATTCTCCGGTTCAATAAATTCGGGAACATGTTCATTTAAATAAGCAACAGTGTCCTTTGCCATATGTGCCCTTGCTCCATCCTGTTGAAAACCAAAGGTACCTCCATTTGCCAGAGCATGCATCTCTGAAATCATGCTTGCTGAAAGATCATTTCGATAATACTCGCCATTAACTTTCACATCGCTCTCAACGAAATGAAAATATGTTTTCCCCAGCTTGGAAACACCGACAGACACCATAATATTTTTGGGAAAAGTGGCTCCTCGTTGCGTACAGTCTTTCGTCCGAAATTCGATTCTTTAATTGATGGGATTCTGAGTATACTCTGTTGTTCTGAGAGTTCATCGGTGGTTCTAGAGTGAATATTTTTCATCAGTTAAAAATGTTTGACTGCTTTCATAACTGTGATGCGTCTTAGATTTTTTTTTTTTTAATTTATGACTCGTTTTTCTTGGTCAGTGGTGCTGATCTTCTGTCCACGTATACGTTTGTATGGTCTAAGCACGAGGTCTTTTACAATTCGCCTTACACTAGTTTCTGATATTCCAATCAACTTTGAAATCTGCACTGGTCTCGTGAGTGCCTGGCTATCTTGGCTAAGAATTCGAGAAGAAACTTCTTCAATGTTTTCTTCCGTTCTAACACTCCTTGGACGACCACTACCTTTTTTTCTAACAGTACTGCCCGTAGCATCAATTTTTTCAGCAACGTATCCAGTCCGCCCAGTGTCCATCCTTATTGGCGACTCCCGCCTATATTTTGTGCCTTCCATATCCATTTTTTTTTATGGAAAAAAAGAGGGAAAATTATTTCAATGTGAACATAGATTTATGGAACTCAAAAGTCGTTAATATTAAACAACCAAATTTAATAATTCAGTTATAAAAATTGCCTGGCTTATATAAAACTTAATGGTAATTATGGTCTGTAAATTTTATATAAATCCTCCGAACACATTTTGATATTAGGCTACAATGAAGCACATTTTTTTTTGGCGGACCCGGACTCGTTATATACACAAAAGTAAAATCTTCGAAAGAACTTATTTTGTTAATTGAAATTGAAAAGGAAAAGTTTCCACATAACATATAGAACATATTGTCTTATCTTTTTTTTTTAATTTTTAAAATTATGAACATACTTTAAAATTTGATTCGTAAAGTTTTCCTAAATATTTAAATCTTGAAATTCAAAGAGAAAATTTAATATTTAAAATCACCTTTAAAACGTAATGTGCTGATCTACATGGTTATGTATGATATTTTGTAGCTTCGTTTGAGACAAATTTTAAGTATATATTTAAATAATTACAATAAAAAATACATATTGTTGTTTGGTTTATTTAACTTCTGCAATATCTACAAATTGCCGAACCTAACAAAGACTTTCGACAAAATATCACCTCACAAAGAGATTTTAAAAAAATATTGGCTTCCTGAAGAACCTCTTAAAAAAGTATGACATTCTATTTGTTTTATGTTATTGTTTTTCTTCTGCGCTCTTAAAATTTAATTTTTCTTTCCGATTTTCAAAATTTTAAAAAAGTATCAAAATTTTGCAAAATTTCAGGTAATACTAATTTTTAAAGAAAACTGAAAAATGAGGATAAACAATCATTTAAATATTGAGGAATAACGTTTTCTTTTCAATTTCTAGTAAGAAGTTATCTGGTAGGATATATATATATATATATATTATATTATATATTTTTTTTTTTTTTTTTAGTTCAGGAAGAACCGATTCGCCTCTATTTAAAGGGCATATCTCAGCGGAAAAACAAAGAAAAGTGAGAGGAAAGACAGAGGAAAAAGAATGGGTGGAGGGGACAGTCGAAGTGGAAAAAGACCAAGGATGACAAGGACTGCAGGGTCGAGCCCCATCATCCTTGGGTGCTAGGGCCGGGAGGGCGCACGTGAAACCTCCAGGAACAAGCACGTACAAACGAGCACAAAGAGCACTCAAGAGCACGAGCTTAGAACCCCCTTGCGGGGATATATATATATATATATATATATATATATGTTTCATTTACTTTTTTTGCTAAATATTGAAAACAAAAAGTTACCTTGTATATTTTAAAGTTTATTTTCCTTGACTAACTATTGGTAATTATTCGTTTAGTGCTTTTTTCCTCTCTTAACAAAAACACATTTTTCAGGTGTTTTTTGGTGTGATTTGTTCAAATCTGAACTTCGTTTCTTTGGGAAATGAGCCGTTTTTGAGAAATTTTCAATTTTAAAATTTCTCAAAAACGGCTCATTTCCCAAAGAAACGAAGTTCAGATTTGAACAAATCATACCAAAAACCACCTCAAAAATGTGTTTTTGTTCAGAAAGGAGAAAAAGCACTAAAACGAATAATTACCTATTTCCTAATTTCATTAAAACTAACTTACTGTTTATACACTTGAAAAATTTAAATAAATATAAACTTTAAAAATTAGAAAAAATATGAAATTTATTAAAATGCTGCCACAATTTATGCACTGGTTCTTTTGAACGAAATAACTTATTTGTGTATTATATTTTTGAGTATAGAAAATCTGATTAAATTTAAATATTAAGTTTTTCATTTCTTAATATGTTTATTTGAGCGAGTGTGTTTGTCTCTTTGAGGAATCTAAGGTCGTATAACGTAATTGGCAAATATTTATTTGGAATCCGAACCATGACGACTCTTTACATCACCCTGTGAAGACAAATTTAAATCTGTAGTGCGAGAACCAATGACTAACGAGGTTGGGTAGCGAGTGGCCCGACGCGACGGTTTTGGTATACTCTTTATTCCTAAGTTCGATCTATACAGCCTACATGGCGAAGCTCTTGTCCACACATGCCCTACTCTGTCTGAGGTTGATACACTTAATACGACAGTGGACCCTTGAGAACAGCTTCCGCGGTGTTAAACAACTAGCAATGATGCCACGCTCTCTTCAACCTTATGGTTCTATTACCACTTACTACCACCTCAAGATTAAACCAAACGACACTAACTCATAAATTAGAACATAAGTTTACTCATAATTTAATGGAATCTATCGAGAGATGACGTCACCGACTGTCTCCCTTTTTTTTCTATTTAAGAAATTATTCAAGTAATGGTAGGTGTGGAAAATTAAGCAGCCTAAAAAGGTGGGTTATCTTTATGGCTACCCGCGTCCACCCTTACCTCAAGTTCGAAAAGGTATTGTTTAAATTAAACTTAGGGCTCACAAAACTTGGACGCTGTTAAATGTTTAAGCATATTCACTTAAAGGAAAATAATTCTTAAGGGAAGCTTAAACTCTTTATGTGATACATTTAACTTTTATTTAATTTAGACTGAAGTTGAGTAGATTTAGTTCAGTTTAGTTTAGACTGAAGTTGAGTAGATTTAGTTCAGTTTAGTTTAGACTGAAGTTGAGTAGATTTAGTTCAGTTTAGTTTAGACTGAAGTTGAGTAGATTTAGTTCAGTTTAGTTTAGACTGAAGTTGAGTAGATTTAGTTCAGTTTAGACTGAAGTTGAGTAGATTTAGTTCAGTTTAGTTTAGACTGAAGTTGAGTAGATTTAGTTTAGTTTAGACTAAAGTTGAGTAGATTTAGTTCAGTTTAGTTTAGACTGAAGTTGAGTAGATTTAGTTCAGTTTAGTTTAGACTGAAGTTGAGTAGATTTAGTTCAGTTTAGACTGAAGTTGAGTAGATTTAGTTCAGTTTAGTTTAGACTGAAGTTGAGTAGATTTAATTGTTTAGTTTAGACTGAAGTTGAGTAGATTTAGTTCAGTTTAGACTGAAGTTGAGTAGATTTAGTTCAGTTTAGTTCAGAATGAAGTTGAATAGATTTAGTTTAGTTTAGACTGAAGTTGAGTAGATTTATATCAGGTTAATTTACTGATAAATAAGTTAGTCTTTACAAGCATAACTATAAAGTATTGATTTAGGTTGCAACGTTATGCAATTGGTTGTTCCACAATATATACCGCTAGTCAGATTAAGCTCGTGAATCGCAATTAACTCGTTTCAAGCTGATAACCCCAGTCAACCTGTCGAAGGTTCAACTTAACGAACGTTAATGAAATTCCAAACTAATCTAAATAGCTACCCCTGGATGGTTCTCCGCGTGTAAGACAATCCACAATGGCGTTCTCAAACACTTGGGTCAACGATTAACACCCGGGTATAAAATATATATGTGCAACAACGAATGAATAAAGAGCTTAAAAGGAATTCTAAATCTCAAAAGAATTCGACTTATTAGAATCATTAGTGAATCATGATAAATCTTGGCATTAGATTATAAACCGAAGTTAATTGAGATAAATAACCGACTAACATCACGGAGTCAAACCGAATACGTACTACTCGTATGAGATCTTGGAACAAACTAAGATGGCGACTGACGCTCCTTTCGACGGATCAAGATGCGTCAGAGCGCGCCAAAAGAGAAATATCACATTATCGCCCAAAATTTCCAGAAGCTGGAAGGAATTTGAGACTCGGTTCTCTGGCGGGCGTACGATTTTGGTTCTATTTTTAGCGATTGTTCGATTCTGTAAACGTTTTATATGCAGCCGATCAACGCTGTTCTTATGAAATAATACAATATATATTATGGATATATATACATATATCTATACATACTTTTAATAGAATACATAATTATCATGATCGAACATGAATTAATTATTCATTCTCGTCGATTTTGGTTGATTTTGTGATTACGTTCCAATAGTTTTTAATTGATTGCTAATATACTTCGATCACTTATGCCGTCAGAAGTATATTTCAAGAATCCCTGAACCCACTGTCTAAATATTTTAGACAGTAGGCCTATTTTCATAAAATGTAAATTAAAAAATTCACTTCTCAGTTCAAATAATTCACTTTTCACGGGTGATTCTACGGCCGACATATTGTAAGTTTACTTTATTCATAATTGGGGTAATAAGAAAAATTATATGACTTTGCAATTAAAATTGAAATAACTTTCAAAATTAGGTTATCGAATGAGGAGAATAAAACATTATTTTAAACTAAATCACGAGTCACACTCGTAAATGACAGAACGTTTTAATATAATCTCAAAATTGTTTACTTTAGAGAACGTTTTGACATAATGACTCAGAAATAATCTTGAGTCATGTAGGATCACGTTAAGAATAGCGAACCCATAGGGTGTTAGGTTCGCTATTCTTGACATGGATAATTTTGGGTTCCCTATTCTTGACATGGAAACTTTGAGGTTTGCTATTCTTAACATGGAGAATCTTGTAACCAATCGTCAAGGGCGTACAGTTGACCTAACCTGGCATTCAAATTTTATCCTATTTAAATAATGGTTCTCTATTTGGATCACCTGAAGATCAGGGCTCCCAACCTTCTCTAGTTAGCCTTATAAGGCTAACTAACGAAAATATCACGTCTTAACCTAACCAATCGTTAGGTCAACTGTACGCTCTTGACGATTGGTTAGGTTAGGTCGTGATATTTTCGTTAGTTAGCCTTATAAAGCTAACAAAGAAGGCTGGGGCCCTGATCTTCAGGTGATCCCTCTATTTATTATATGTTTGCAATAAATAATAAATTTGTTGTTATTGTTTTCTTATCTTATTTTGGTTAATTTGCAGAGTTTAATTAAACTTTGGGGGGGTATACAGTTGAAAAGATCAACATTGGGGTGGTGATTGTTGAAAAGAGTATGTTGGGGGGGGGGGAAATAGTTTAAAAGAACCCAGCAATTTGAACATTTGTTTTAGTTCTAATATGTTACTGTTATAAATTTAATTTAAAATAAATTTTCCTATGAGACCGGACTTATGGGACACCCTGTAATATGTTACTGTTATAAATTTAATTTAAAATAAAGGTGCTGGTTAAGTGTGCGGTCTACCTACGATTCGGCGGTCTACCTTTTAATTATAGCTTCTTATCTTGTTTACTAATTGTTTGTTTACATCCCATTGTCAATCGCCCTTGACGATTGGTTAGGTTTAGTCATGATATTTTCGTTAGTTTTAACGAAAATATCATGATTAAACCTAACCAATCGTAGGTAGACCGCACACTTAACCAGCACCAAAATAAATTTTCCTATGAGACCGGACTTATGGGACACCCTGTAATATGTTACTGTTATAAATTTAATTTAAAATAAATTTTCCTATGAGACCGGACTTATGGGACACCCTGTAATATATTAGTTATAAATTTAATTTAAAATAAATTTTCCTATGAGACCGGACTTATGGGACACCCTGTATATTTATTTAGGATCATGTTGAATTTTGGGTTCGCTATTCTTAACTTGTCGAATTTTGGGTTCGCCATTCTTAACATGAGGTAAATGGGTTCGCTATTCTTAACGTGATCCGTCATGTAAATTCCTGATTTTAGTTTAAACACTCTAAAATCGAGAGGAAATGAACACAATTAATTCCTTATATTAATTCAACAGTAATTTACAATTTTTGGAACTTAATAAATGTTTATTTAATATGATTTCTTGTAAAATAAAAATAGAAATAACTTTGGATCACCTGAAGATCATGGCCCCCAGCCTTCTTCAGTTAGGTTTATAAGACTAACTAATGAAAATATCACGACGTAACCTAAACAATCGTCAAGGGCGTACAGTTGACCGAACTATTGGTTAGGTTAGGTCGTGATATTTTCGTTAGTTAGCTTTATAAGGCTAACTATAGAAGACTGGGAGCCCTGATCTTCAGGTCATCCATAACTTTCTCAACCTCTTTAAAATATAACAAAGAAAACTTACTCTGTTCAACTCCTTTAAAATTTAATTCTTATTGTAAATCAACTAACATTCTTACATAGTATACACAATGGCCACACAGTCCCTTTGCATGAAAAACCAGGGCAACATACAGATATGCTTTAATGTCACTGCAAAAGGACTTTGTGGCCACTCTGTACTCTCTGTTCATAGTCGTAGTTTACGACTGATAAACTGTATTTTAGGCAATTTGCGGCTTTATTACCTATTATAAGCGATTTCTCAGTGGATCTTAAATAAATTTTAGTTCACTAAACACTTACTCATTTGTAGCACTCGTAGCTGTAGCTCCTATAAACTTGAGAGACAGATTCAGAAAGAGAGAGAAAGAGAGAGAGATAATTGTGTAAAGCGAGTTGAATATATATATATATATATACCCCCTCGATTAGGTACTCCGGCTTGCCGGGCCGAGGAGGCTCGTACACCTCGTGGGTTGTTGGGGTTTCCTCAACTCCTCGCGGGGTGTGGGCGAAGAGTTACCTAGTTGCGGTTTTTTTTTTCTTTTCTTTTTTCCTTTTCTTTCTTTTTGCTCCCCATTTTTTTTCCGTCTCTCCCGGAATTTCTTTTGTCTTGACTCGGTCTTGTGCCTCTGTTAATTGTAGTATCCCCCCCCTCTGTTTGTATTTTGCAGTCTTGGGGTCATCGGGTGCACCCGCCGGGGGGCATCGCTCCGTGGCTGAGCCGTGCTCTGGGGACGGTACGGGCGCCCGGACCGCTGCTGCGTCTGGATTGGGTCTTTGCTTGGCCCTTAACGGACAAATCTCCGTAGTGCCAATCTGCTGTTTTTAAAACGACAGTCAGGTTGGGGGGCGGCCTACCCGGGACGTTGGGCCTGCGCCTTGAAGGATGCAGCGGCGGATGGTGCATTGCCTTGGGTCCGAGGCTGTCTTTTTTGTAAAGCTATTGTTTATGGGTTCAATTTCTAAACTTCAATCCCCTCCTGTTGACGACTCTGGCCCGCCCTTGGATTTGGATAAGACTACTACTTCTGGTCGTTCAGCGGCCTCTGCCTCCGCTCGATTGACCTTCAAGCCGTATGGCCCCCTCTCGTCCTTTGCGGCGTCTGGCTCTCGTGGCCGGACTCGTGGTGGCCGTAGGGCGGGGTCTTCGCGGCCCTTGTTCTCTCGCCCACTCCCGGTTACCGTTACACATGGACCTGTCCCGGCTGTCAATTTCTGTCTGGTGGACAGGTTCCTTGTTCTCCTCCCTTCCGGGCAACTCGGAACGGGTGTTTCAGCGCCTTAAGACGGTGGGGGTTCCCTGTCGTTATGATATCCGCCCTCTGAAGAATGGGTCTCTTCTTTTGAAGTCCCGTTCTTCGGGGTGACTGAGTCCCTTCTACAGTTGCAGGATGTCTTGGTTGCAGAGTTTCTGTGACTCCCCATCCGCAATTGAATAGCTGTCAGGGCACCATTTTCGCTTCCCGTCTGCTGTCAATCCCGGTTGGCGAGTTGCAGGAGGATCTTGCCCCCCAGGGGGTAACGAAGGTCTTCCGCTTTTCGTCGCGCCGGGATGGTGCTCTTACCCCGTCCGCTCGTCTGCTCCTGACCTTTGACTCCCTTGTGCCTCCGGCCCAGGTGTTCTGGGGCGTGGGTGATCGCCGGTCGTGTGAGTTTTCGGTGCGACCATATGTGCCTGACCCGGTTCGTTGCTTTGGCTGCAACCGGTTCGGCCATGTTAGCTCTGCGTGCCGCCGTGAGGGTAAGCTATGTGTCCGCTGCGGTGGGCCTGCGCACCCTACCCCGTGCACGAAGCCCCCGCGGTGCTCGAACTGCTCGGGGGCCCACCCTTCCTCCTCTCGGGACTGCCCCGTTTTCAAATTTGAATTCGAGGTGCGGTCCTTAAGGACTACCGAATTCCTTAGTGCGCGGGAGGCGCGCGATAGGGTCCGTGACCGGGAGCCGCGGCGGGGGTTGTCCTATGCTGCGGCTCTTGGCCCTGGCGGGTCCTCGGGCCCCTCCCGTGCTACCCCGGCGTCTACCGGAGTGGTGCCCCCCCTGGAAGTTCCGGGGGTTGGTGGTCCTCCTGGCGCCGCGGGCCCTTCTTGTTCCTCTGCCTCACTTTCAGACATCCCATCTGATTCCCTGCCTACAAGTGCCCCTTCTCCCTCTCCGGCCTTGGGGTCTGGATCCTTGCCTACTCGTCTCTCGGGTGGGGAAGGTGATGCCCCGAAGGGGAGGAGGAAGCGTCGCCGTGGTCGGAGTCGGAGTCCTCCAGACCCGATCATGACCGCTGCTCGCCCTGCTTCCCCTTCTTCACCGGAGGGGAAGCGGCGCGCCGCTCCTGATCCGCTCGGGACTCCCCCCGCTATACGGAGGGCTGGTGAGGCGTCACCTCCCGGTGCCCCGACCAGTGTCCGGGTGTCGGTTGAGGTACACCGCCCCATGACACCCTCGATTACTGACGCTGTTCCCATGGTGGACCCGGTCGAGAGGAGCCTGGCCCTTCTTCATGGAGTCTCTCTCCTGGATCTACCTCTCCCACCTGTGGTGGACCTTTCCTCCCCCCCCCCGTCAGTGCTTGTCTGGTTTGACGAGCCCTCGAACATCTGGTTCTCCCCAGCCCCCCTCTGGTGGGGAGTCGGGGGTTTCGGCTGGGCCCGTCTCGTCGTCTCTCCCCCCCAGGGGAGCCCCCCTCTGAACTCCCTGTTCCACTCTCCACCTCTCGTTCTACTACGGGTGAAGCAGCTGCGGGGTCGGTGGCCCCTACCCCCCCGTTCGGGGTGAGTCGGGGAAGCCGATTCCGTCCCTGGTTGCGGACCGTTGAGTTTGCTGCTCAGCTTGGTCCGTGGCTATTTCTCTGTTTTCTCTGCCTCTTATAATGCCACTTCCCCTTACAGTTCCATTTTGCATTGGAACTGTAGGGGGCTTTTAGCTAACTGGGAGAACCTTGCTCCCTGCTGAAGAGCGAGCGGCCTTCCTGTGTTTGTCTCCAGGAGACTATCCTGGCTGCGCGGGGACTCCCTCGTCTCTCTGGCTATGTTGGTTTCCCTTGCACCCCGGATGAGCACACACGCCGGCGGGGTGCGGCGATTTATGTGCATCATTCGTTACCATCGCGAGGTGTGCCTCTTCGCACTTCCTTGCAGGCTGTGGCTGTGCGGCTTTTTAGATCGCCAGTACACTGCCTGCTCGATTTATATTCCTCCTCATGACCCTCCTTCTCGCGACGCGGTTCGCGAGTTGGTGTTGCAACTACCTCGACCGTTTCTCCTCCTCGGGGACTTTAACAGTCGCGACCCGGCTTGGGGAGATGTCCGGTCGACTAATGTTGCTGGTATGTTGCTCTCCTTAATGGAGGAACTTTCCTTCGCGTGCCTCAATTCCGGTGAACCTACTTACTTCCACGAACCCACGGGTTCATTTACCTGTATTGATCTCTCCTTGGTGTCCCTCGATGCCTTACTCGATTTTTCGTGGAAGGTGTTGGGGGACTCTTATGGGTAGTGATCATTACCCAGTCTGTCTTGAGCCGGTCGGACCGCAGCCGGGTGTCTCGTCTCGACCGAGGTGGTGCCTTGCGCGGGCTGACTGGCCATCCTTCAGAGCTCGTTCCGTCCCGTTCGGTGTTGAGCTTTGGCTCTGTGGATGAAGCTTGGAGTTCTTCGAGCGGGTATTGATGGGCGTCGCGGAGGACTGTATCCTCGATCTTCCGGTAACCCGCGGACGCGTAGCGTCCCGTGGTGGACTCCAGCATGTCACCGGGCGGTGTGCGAGAGGAAGAGGGCGTCGCGCCGCTTCCACCGCACCCGGCGCGCGGACCACTTGATTGAGATGCGGCGGGCGAAGGCTTTCGCCCGCCGGACTCTCAAGTTGGCCCGTCGGGCCTCTTGGCGTGCTTTTGTGTCCGGCATTTCCTCGTCTACCCCTTCTGCTACTGTGTGGCGGAAGGTACGTAGTATCGAGGGGAAGCCGGTCCCTGCTAGTCGCCCTGTCCTTCGGGACGGGGACGGCTTCCTTTCGGATCCTGCTGCTGTGGCCGATCGGCTGGCTGGGGCTTTTGCTGCGGTTTCCCGTTCGCCTTCAGCTGCGGATCGTCCTTTGTCGAATGTTACGTTCCCGCCGCCTGGGAACGAGCCCTATAACCATCTCTTTACGATGCGGGAACTTCGGGCTGCCTTGGCAACCCGTCGTTCTTCCGCCCCTGGCCCTGATGACATTCCGTATGACTTTCTTTGGAATCTGCACCCGATGGCCCTACACTTCTTGCTGGATCTTTTCAACCGGGTGTGGGTTGAGGGGTCGTTCCCTTCCCGTTGGAGGGAGGCGATTGTGGTCCCGATACCTAAGCCGGGGAAGGATCCGGCGGAGGTGGCGGGCTATCGGCCTATTGCCTTGACGAGCTGCTTATGCAAGCTCCTTGAAAAGATGGTGGCCGTCCGACTTTCCTTTACACTGGAGTCGCTTGGGTTATACCCCCGACCCAGTATGGCTTTCGTCGATTTCGGGGTACTCTGGACCCCCTTCTCCTCCTTGGTCATGATGTACGGGAGGCCTTTTCCCGCCGGAATCTTGTTCTGGCCGTCTTTTTGATGTCCAAAAGGCCTATGACACGACCCGTCGGGGAGTTGTCATGGACCGTTTGAAGTCTCTTGGTTTTGTGGGCTTTTTGCCCACATTTCTTCGTAACTTCCTCTGCCGTCGCACTTTCCGCGTCCGTAATGGGGCGGCCCTATCTGACCTGTATGTTCAGGAGGAGGGGGTGCCCCAGGGGTGTGTCTTAAGCGTCTCCTGCTTCAACCTGGTCATGTCTGCGCTACCGGGAGCCCTTCCGCCCTCGGTGCGATGTTCCATCTATGCCGACGATCTGGCTGTCTATGCCGCGGGGAGGAGTCCCCCCCTCGTGGAGAGGCAAGTCCAACTCGCGGTCAATCGGGTTGAACGCTGGGCGTCGTCGGTGGGCCTTACGCTGTCTTCCCCGAAGACTTCGTGTGTGGCCTTCCTTCCGCCGAGGAGACGGGGATCCGGCGCCGTCCCGACCTTTGATCTTACACTCGGGGGTCAGCCTCTGGCCCTCGTTCAGTCAGTGCGTTTCCTGGGTATGGTTTTCGACAGCCGTTTGAGCTGGGTTCCCCACCTTCGCCGGCTGCGCGAGTCTGCAAGACGTACCCTGGATTTGCTGGGACATCTGTCGCATACTACATGGGGCGCGGATAGGCGGACACTCCTCCGTTTGTACGTGTCCCTGGTACAGTCAAAATTAGATTATGGGAGTGTGGTGTATGGCTCCGCCTCCCGTACGGCCCTTCGGATACTGGATCCGGTCCTCTCTAGAGGACTGCGCATGTCATCTGGCGCCTTCCGCTCCTCTCCGGTTGATAGTCTGCAGGTTGAGTGCGACATCCCTCCCTTGGGGGATCGGAGGTCGTTCCTCATTGCTAAGCACTATCTCCGGATCCTCCGTCTTCCCAACTCTCCTCTGTTCCAGGTGGTGGAGAGGGCGTTCTGCCGGGATGGGGGTTGGTATTTCACCGACACGGTGACCTCCCTCCTCGATGGTATGGGCACTCCTCCTCCATCCGTTATACCGGTCTCTTTCAAGGGTGTTGCACCTTGGGAGAGCACCCCTGTTGCGTGCTGTAGGGCGTTGCGCCCCGTTCGCAGGGCCGATTCTGACTCTGCCTTGCTTCGGTCTCTGTTCCTTCAGCATGCGGCGTGTCACTCTGCATGTGTTGCGGTCTTCACGGATGGCTCGAGGTCGTCGGGGGGCGTTGGGGCCGCGGCTGTTCCCCAGTCGTCTGCCCTTGCTCCCCGATGTACCCGTCTCCCTGATGAGGCTTCCGTTTTCACGGCGGAGCTCTATGCCATTCTGAGCGCTCTGGAGGTGGTGCGGGAGCATCCGGATGGGTCGTTTGTCATCTATTCGGATTCCCGCAGTGCCCTGGATGGCCTGGAGTGTTTTGACCCTGTGCACCCACTGGTCCGACGAATCCAGCTACTGTGCCATACCCTTGTCGCTTTCGGTGGCAAGGAGGTGGTATTTTGCTGGGTCCCAGCACATGTTAACGTGGCTGGTAATGAGGCTGCCGATCGAGCTGCCCGTTCCGCGTGCCGACTACAGGTTTCACCCGTGTCCCTCCCCTTTTCCGATTATATCCCTGGCTTCCGTAGGTTTTTGCGCTCCCGGTGGCAGAGTCGCTGGGATGGCGCTACAGATAACAAACTTTGCAAGATTAAACCCAAATTGGGATGTTGGGCCTCTTCCTTCCATCGGTCGCGCCATAAGGAGGTGGCTCTGGCCCGCCTCCGTATTGGCCACACCCACCTGACCCATGGCTATTTGATGGCCGGGGATCGGGTGCCCCGATGTCCCAATTGTAACGTTTTCCTTACAGTTGCCCACCTCCTGGTGGAGTGTCCGCTTTACTCTGCGCTGCGCGCAGAGTATTTTCCCTTTTTGGAGAGCGTCGGGCCTTCTGATAGGCTTGGCGCTATTCTATCTGAAGGTCCCTACTTTTCGATAACCGGGTTGTTCTCCTTCCTCTTTCGCTCCCGACTTCTTTACCGGCTGTGACTCCGCTATGATCTTTCTGCTTCCCCCCCCCCCTCCTCCTCCTCCTCCTCCTCCCCCGTCTATTGTTCATTTCCATTAGCTGTTCCTTAATTTTCGTCCTGTGTTCGCTCTGCTATCCACCTTTCTTTTGGTGGCCATGAGCGGTCATACTTTGAAACAAAAAAAAAATATATATAATATATATATATATATATATATATATATACAAAGCTGGGCACAAACCGTTAATCCGTTAATCGTTAATTAACGACGTTAACTTTTTCGTTAAACGATTTAACTTTTAAGTTAACTTTGAAAATCATTATCGGACTAATTAACTTCCGTTACATTTAACTTCCGTTAACTCAAGTCCGTTTACCCAAAAAATTCATAAATAAACGTTTAAAAGTTTCTATTATTTTCAGTGCTGAGCAGGTGCGCAGGCATCGACAAAGGTTTGGGCCCCTCCTGGAGGATGACGAATGCCAGCTGGCTGCTGCCTTCCATCCCAGGTTTCGCCTCATCTGGTTGGACAAGTATGACAACACCAAGGTCGCCAGGGTGAGGAAAAGCATGGAGGGTACAGTCGAGGAGGCCATGAAGCAGCAGTCCAACGAAGTGGCAGCAACAGTGGAGCAGCAACAACGAGGAGGAGGAGGGGATGACTTCTTCAGTGCTGTCATCCAGACAAAAGAGAGCAGCAGAAGCCACAGGTCACTCAAGGGCAAGGCCCAGAACTTGGTCAAGACCTGGCTGGAGACCAACTCCAATGACTTGCTGACAGATGCTGCCTTCTTGGGTGAGCAAGTGTTGGTGGACTTGTTCATCAAGTTCAACACAGCCATCCCCTCCAGTGCTGCAGTGGAGCGTTTGTTCTCTATGGGCAAGGACATCCTGAGGGCCAAGAGATCATCCCTGTCTGATGAAAACTTTGATATGCTAATTTTCATGAAGGGCAACATGCATCTCATGGACAAAATGGAGAACGAGAAGAAGAGGGAAAATTAAATTATATATATATTGTGTTTTTCATTTTTGTAATAATAAAAGTTAACGTTAACGGTTTATCGGTAACTTCCGTTACATGTTTAACGAATTAACGGATTAACGGTTAACGAAGTTAACTTTTTGGTTAACGGATTAGCGGTTAACGAAGTTAACTTTTTGGTTAACGCTGCCCACCACTGTATATATATATATACACAAACTCAGAATGGTTCCCTGAGAACATTATATGTTAAACACAAACCGTGCATGGAACAAGGAACTCTTCTGGGAAAATTAAATCCACTATAGTCCGAATAAGTAATGGTAAATGACAAATACCATAGTTTTTTTCTTTTTCATGATTTTAGCCCGACGTGGGCAACGGGTCTCTCGCAAAGAGATCCCATAAATATAGCTTCCCTCACCAGCTATCTGCAAAGCAGACAGGATCCAGCTTTGGGACATGGATCTAGGGTTTAAAGCAAGCCTAGATCCCTACATTCAGAACCTCTATATAAGTAAAAGACTCGTTGCATTCACGTCGTGTTGAATAAATCAAAGAAAAAGGGGGTAACTATTGTATTTTTAGCCAAAAAAAACCAAAACTTAAACCTCAACCGGACATTGAGCGTCCACTTTTCAAGGCACGAAACACGTCCGTTTAGTATACACAAACTCAGAATGGTTCCCTGAGAACATTATATGTTAAACACAAACCGTGCATGGAACAAGGAACTCTTCTGGGAAAATTAAATCCACTATAGTCCGAATAAGTAATGGTAAATGACAAATACCATAGTTTTTTCTTTTTCATGATTTTAGCCCGACGTGGGCAACGGGTCTCTCGCAAAGAGATCCCATAAATATAGCTTCCCTCACCAGCTATCTGCAAAGCAGACAGGATCCAGCTTTGGGACATGGATCTAGGGTTTAAAGCAAGCTAGATCCCTACATTCAGAACCTCTATATAAGTAAAAGACTCGTTGCATTCACGTCGTGTGATAAATCAAAGAAAAAGGGGGTAACTATTGTATTTTTAGCCAAAAAAACCAAAACTTAAACCTCAACCGGGACATTGAGCGTCCCACTTTTCAAGGCACGAAACACGTCGTTTAGTATACACAAACTCAGAATGGTTCCCTGAGAACATTATATGTTAACACAAACCGTGCATGAACAAGGAACTCTTCTGGGAAAATTAAATCCACTATAGTCCGAATAAGTAATGGTAAATGACAAATACCATAGTTTTTTCTTTTTCATGATTTTAGCCCGACGTGGGCAACGGGTCTCTCGCAAAGAGATCCCATAAATATAGCTTCCCTCACCAGCTATCTGCAAAGCAGACAGGATCCAGCTTTGGGACATGGATCTAGGGTTTAAGCAAGCCTAGATCCCTACATTCAGAACCTCTATATAAGTAAAAGACTCGTTGCATTCACGTCGTGTTGAATAAATCAAAGAAAAAGGGGGTAACTATTGTATTTTTAGCCAAAAAAACCAAAACTTAAACCTCAACCGGGACATTGAGCGTCCACTTTTCAAGGCACGAACACGTCCGTTTAGTATACACAAACTCAGAATGGTTCCCTGAGAACATTATATGTTAAACACAAACCGTGCATGGAACAAGGAACTCTTCTGGGAAAATTAAATCCACTATAGTCCGAATAAGTAATGGTAAATGACAAATACCATAGTTTTTTCTTTTTCATGATTTTAGCCCGACGTGGGCAACGGGTCATTTACCATTACTTATTCGGACTATAGTGGAGTTTGTTGTATACTAAACGGACGTGTTTCGTGCCTTGAAAAGTGGACGCTCAATGTCCCGGTTGAGGTTTAAGTTTTGGTTTTTTTGGCTAAAAATACAATAGTTACCCCTTTTTCTTTGATTTATTCAACCGACGTTGAATGCAACGAGTCTTTTACTTATATAGAGGTTCTGAATGTAGGGATCTCTTTGCGAGAGACCGTTGCCCACGTCGGGCTAAAATCATGAAAAAGAAAAAACTATGGTATTTGTCATTTACCATTACTTATTCGGACTATAGTGGAGTTTGTGTATACTAAACGGACGTGTTTCGTGCCTTGAAAAGTGGACGCTCAATGTCCCGGTTGAGGTTTAAGTTTTGGTTTTTTTGGCTAAAATACAATAGTTACCCCCTTTTTCTTTGATTTATTCAACACGACGTGAATGCAACGAGTCTTTTACTTATATAGAGGTTCTGAATGTAGGGATCTAGGCTTGCTTTAAACCCTAGATCCATGTCCCAAAGCTGGATCCTGTCTGCTTTGCAGATAGCTGGTGAGGGAAGCTATATTTATGGGATCTCTTTGCGAGAGACCCCGTTGCCCACGTCGGGCTAAATCATGAAAAAGAAAAAACTATGGTATTTGTCATTTACCATTACTTATTCGGACTATAGTGGATTTAATTTTCCCAGAAGAGTTCCTTGTTCCATGCACGGTTTGTGTTTAACATATAATGTTCTCAGGGAACCATTCTGAGTTTGTGTTACTAAACGGACGGTTCGTGCCTTGAAAAGTGGACGCTCAATGTCCCGGTTGAGGTTTAAGTTTGGTTTTTTTGGCTAAAAATACAATAGTTACCCCCTTTTTCTTTGATTTTCAACACGACGTGAATGCAACGAGTCTTTTACTTATATAGAGGTTCTGAATGTAGGGATCTAGGCTTGCTTTAAACCCTAGATCCATGTCCCAAAGCTGGATCCTGTCTGCTTTGCAGATAGCTGGTGAGGGAAGCTATATTTATGGGATCTCTTTGCGAGAGACCGTTGCCCACGTCGGGCTAAATCATGAAAAAGAAAAACTATGGTATTTGTCATTTACCATTACTTATTCGGACTATAGTGGATTTAATTTTCCCAGAAGAGTTCCTTGTTCCATGCACGGTTTGTGTTTAACATATATATATATATATATGCGTCCCCCACTAATTTTGACAGAATATTTTCGTTAAAACTAACGAAAATATCACGACTTAACCTAACCAATTATCAAGGGCGTACAGTTGATCTATTATGGGATCTCTTTTGCGAGAGACCCGTTGCCCACGTCGGGCTAAAATCATGAAAAAGAAAAAACTATGGTATTTGTCATTTACCATTACTTATTCGGACTATAGTGGATTTAATTTTCCCAGAAGGAGTTCCTTGTTCCATGCACGTTTGTGTTTAACATATAATGTTCTCAGGGAACCATTCTGAGTTTGTGTATACTAAACGGACGTGTTTCGTGCCTTGAAAAGTGGACGCTCAATGTCCCGGTTGAGGTTTAAGTTTTGGTTTTTTTTTGGCTAAAAATACAATAGTTACCCCCTTTTTCTTTGATTTATTCAACACGACGTGAATGCAACGAGTCTTTTACTTATATAGAGGTTCTGAATGTAGGGATCTAGGCTTGCTTTAAACCCTAGATCCATGTCCCAAAGCTGGATCCTGTCTGCTTTGCAGATAGCTGGTGAGGGAAGCTATATTTATGGGATCTCTTTGCGAGAGACCCGTTTGCCCACGTCGGGCTAAATCATGAAAAAGGAAAAAACTATGGTATTTGTCATTTACCATTACTTATTCGGACTATAGTGGATTTAATTTTCCCAGAAGAGTTCCTTGTTCCATGCACGGTTTGTGTTTAACATATATGTTCTCAGGGAACCATTCTGAGTTTGTGTATACTAAACGGACGTGTTTCGTGCCTTGAAAAGTGGACGCTCAAGTCCCGGTTGAGGTTTAAGTTTTGGTTTTTTTGGCTAAAAATACAATAGTTACCCCCTTTTTCTTTGATTTATTCAACACGACGTGAATGCAACGAGTCTTTTACTTATATAGAGGTTCTGAATGTAGGATCTAGGCTTGCTTTAAACCCTAGATCCATGTCCCAAAGCTGATCCTGTCTGCTTTGCAGATAGCTGGTGAGGGAAGCTATATTTATGGGATCTCTTTGCGAGAGACCCGTTGCCCACGTCGGGCTAAAATCATGAAAAGAAAAACTATGGTATTTGTCATTTACCATTACTTATTCGGACTATAGTGGATTTAATTTTCCCAGAAGAGTTCCTTGTTCCATGCACGGTTTGTTTTAACATATAATGTTCTCAGGGAACCATTCTGAGTTTGTGTATACTAAACGACGTGTTTCGTGCCTTGAAAAGTGGAACGCTCAATGTCCCGGTTGAGGTTTAAGTTTTGGTTTTTTTGGCTAAAAATACAATAGTTACCCCCTTTTTCTTTGATTTATTCAACACGACGTGAATGCAACGAGTCTTTTACTTATATAGAGGTTCTGAATGTAGGGATCTAGGCTTGCTTTAACCCTAGATCCATGTCCCAAAGCTGGATCCTGTCTGCTTTGCAGATAGCTGGTGAGGGAAGCTATATTTATGGGATCTCTTTTGCGAGAGACCCGTTGCCCACGTCGGGCTAAAATCATGAAAAGAAAAACTATGGTATTTGTCATTTACCATTACTTATTCGGACTATAGTGGATTTAATTTTCCCAGAAGAGTTCCTTGTTCCATGCACGGTTTGTGTTTAACTATATATATATATATATATGCGTCCCCCACTAATTTTGACAGAATATTTTCGTTAAAACTAACGAAAATATCACGACTTAACCTAACCAATTATCAAGGGCGTACAGTTGATCTATTATTAATTATAACATTGTTTGTTTCTGGAATAGTATTTACTATTTACTAATAGATGAACTGTACGCCCTTGATAATTGGTTAGGTTAAGTCGTGATATTTTCGTTAGTTTTAACGAAAATATTCTGTCAAAATTGGTAGGGGGGGAGATAACCTACAAGTACCGAAAGACCAACACACAGAACTTAAACAAAGTTAACGAAGTATAATTTTCAATTTTTTATTAGATATTGAAAATAAAAAGTTACCGCTGTATTTTTGCAAGTTTGTTTCTCTTTACTAAGTATTTTATAATTTTATTACAAATTTACTTACTATTTATAAACTTTCATAAAATTGAAATAAATATAAACTGTAAATGCCAGAAACAAAATGGTAAATTTATTGATTGCGGCCAGACGAAGAATGTGTTTAATTACTTTACCATTTTTTTTAATTTTGTAAACATCGTCAACGGCGTACAGTTTACCTAGCGAATGGTTATGTTAGATCGTGATATTTTCGTTAGTTAGCCTTATGAGGCTAACTAAAGAAGGTTGGGGCCTTGATCTTCAGGTGATCCAAAATAGGCCTACCATTACTTGAATAATTTCTTAAAATAGAAAAGAAAGACAGTCGGTGGCGTCATCTCTCGGTAGATTCCGTTAAATTATGATGAAACTTATGTTGTTCTAATTTATGAGTTAATGTCGTTTGGTTTAATGTTGAGGTGGTAGCAAGTTTTCATAGAACGATAAGGTCGAAGAGAGCGTGACATTATTACTAATTGTTTAACACCGCGGAAGCTGTTCTCACAGGTCCACTGTCGTATTAAGTGTATCACCCTCAGACAGGGTAGGGTACTTGTGAACAAGAACTTTGCTATGTAAGCTGTATAGGTCCAACTCAGGAATAAAAGAGTATACCATTACCTAGTTTCTGACCTCTGTAATAGAATCTGAGAATTTTGAAGTTGGCGTGTTCGGGGGGTCTGTACATTACAATTAGTACCATATTTTATTTTTCAACTTTTGCTGCTACACATTCTACGTAGCTGTTTGAAGTACTTATAGTCATTTCTGGCATATGCCTCTCGCGTGTGTAAATAGCGCATCCTCCTTTACGTCAAACTGTTCTGTTGGCTCGGAGGATGTTATAGTTGTCAATTTGTATTTCTTTTTGTCACGACAGAACTCCCAGTTTTCACAGTTTGCCTGGCAGTCTTTTAGATGGGTTTCCGTGAGGCATGCAAAGTCTGCTCCGGTTTCTTGCATGAATCTTTTCAGGTATAAAACTTTGTCGGGGAATGGTTTGTTTTAAGGTCCTGAATGTTGGCTAGGATTATTTTTATTGTTTCTCTATCATTTTTACATACATGTGGTTCCGATTTGTTTTCCAATGGTGGTGTCGGTTTCGTTGCCTTGTGATCCTCCGAGAATTTTCTTCTCTTTATCTGTTTCGATACCCGTTGTCCCGATATCGCATGTACTGAAGTGTACAGTCTTTCTCTATGCCTTCTGTACGGCCCTCGGATCCCCGTATTTGTCAGTTGGCTTTGTATTTGCTGGATGGTATTCAATAGTTGAATATATATATATATATATATATATATATATATATATATATATATATATTAAGTCTTGAAGGTACTAGTTTTTTTTACATTGCCAAAATTTGTTATAAAGAGCCTGATTGGCCAAAATTGGAAATCACTAACCCATCTCAGACGACTATTTCACGTAGTGTAATCTAGTCTCCACGAATATATATATATATATATATACTACTGCTAAAGCTCAAAAAGCATTTGCATAGATCTAGTCTAGTTTATTTTTAAACTCTTATTACATCCTCGAATTTTATTATCAGAACTGAGCTTGAAGAAGTTAATTATTGTTATTTTATTTCGTTGTAAGAACATCTTTTACAGTTAATTGTATCATGTCTCTTCTCATTCATTGACCCTCAAATGAAAACGTTCCTAATTCTTCATCTTTTCACTACGCCCCAGCCTCTATTTTAATTTTCTTAAACTATAGGAAATAAAATCAGTTGTTTTGCGTTGTACATTTTCTGTCATATATGTACTGTGTAGCGTACTCTACACAATTTCTAATGTATCATTTACGTAATGTGGTGACGTAACCACATAAGATCTAACATAGCAATTTTACAGTCTATAGAACATTACCTTTGGTTAGCTTCCGCCCGAATTGTTCATTCTGACCTACAGTTTAACGTGGAATCCGAACCACGCCCCATCAGCAGCCCAGCGTCTTAACCAGTAGGCCACCTAGGGTACCCATTTATCTACCAACCACTTTCTTTATTGTGTGGAAGCATGAACAGCTGGGTTTTGTTGCGCGCCGGCTGCCGTCGGGTCTCGAACCCGGGGCCGATGGTTTCGTAGTCAGCGACGCTAACCACTACACCACCGAGGCGCCTTGCTTTTTTAACTACATTTCTAATTTTTGTGATATATATCAGGGTTGGGTCAATTATATTAATTAACTTAACTTTTTTGCCGATTAACCGATTAAGTTAATTAATTTAACTTAACTAGTTAAATTTTTTGAGTTTAACTTAATTGAAATATCTCCAAATTAATTGATTAACTTAATTAATTTTCAATTAATTTTCCTATAAAAATGCTGTTTATATCTTTGAGTGAAATGTAATAGGCTAAGAGATGAAAGGTTTGAGAACCTCATCTTCTGTAAAGTTAACAAGCATGTTTAATTTGTAAGTAAGTATATGTTTTATGTGTGTAATTTGACTATTGTTGGTAAAGAATCTGGATTATGTTCAGTGTCAATAGTGTACAATATAAACATTCAGTTTAGAAAACAATTTGTTATTAAATTCATTTTGCCTTCATTTTTACAATGGAAAACTATTATATGCCTAAAAGTTGAGACCTGTGGTGAAAAGTTGAGTTGAGACTTGAGACCATAAACAAATTTAATTTATTTATAAGAAACAGAAAAATAATAAAAGTTTATAGAAAACAGTATCCTTGTCTTGCCCTGTATAATATGCAAAATAATACATATAATATTCGCCATTAACTTTCACATCGGACTCAACGAAATGAAGAGACCGACAGACACCTATATAATACTTTTGAAAAAGTGGCTCCTTGTTGCGTACAGTCTTTCGTCCGAAATTCGATTCTTTAATTGGTGGGATCCTGAGTGTACTCTGTTGTTCTAAGAGTTCATTGGTGGTTGTACAGTGAATATTTTTTCATCAGTAAAAAATGTTTGACATGCTTTCATAACTGTGATGCGTTTTAGATTTTTTTGCATTTATGATTCGTTTTTCTTGGTCAGTGGTGCTGATCTTCTCTCCACGTACACGTTTGTATGGTCTAAGCACGAGGTCTTCTTTTACAATTCGCCTTACACTAGTTCTTGATATTAAAATCAACTTTGAAATCTGCACTGTCTCGTGAGTGCCTGGCTTATCATCTTGGCTAAGAATTCGGGAAGAAACTTCTTCAATGTTTCCTTCCGTTCTAACACTCCATGGATTACCACTACCTTTTTTCTAAAGTACTGCCTGTAGCATCAATTTCTTTCCGCAACGTATCCAATCCGCCCAGTGTCCATCCTTTACTGGGGAATCCCGCCAATATTTTGTGCCTTCCATATCCATTTTTTTTACTGAAAAAAGAGAGAAAAATTATTTCAATGTGCACATAGATTTATGGAACTAAAAAATCAAGTTAATATTAAACAACTAAATTTAATAATTCACTTATAAAAATTGGCTGGTTTATATAAATTTAATGGTAATTATTGTCTGTAAAGTTTATATAAATTATCCAACACATTTTGACTTATTAGGTTACAATCAAGCACATTTTTTTGGCGGACCCGTTTATACACAAAAGTAAAAATCTTCTTCGAAAGAACTTAAGTTGTTAATTGAAATTGAAAAGGAAAAGTTTCCCCATAAAATATAGAAAATATTGTCTTATCTTTTTTTTTTTTAATTTTTAAAATTATGAGTACACTTTTAAATTTGTTTCCTAAAATTTCCTAAATGTTTAAATCTTGAAATTCAGAGGTAAAATTTAATTTTTAAAATCACCTTTCAAACGTAATGTGTAGATCGACATGGTTATGTATGATATTTTGTAGCTTCGTTTGAGGCAAATCTTAAGTATATATTTGAGTAATTACAATGAAAAATACATTAAGTTATTGTTGTTTGATTGCCGAACCTAAGAAGGATTTTCGACAAAATATCACCTCACGAAGAGATTTAAAAAAATAATATTGACTTCCTGAAGATCTCTTAAAAAGTATGCATTGTATTTGTTTTATATGTTTTGTTTTTCTTTCGCTTTTAAAATGTTATTTTTTCTTTCTGATTTTCAAAATTGAAAAATGTATAAAAATTTTGCGAATTTTCAGGTAATACTAATTTTTTAAAGAAAACTAAAAATTGAGATATAAAACAAATAATGGTGCTGGTAAGTGTGCGGTCTACTAGCTTTTAGTTAGCCTTATAAGGCTAAATAACGAAAATACCACGATTAACCTAACCAATCGTTAGGTCAACTGTACGCCCTGACGATTGGTTAGGTTAAGTCGTGATAGTTTCATTAGTTAGCCTTATAAGGCTAACTAAAAGCTAGGTAGACCGCACACTAACAGCACCCAAATAATCATTTAAAAATTGAGGAATAACGTTTTCTTTTCAATTCTAGTAAAGAAGTTATCTGAGTAGGATTTTATATATATAATATATATATATATAATATATATATATATATATACACACACACACAGGGTGTCCCAAAGTCTGGCATCATAGGAGAAATTCATATTTTTCTATTTCTAGAAACCATAATTCATATTTTTCTCTTCTACAGGCCATAATGTCTGTGAGCAAGGAAGAACGAATCAGATAATTCTACTCATGGAAATCGGAGTCAAAGAGAGGCCGCTGCTGAATTAACAGACTGCATCCAGACCGCGAGCCAATAACACAGATTGTGTTAGCAGACTTGTTGCAAAGTCTCTTTGACTCCGATTTCCTATGAGTAAAATTATCTGGATTCGTTCTTCCTTGCTCACAGACATTATGGCCTGTAGAAAGAGAAAAATATGAATTATGGTTTGTAGAAATAGAAAAATATGAATTTCTCCTATGATGCCGGACTTATGGGACACCCTGTATTAATTCCCTGACGAGGTGTAGCTCTGAATACACGAAAGGCTTGGAATCGTTTTTCTTTTTCCTTGTGATTTGCAGCATATATACAGTATATATATATATATATATATATATATATATGTGTGTGTGTGTGTGTGTGTAAAAGTGAACAATGAATAATTCCTATATAATGCAAATTTGGATGACTTTAGTATTCAATGTATGGTAAATTCTTTAACCTATTATTATTTATATGTTGTTCATTCACACTTCCATTTCCTTTCTTGACCTTTATCTTTGTTAATTTTATTAATTATTCATTCAGCTACCAATTGTCTACCTATTGTCAACCTATTGTGTGACTACCAATATGTGTACAAAACTTTATGCACTCGTACATGTTCGCAAATGATCATGATCACGTACGTAATTACCTTACATGTAAGTACGTTCACATGTATACTTTTTATTTTTCTTTAAATTATTTAATTTCTCGAACAGACTCGTAATGCTTATGCAAGTGTTCGAATTCCGGTGACGACGGCAAAAGCGAGAGCTTCTGAGGTGAAAATCTCCTCTTTCTTGCTTGCTTCTAATCCAAAAACATTATCATGTTATATATTGTTATATATTATGTGTGTTGTTTATATATATATATATATATATATATATATATATATATATATATGCAGTATATGACCATGTACTTTATGTTATACTCCTAACATCCTAACTGTCTGTAAATATGAAACACTAAAAAACTATAGTTAACTGTTTAATTGTAATTAACTGTAATAATTTAATATGATGTAATTAATGTACTTTAATGAAACTGTAATTAACGATAATAAGTGAATGTGCATTAATTGGTAATTATAATCATAGTTATAGTAAACCAGAATTACAACGTACTCAGTGATGTACTTTGGTTGTACTCAATGTACAACCCGACATTATGTCGCCATTTAGGAATGTATACGCAGCGATATTGTTATTGTGTTTTTATTATTATTTTTTCGTTGGGATAAATTTTTGATTTGCCTATTATGCAAATTATGGGTATATAAACCCCACAAAATTTTTTTCATGTTCATTCTGACTAAACTGATCTAACGTAGCGGCTGAGCATTACCTGTAACATTTTAGCAGTAAATTACGGTAAGAAAAAGTCTTTATCTTCTACGAACCTTGCTCACTTCAGAGAACTTAGTCATAAATAGAGAAAACTAATTTCCCGATACGTTATAAGAAGAATCGGGGAACCGTCAGATAATTTAGTAAGTTTTCCCAGAATCCTCCGAACCACTATAGAAGAACTCGGAGAGCAGTATAGAAGAAAACTACTGCAAGTAACAAATCCGTTGCTGCCTCCTAACCAGAACCCCCGTCGACTTCGAACCAACCAAGGCCATAGACGGATGGGTTAACAACTGGCGATCCTGCCAGGATAACAAACTGGCAACTCTTCATCAGGATTCTTCCAAACCCTAGAAATAGAACAACTGGCGACCTCTGCAAACAGGATTCTTCCACTCTTCCAGACCCTAGAACTAGAACCAACATCCAGTTGACCCGCGTGTCACGACTTCCAGTTCGTCACATTCACCCTTGAACCGGTGTGTCACGACTCCAAGTTCTCCACGCCTAGTCTTCATCCAAGAACAAGTAGCCAGCAAGACACGTCTCCAAGGATTTCGCCGTAGGAATCTTGTTAAGTACATACCTTTTTTTAAAGTAATCTCTAAACATTTGAGAAGTCAGTATTATTAACAGTTAATAATTAGTATCAAGCCAGAATTAACAAAAAACGGTGAACATTCCATACACCAGTGATACATTTCTTTTTATTGAAACCAAGTTATTTTCACTATTATAGTTAGTATAGAATAATTTTATTTTATGTACCAAACATAATATTACCGTACGTTCGCGTACATTCGAGTGAAATGTTGTTTACATTTTTTTATTTTTGCTTACAATTTTTTTCAAATTATTGAATTGAATTGACTCGAAATTATTGTGCAATTATTTTGCATTATTATAATGCACAAATTGTGCATTATTTGTGTATTTCTTGGATAGAAAGGTGATCCCACAAGGTGATCCCACATAATTCCAGGTTTATCATTACCTTGATTAATTATATATAATGATGAGTCTGCAGACTACTAGCAAAGGAGAAGTTAATTGATTAATTTAATTGATTTACTTTCAAAATTAACTTAATTTAACTGGTTAATGTTTTAAATTTGCATTAAATTAACTTCACTTAATTGGTAAGAATCTCAAATTAATTTAACGTAACTAGTTAATTTTGGAAGGTAATCGACCCAACCCTGATTTCTTTTAACTTTTGATAAAACTTTCACAAAATAAAATAACGTTATCTGACAACATTTCTTTAAATTTTTAGCACAGGAGCTGAATAGATCTCATTTTAGCACGTAAACAAAAATAGAATGTAAAGATATTGTAAATATAGCACTCAAAATTTCTTGATTATTCAACCAAAAATTCCTTTCATATAAAATTGTTATTAAAATGTCAAACTAAAAATACTGTTCAATATGTTTTCCAACAACTTCTATTACTTTTCGAAGTCTTCGTCTAAATTGATCTACTACTGAATTAATCTGGTCTTGTGGGAATTCGGCCCATTGTTCAATCAGAACATCTCTCAACTGGTTAACATTTCTGATTTTCTTACCGCGATAAACTCGTTCTGACAAGTTTTCCCAAATACCATAATCAACAGGATTCAAATCAGGACTGTTCGGGGGCCAATTCTCCGGTTCAATAAATTCGAGAACATGTTCATTTAAATAAGCAACAGTGTCTTTTTCCGTATGTGCCCTTGGTCCATCCTGTTGAAAACCAAAGTTACCTCCATTTGCCAGAGCACTTTTCTCTGAAATCATGCTTGCTAAAAGAACATTTCGATAATATTCGCCATTAACTTTCACATCGGGCTCAACGAAATGAAGAGATGGTTTTCCCAGCTTGGAAACACCGACAGACACCATAATACTTTTGGAAAAGTGGCTCCTTGTTGCGTACAGTCTTTCGTCCGAAATTCGATTCTTTAATTGATGGGATTCTGAGTATACTCTGTTGTTCTAAGAGTTCATTGGTGGTTGTACAGTGAATATTTTTTCATCAGTAAAAAATGTTTGACTTGCTTTCATAACTGTGATGCGTCTTAGATTGTTTTGCATTTATGACTCGTTTTTCTTGGTCAGTGGTGCTGATCTTCTGTCCACGTATACGTTTGTATGGTCTAAGCACGAGGTCTTCTTTTACAATTCGCCTTACACTAGTTTCTGATATTCCAATCAACTTTGAAATCTGCACTGGAGTCTCGTGAGTGCCCGGCATATCATCTTGGCTAAGTTTTCGGGAAGAAACTTCAATGTTTTCTTCCGTTCTAACACTCCTTGGACGATCAATACCTTTTTTTCTAACAGTACTGCCTGTAGCATCAATTTCTTTCAGCAACGTATCCAGTCCGCCCAGTGTCCATCCTTTATTGGGGAATCCTGCCAATATTTTGTGCCTTCCATATCCATTTTTTTTACTAAATAAAAAGAGAGAAAAATTATTTCAATGTGCACATAGATTTATGGAACTCAAAAACCAAGTTAATATTAAACAACCAAATTTAATCATTCATTTATGAAAAATTGGCTGGTTTATATAGAATTTAATGGTAATTATTGTCTGTAAATTTTATATAAATCATCCAAACACGTTTTGACTTATCAGGTTACAATCAAACACTTTTTTTTTGGCGGACCCGTTATATACACAAAAGTAAATATCTTCTTCGAAAGAACTTAATTTATTAATTGAAATTGAAAAGAAAAAGTTTCCCCCCTAACATATAAAAAATATTATCTTATCATTTTTATTTTAAATTTTTAAAATTATGAACATACTTTAAAATTTGTTTCGTAAAGTTTCCTAAATATTTAAATCTTGAAATTCAGAGAGAAAATTTAATATTTAAAATCCCCTTTCAAATGTAATGTGTAGATTAGATAAATGGCATTTTTATAACATGGTTATGTATGATATTTTGAAGCCTCGTTTGAGGCAAATCTTAAGAATATATTTAATTTTAATAAAAATACATAGAGTTATTGTTGTTTGATTGGTTTATTTAACTTCTGCAATATCTACAAATTGCCGAACCTAACAACGATTTTTGACAAAATATCACCTCACGAAGAAATTTTAAAAAATAATATTGGCTTCCTGAAGAATCTCTTAAAAAGTATGACATTGTATTTGTTTTATATGTTAATGTTTTTCTTCTGCGCTTTTAAAATGCTATTTTTCTTTCTGATTTTTCAAAATTTAAAAATGTATCAAAATTTTGCGAAATTTCAGGTAATACTAATTTTTAAAGAAAACTGAAAAATGAGGATATAAAACAAATAATCATTTAAAAATTGAGGATATATATATATATATATATATATATATATATGGTGTAGCTCTGAATACACGAAAGGCCTTGGAATCGTTTTTCTTTTTCCTTGTGGATTTGCAGCATATGTATATATATATATATATATATATATATATATACACACAAACTCAGAATGGTCCCCTGATATGTGTGTGTGTGTGTGTGTGTGTGTGTAAAAATGAACAATGAATAATTCCTATATAATCTTTATATTCAAATATTCATTTTTACATAAGGACCAAACTCGCATAATGCAAATTTGGATGACTTTAGTATTCAATGTATGGTAAATTCTTTAACCTATTATTATTTATATATTGTTCATTCATACTTCCATTTCCTTTTCTGACCTTTATCTTTTGTTAATTTTATTAATTATAATTATTCATTCAGCTACTATTGTCTACCAATTGTCAACCTATTGTGTGACTACCAATATGTGTACAAAACTTTATGCATTCGTACATGTTCGTAAATGATCATGATCACATACGTGGTTACTTTACATGTGTCACAACCACGCGATTTACCATTTCTATGGTTGAACAGTATCCATGTTTGTGCCATTAGAAGTTCGCTGTAAACAGCGAATGTCCCTCCCTTAGCTGTGCCTGTCTAATTCGTCTCCTTTGATTTCTCCCAAATAATGACTTATACTGTACGTACAGAGTAAATCACTCTGACGTCATAAAGTAACTTAATTTCCTTCCATACCTTGAATACTGAATCACGTTTTTAGTATGTGGATATCTTTCGTATTCAATGTATGGTAAATTCTTTAATAATAATAAAAACTTCACTCTCTATAAGACATTATTTATATGTTGTGTCCCGACTGGTGTTATGCAATATAAGTGTTATTCAACTATACTCCTTCATACATTCATGTTCTGTTCTTGACCGCTCTCCTGTATTAATTTCATCACCTATTACCTATTTTATTACCTATTACCTATTGTCTACTTATGCCCTATCAGTCTATCATCATTCTATGGTTACTCGTGTCTATATTACGCACACAACCTATTGTGTGACGAATGATATGTGTACACTACTTTGGGCAGACGTACATGTCCCTTGACGATCATGATCACGTACATGTAAACATATCCACATGTACTCTTTTCACTTTTTTTCTTTTAACCGCGTTCACCTCTCGCCAGTTGTTTATTATTGCTGATACGAAGGGTTCGAATTCACAAACGAGCATCTGAATTCGAAACCGTCTCTCTCACTTCTGCTACCAATTTATAACGGTACACCGTATTTTTCTCTGCTTTCCTCATCGCTGGCTAATTATAATTAGACTTTCAAATGATGATAACCAACCATTCCTCTAATAATATTAGACATAATTTGGCGTAATTATTGTTAACTATAAATATATAACATTGTTGTTAATCCCCTTTAAATTATAAAACAACGGAGAACTCTCCGTCATTATCTAAATTGTATTACCTATTCAGATTACTTCAGTATTAGATATGTCAATTAACAAATTGTTAAAATTGTAATTAACGGTAATTAATATACTTAATGTAAATTGTGGAGTACTTAATGTACTCGGTACATGTCGGCACCCCGACTTTAGGTCACCATCCAAAAGTGTATACCTTACAAAAAACTAGTATTTTTTTTTGTTAGCTTTTTGCTTAAATATGATATCCTTAGCGTCCGAATTCCTCAACCCTCCAGCTAAAGCGGGAGCTTGGCCTTCAACTGCACCCCCCCCCAAAATTCTGACTTCTTTGTTTCATATATGTTAGATGAGATCATTCCTGCCTGAGCCCTTGATACGAGAGGTTGCACCTCTCCCGCTCTAAATTCCTGCCCGGGGCCTTTGTTACAAAGGGTTGCTCCCCTCTCATTTTTAATTCCTACCTTAACTATTGTCAACCGGGGTCGAACCTCTACCCCTGTAAATTCCTGCTTGAGCTGTTGTTGTAAAAGGTAAAACCTCTCCCCCCCTGTAAACTTCTGATCAATTACACTAGGCAACAAATTTCAACTTTTTTTTTGTTACAGACACGTGAACTACTGATTCCTACTAAAGCGCTGATGCTGATTTCAGATCTGATATCAAAATTTCTCTATCACGTCCAGATTTTGTGTAACCGAAAACCCCTATTTTTCATTTTTTTTCTCACCCGCTTCTATTACGAAAGCCGTCTAAGCTACTTTTCCGTGCCACGTTTTATGTTAAGCATACTTAAATAATTAGTGAACAGGGATGTCTTTCCTCCTTTATTCTGGCTTAAGACAGACAGCGGAATTCCGCTGGCGGAGTTACCACCCCTGCGCCCAACCATCCACCCAAAGCGCGTTAGTATTTTGTTGTTACTACTGAAAGGCAAATTCCTGTTCTTAAGTGAAACTTTGGTGTGTCCTCTTCCTTTGTCGCTTGTAGGATGACGAGCTCTCCTTCTGCAGGAACCAACAATAATCTCCCATCATATTTGGGTTGAAATTACCTTGGTATCTGTTTTCCATAACTGAGATCTGTTGGTGGAAGCGCTCACCATGCTCGTCACTTACAGCCCCAAGGTTGGCCGGGAAGAAGTCAAGATGAGAATGTAAAAAATGAATTTTCAAAGACATTCTGCATCCCATTATTTCATAAGATTTAAGCATGTTTTCTACGAGTTTACGGTGGTTTTCAGCTTTGTGGTTTCCAAGAAAATTTTTGACAACTTCAACGAAAGATGTCCATGCTCCTAGTTCATTCTCATTTAGGTTAGATGGAAACGATGAGTCGTGGATGACACTGCGGATCTGTGGTCCAGTGAAAACTTCAGCTTCTAGCTTAGCATCTGTCAATATTCCTTTGAATTTATCCTTTAAATATTGGAAATCACTACCTTGATGATCCATACCCTTCACGAAATTTTTCATAAGGCCAAGTTTAATGTGAAGTGGTGGAAGATGTACTTTCTGAGGGTCAATAAGTGCTGGGTGTTTCACATTGTATTTACCAACAACATGTTCAGTTCTAGATGGCCAATCATTTTTTTGTAGTGGTTCTTGTCATCTCTGCTGTTCCATAGACACAAAAAGCACATATGCTTTGTGTAGCCCAACTGTAACCCAAGAAGTAATGATACAACTTTAAGGTCACCACAAATATTCCATGTGTGGTCCTTATATTTGATGAGTCTTAGCAGCAGTTTCATCGATTCATAAGTCTCATTAAGGCCAGTGGCATGTGCTACAGGTATTGAAGGTTTTTCATTGCCGTTGTGCAGTAATACAGCTTTAAGGCTAGCTTTACTAGAGTCAATGAACAGTCTCCATTCTTTTGGATCATAGCGACAGCCAATCCCTTGCATCAGACCACTGATATCGTGGCAGAAACAAACGTTTTCTTCCTGTAAGTAAAATGATGAAAACTGCAAATGGCGATGGCGGAAATGGGAAACTTTGGTGTTTGGTTGGAGAAGATTAAATTCTTGAAGTCTTGAACCAAGCAACTCTGCCTTTTCTTTTGGTAATTCCAAATCGCGCACTAAGTCATTTAACTCCGCTTGACTTAACAAATGTGGGGAAATATTTGCATCTGGAACATATATGCCATCTTTCCCTGTTTCTATATCACTAGCAGAATCTTCAGATGAACTGCTGTCTGTTATCGTTGCTGGTGGAACTGGTGGTGGATTTGTTTCATCATGTGGTACTGGTTTCATTGCTGATTCGCAGTTTGGGTACGTGATCTTTGATTTGTTTTTCTTTGTGAAACCAGCAATCTTTGTCAAACAAAAATAACAATCATTGAAGTGATTTTTCGGCTCACGCCAAACCATGGGGATAGAACGGCATAGCTTTTCTTTTACCATTCATCCAAGCTATTAACACTGCATTGCACTGTGCACAGCAAATATGTGGTGCCCAGTCCCTCTGTTGGTCTCCTAACTTACAGTCAAAATAACACTTGTAGGCAAGTTTAATCTTTGTTGTTATGTTTCTACGTTGTGGCTTAGGTGTATATTGTCCACAGACAAAGCAGAAGTTGTCTGGGTGATTTACACAAGCACGTCTATTTGATGCCATTTTGAATTACCATACAATATCTGAAAAAACGTAGAAAGTAATTATTACGATGTGCAAAATAAAAAGAAATACACACCGTAGTACAAAACAAATGCTATAAAAACACACAAGTCACCACAACCTGTCACTTGCTCATCAGCAGAGAGCTTCAACAACCGTTCTGCTTGACTGTCACGTAGCGACTGACCGTTGGGCCGTTGCCCGTTACTATGCTCTTGACTCAGTGTTGCCAACTCGGGATAAATTTTATTTATCAAAATTGTTCGAATTTGTATATAGTTGGCAAAAAAAATTGCTTTAACCTTGAAAAGCAAGTTTCATATTACTGGCATTAAGCCGATTAAAACCAAAATCTGGACGTGGTAGAAAATTTTACTAAAGGTGATTTGCATTTTACACAAAATCTAGACGTGATAGAAAAAATCTAATTATAGATTTGAAATCAGCATACCGAAATTAGCTAGGAGCACCTATTTGGTCTTCTGTAACAAAATCTTTGTTGCCTAGTGTTATCAGTGCCTCGTTCTGTATAAACTTGGTGAATAAAAAATTTAGGAGTGAACTAAAACTCCAATTTTTTTGAAGTGAAGTGTTTCCATTTACCCCTTCGGGAGAGAAACTTGGTTGTAACAACTCGGATGCTCTCGCTAAGGCCGAGCATAACTAACAAGGACCACCCACGTTGGATCGTCCAAAGTTAACTCATCTTAAAAGTCGCAGCGAGCAGGCCTGCGGAAGCTGTGTGATACATGTAAGTACGTTCACATGTATACTTTTATTTTCCTTTAAATTATTTAATTTCTCGGAATAGACTCGTAAATGCTCATGCAAGTGTTCGAATTCCGATGACGACGGCAAAAGCGAGAACTTCTGAGGTGAAAATCTCCTCACTCTTGCTTGCTTCAAATCCAAAAACATTATCATGTTATATATCGTTATATATTATGTGTGTGTTGATATATATATATATATATATATATTATATATATATATATATATATATATATACAGTATATGATCATGTACTTTATGTTATACTCCTAACATCCTAATTGTCTATAAATATGAAACACTAAAAAACTATAGTTAACTGTTTAATTACAATTAACTGTAATAACTTAATATGATGTAATTAATGTACTTCAATGGAAATGTAATTAACGATAATAAGTGAATTTGAATTAATTGGTAATTATAATCATAATTATAGTAAACCAAAATTACAATGTACTCAGTGATGTACTTTGGTTGTACTCAATGTACAACCCGACATTATGTAGCCATTTAGGAGTGTATATGCGGCGATATTGTTATTGTGTTTTTATTACTTTTTCGTTGGATAATTTTTGATTTGCTTTCTACTCTGCCAAATAATTGGTGACTTGTTCTTTTTAAAATTTCCTAATCATTTTTTAGATTTAGCTTTATAATGAATACTGATTAAAAGTTTTGCAATGTTCATGGTTTACATACATTCTCTCTTCATATAAAAGATGAAGTCATGTCTTGCCTAAGCATTTAATTGTCAATCTTAAACCTTTAAATTTAATTTTTGTTCTGAGCAGTGTGACGAGCAATCTTTTTCTAAAGAGCAAAGTGCTCACGCAAAGATGTATTGTCAATTTCAGACATCATGTCTCCCCAAATGCAGTATTTCAAATTTAATTTTTTTCCCAATATCCCAACCCCAGTTGGACCCAGTGTCAACCAGGGAAATTGTTCAACCATGGTTGACTCTACTTTGGCTCCAGGATGTGATATTGTAATCGTTGGTGCCACAATTTGTCGACCCGTCTCTTAGTACCAGCGAGACTCTTCCCCTCCCCGATGATGGAAAAGAAAACATTTTTACCTCCAACAAATCCACGCTGCGATCGACCAATGAATAGGATGGTTCTCCTTTTGTTCTCGCCGCCCCCCTTAAAAGGTTTTAAAGCGACACAGTCAGAGATTGTCAGAGTTGTAATATTTTCCAACGAAAAGGTTCAGCCGTCAGATTTTTATAACGTTAAAAAAAGAAACTCACTTCGGTAAAGCGACTTATTACCCACCTGTATTATGAAAGTTAACTCAAATGTTTCGTGAGAAAAGCAAAGTAATTACTATAATACAATGAAACACAATAAAAATATCAGTAAAAACATACTAATTTTGATGTTATATATATATATATAATGTTTTATTTACTTTTTTAACTAGATATTGAAAATAAAAAGTTACCTTTGTATATTTAAAGTTTATTTTACTTCACTAACTGTTTCCTGATTTCATTAAAAACATATTTTATTTATAAGCTTTTGAAAAATTTAAATAAATATAAACTTTAAAAATTATAAATAAAATATGGAATTTTTAAGATGCTCTCAATTTACAAGCTGGTTCTTTTGAACGAAATGCAATTTGTTTGTGTAATTCTATTTTTTAGTGTAAAAACTTCCCATTAAATTTTGATATTAAGGCTGTCATTTTATTTTGATGTTTATTTGAGGGGTGTTTCTGTCTCTTTTGCATAATCTAGGGTCATATAACGTAATTGACAAATAAATTTATTTGGAATCCGAACCACGATCTTTTTACATCACCCTGTGAAGACAAATTTAGATCTGTAGTACGAGAATCAATGCCTAACGAGGTTGGGTTGCGAGTGGCCCGACGGTTCTTAGTATACTCTTTCATTCCAGATTTTTGATCTATACAGCCTACGTGGCGAAGCTCTTGTCCACATGTGCCCTACTCCGTCTGAGGTTGATACACTTAATACGACAGTGGACCCTTGAGAACACCTTCCGCGGTGTTAAACAATTTGTAATAATGCGACGCTCTCTTCGACCTCATGTTTCTATTAACACTTACTCGCATCTCAAGATTAAACCAAACGACACTAACTCACAAATTAGAACAATATAAATTTACTCAATTTAATGGAATCTACCGAGAAATGAAGTGACGAACTGTCTTTTTTACTGTTTTAAAAAATTATTCAAGAAATGGTAGGCCTATTTTCATAAAATATAAATTATAAATTTCACTTCTCAGTTCAAATTATTCACTTTTCACGGGGTCATTCTACGGCCGACATACTGTAAGTTTACCTTTATTCAAATTGGGTACAAAAAAATTATATGACTTTTCAAATTAAAATTGAAAATAACTTTCAAAATTAGGTTATCGAATAATGAGAATAAATAACAGTAAATGACAGAGAACGTTTTAATATAATCTCAAAAATGTTTACTTTAGAGAACGTTTTTACAAAACGACTCAAAAATAATCTTGAGTGATGAAAACTAATGATTTTAGTTTAAACACTTTAAAACGAGATGAAATGAACAGAAATAATTTCTTATGAATTCAACAGTAATTTACAATTTTTGGAACTTAACAAATGTTTATTTAATAGATTTCTTGGAAAATAAAAACAAAAATAACTTTTTCAAACTCTTTAAAATTTAACAAAAAAAAACTGATCACCTGAAGATCCGGGACCCCAGCCTTCGTTAGTTAGCCTTGTTAAGTCTAACTAACGAAAATATCATGACTTAACCTAACCAATCATCAAGGGCGTACAGTTGACCTAACGATTGGTTAGGTTAAGTAGTTATATTTTCGGTAGTTAGCCACATAAGGCTAACTAAAGAAGGCTGAAGGCCCTGTTCTTCAGGTGATCCAAAAAAACTTACTCTGTTGAACGCCTTTAAAATTTAATTCTTAAAATAAATCAACTACACTGCGCCCTCGATATATGCGAGGGATAGGTTCTGCTAAAACCTCGCATAATGCAAATTCGCATATATCGAACTTATAGTTAAATGAAAAAAACATAGGGATGTGTTCCACAACCAGTTTTTTTTTACCCTCCCGGCACCCCCAACAATAAATATGCCACTTTTCTATACCGAAAACATTCAACAAGATAACAGTAATGCTATATTACATCAATACTGTACAGTATAAATATTAAAGGACATAGTAAGCCTAATAAGACATACAATAGGAACGATGGCAGGTGTGTAGGCTCCAGGAAACGAGTGTTGATTGCTGTGGTGGGTGAGTTACATGGTAGAGGTGGATGGTTGTGGAACATCAGGGTCTTCAGTGACATCAGGTGAGGCAACAGGCGAAGGTAGACTGACAGAACTCTCAGCTGCAAGCGAGGCAAGTGGTGTGGAATGCACTGTTGGTTTATGCGAGACTGTTGTTGTTTGGCGGGAACACGGCGTCGGTGCGCTCAGCGGCTCAGCAATATTTCACACTAGGTGGCGCATAAATGCGAATTTTTTCCGCATATACTGAATTCTTGGTAGAAATAGGGTCTTCGCGTAACAGCGACTTCGCATATGCTGAAGACGTATATATCGAGGGCGCAGTGTATCATTCTTACATAGTATACGCAAGGCCACAAAGTCCTTCTGCATTAAAAACGAGGGCAACATACAGATATACTGTAATGTCACTGCAAAGAGACTTTGTGGTCACTGTGTACTCTCTGTTCATAGTCGTAGTTTCCGACTAATAAACTGTATTTTAGGCAATTTCCGGCTTTATTACCTGTTATAAGCGATTTCTCAGTGGATCTTAAATAAATTTTAGTCTTTAGACTTACTCATTTGTAACATTCGTAGCTGAAGCTCCTATAAACTTTTGAGAGAGAGAGAGATAATTGTGTAAAGCGAGTTGAATGTTAAATCTTTCCCGATCTCTTCCATACCTTTAAAAACTATCTCCCTTTAACATAACTTTACCTAACCTAAGCCTAAGCTAACCAATACTAACTTAACGCTACATCATCTGAACGCAGAAAGTGGTCAGTGTTCACCCATTGAACAACCGAAAAAAAAAATGCTCAAGTGGTTATGACGTAGCCATGGACATAAATGAGTGTTTCCTCAAATTTGTACCAAAATTCAGACATATTTCGGAAGCTATTTCTCCTTCAGATTAATCCAATGAGTTTACTCAAATAAACTCGTATATATACCAGAATACCCGCTGAACCTTGCTCAACAAAAGTCTCCCGAAACAACACAGGGCAAGACCGGGAAAGAGAAGTGATACTAAAATCTTCCCTAGTTCACTAAGTTACGGTTCCCCAAGAACAAAGACTTCAATCAAGTTATATATTGGTGGGTCACCAGCTTGACCTTCGTGTGAAGAGAGACGAACACATGGAACTTAAACGAGGTTAACGAAGTATAATTTTCAATTTACTTTTCTACTAGATATTGAAAATAAAAAATTACCCATCTATATTTTAAATTTAATTTTTCTTTACTTTTTCTTTTCAAGGTTTATAAAAAGTTATTTACTATCTATAAACTTATATAAAATTGAAATAAATGTAAACTGTAAAAATCAGAAATAAAATAGGAAATTTATGGATTACTGCCAAATACTTTACGTAAATAATTATCTTAATTTTGCATCCTTCCTTCGGGGAGTCAAAAAAGGAAAAAAATGGTGTCAGTCATCCAGTAGTGTTGAAGCACCTTAAGCAGAAAAAAACAAATGAAAATCTAAAATTTACTGATTACTTGTTTGTTTTGTAATCTCTTTTCGGGGAGACAAAAAAAAAAGATTGGTGTTAATAATCTAGCAGGGTTGAAGCACCTTAAACAGAAAAAAAAAAAAAAAAAAAACGTTATACATATGGAATAGTAAATTTTACAACCTTCATTCGGGGAGACAGAAAAAAAGAAAATGGTGTCAATAATTATCCAGTAGGGTTGAAGCATCTTAAACAGAAAAAAAAGGGACGAGACGTTGATCTTTAGACTACAATTTACTTGTGCAATTCTATTTATGAGTGTGATACTTTCATTTTTCTATATAAAGTGTCTATTTTTTCGGTTGTTTGTTTGATGCGTTTGTTTCTCCTTTGCACAATCTTTGGTCATATAATGTAATTGACCAAAAAATTTATTTGGGATCTGAATCCGAATCCAAACGCAATGAACGGTCCCCCATCCAACTAAATCCTGCTTATCACACCGAACGTCGCTTAACTTTGCTGATCGACGGAAAGCGATGTTACCACATTGGCCACAATGTACCACCATTTGTTATGAAATACAAGTTTTTGGACAGAGAATAATGAACAATTTTTTTTTTTTTAAACATTATTTCTACTTTTTTAAGGTCAATTTTTATCTTTTTTATTCCTCCAAAAATAAATTTGTTTAATTCTATTTAATTAAATGAAACAAAACTTTCCAAAATAATGAAAACAAACATTTCTACATAGATTCGAGACAACACTAAATTTGCAATGGAATCTTAGCAAAATTACTTCTTATTTAATTTTAATTTCGTTTCATTTTAGTTTAAAGAAAACGGGAAAAAGTGAAAGAGAAAATGGAGAAATTGGAGTAAAGGAGAAAGCGGAATGGCGTCGGAAAGCTTGCACGAGTATTACACTTTTAACGACAAAACAAAATCTAACAGTTTGTCTCGAAATGGGGTCGAGAAACATTTTCTTCCAATTTTAATGTCTACGAAATTTGTAACTGTCGTTCTTGTAAATGTACATTAAGTATAATTAGGTAGGGACAGGCAGAGTCACGGCCATGCAGAGTCACGGCCATGCAGAGAGGGGTGTGGAGCAACAGGGGCTTGAGCCGCTGTCCTTTTTCCTCAGAATTTATGGAGGGAAAAGGCAGCTTGAAATTGGAACTATATACGTAGATATGAACAAGGCTTGGTGGCAAATATTTTCGCGATCTATGATTGGCGACGGCTGTGAAATTATCCTGGACCTCGAAGGAGGTGCGCTTTTTTTGGCTTTGAGCCCCTGCTCCTTAAATGTTCTCTGCACGACACTGGGTAGAATTAGATTAGTTTAGGTCGGGCAATCTGCATCAAATTCAGTATACACATTTAGGAAGAACCAGAGAAGGGTTTAGTAACACGCTCACATCTCCCTGTCACTTCTTTAAATGTTTCTTGAGAAAAACAAAAGAATTATCATCATACAATGAGACATGTAATAAAAATACCAGTAACAGAAATACTAATATCGATATATATATATATATATATATATATATACACACACACACACACACACACCTTTCCTTTCAAAGGGTCCGTGCGATGCTTCCTCATTTGACGAAGGTCAAGCTTGTCGCCCCTCTTCTCGAGTTGGCCTGGTGAAGTAGTGAAATGGTTTCTTGTACTTTCCACCTCACACAGCCAGGTACGCCCGGATCACGGGGATTGTTCTGAGCCAGGCGTCTAATCTTCTTTTGAAGATGTCCACTGCAACACCATTCGTGTTCCTTAGGTCTTTGGGCAGTTGATTAAACAGTTTTGGTCCTCTCACAACAAAACTATTTTGGGGACATAAACTACTCTAGGATCTTTAGGAGAAATTTTTTAAATGAATCCATCAAATAAAACGTTAAAACTAACGAAAATATTATGAATTAACCTAACCAATCGTCAATTTTTATATATATATATATAATAATGGTAAATGACAAATACCATAGTTTTTCTTTTTCAGGGGACCATTCTGAGTTCATTCCCATATATATATATATATATATATATATATATATATGGGAATGAACTCAGAATGGTCCCCTGAAAAAGAAAAACTATGGTATTTGTCATTTACCATTACTTATTCGGACTATAGTGGATTTAATTATCCCAGAAGAGTTCCTTGTTCCATGCACTGTCTGTGTGTATCATATATATATATATATATATTATATATATATATATATATATATATATATATATATTGATGATTGGTAGGTTAAGTCGTAGTATTTTCGTTAGTTTTAACGTTTTATTTGTTTAGGTATACGCGAACAAAGTTGAGGAACGCAAACTACATTAGGATAATGTAGGGGAAAGTAAACTACACTAGGATAATGTAGGGGAACGTAAATTACTCTAGGCGCCACAGGGGGACGTAAGCTACACTAGTTCCCTATTTTCTTTCAGGGTTAAGGGTGTTTGGGAACACGACACAGTCTTCCTTTTCTACTTTCCACTGTTGTTTCGGAGTTACAGGGTTCAGAAAATGATTAGGGACTAGTTTCTCCATTATTTTCAAGTGTAATAATGGTGTATCTCTCCTTCTCCTTTCCAGTGAATATAGGTTAGTTCGCGTAACCTTTCCCAGTAATTTTGTTCTTTGCACCCATTGATCTTGGCTGTGAAGCTTCTCTGAATCCTTCCAGCTGTCTTATGTCTTCCTTTTTATATGGGCATGTTAGGACCGAGCAGTATTCCAATTTGGGTATTATCAGTGTTTTCAGTAGAGGAATCATTATATTCCTATCCCTTCGTTTTAAAGGTTCTCATTATTTGACCAGTTATTCTCTTTGCTCTGTTTACTGCTATTTTATTTTGTATTTCAAATTTCGCATCATCAGTCATTACAACACCTAAATCTTTTGCTCTAGAATTTCTGTGAATTTCCTGTCCATTTGGGGTATAATATTCCATGGATTTTAGGTTTTCTCTTTTTCCGTACCGTAACAGCTGAAATTTGTCAGTTAAACTTCATATTGTTGTCTTCCGTCCACTTGTAGATTCTGTTCATGTCGGTTTGTAGAGATCCTATATCTTCTGGGTTTCATATTTTTCTACTGATCTTTGTCATCGGCAAAAGATGTTACTGTGCTGTCTCTGGTAACATCCTCATCTCTGTCAGTTAGCATGATTATGAAGAGTATGGGAGCTAATACTGTTCCTTGTGGTTATGAGCTGAGGACCTCTGATTCTAATGAAAATACTCCTTGTACTGTAACGACTTGCCACCGTTCACTAAGGAAATTATGTATCCATTTCCCTACTTTCATATATATATATATATTTTTTTTTTTAAATTTACTAGATATTGAAAATAAAAAGTTACCCATCTATATTTTAAAGTTCGTTTTCTTTACTTATTTTTTCTGATTTTATAAAAAATTTAGGATCAAGTAAAGATAAGCACCCCCAGCCTTCTTTAATTAGCCTTGTAAGGCTAACTAACGAAAATATCACGACCTAACCTAACCAATCGTTAAGTCAACTGTACGCCCTTGACGATTGGTTAGGTTAGGTCGTGATATTTTCGTTAGTTAGCCTTATAAGGCTAATTAAAAAAGGCTGGGGGTGCTTATCTTTACTTGATCCAAAATTTATTTATTATTTATAAACATCTGAAATATTTAAATAAATGTTGACTTCAAAAATTAGAAATAAAAAATTAAATTATTAAGATGCTGCCACACTTTACATATATCTTGGTTCTTTTGAACGAAATTACATTAATTTGTGCATTTTTACTTTTCAGTGTAAAAATCCTCATTAAATTTTGATATTAAGACTTTTATTTCTTTAGATGTTTGTTTCAGTTGGTGTTTCTGTCTCTTTTACAGAATCTAAGGTCATATAACGTAATTGAAAAATAACTTTATTTGGAATCCGAACCACGACCTCTTAACATCACCTTGTGAAGACAAATTTAAATCTGTAGTACGAAAACCAATGACTAACGAGGTTGGATAGCGAGTGGCCCGACGGTTCTTGGTATACTCTTTTATTCCTGAGTTGGATCTATACAGCCTACATGGCGAAGCTCTTGTCCACATGTGCCCTACTCTGTCTCAGGTTGATACACTTAATATGACAGTGGACCCTTGAGAACAGCTTCCGCGGTGTTAAACAACTAATAATAATGCCACGCTCTCTTCAACCTTATGGTTCTATTACCACTTACTACCACCTCAAGATTAAACCAAACGACACTAACTGATAAATTAGAACAACATAAGTTTACTCATAATTTAATGGAATCTACCGAGAGATGACGTCACCGACTGTCTCCTTTTTTTTCTATTTTAAGAAATTATTCAAGTAATGGTAGGCCTTTTTTCATAAAATGTAAATTAAAAAATTCGCTTCTCAGTTCAAATAATTCACTTTTCACGGGGTGATTCTACGGCCGACATATTGTAAGTTTACTTTATTCATAATTGGGGTAATAAGAAAAATTATATGACTTTGCAATTAAAATTGAAATAACTTTCAAAATTAGGTTATCGAATGAGGAGAATAAAACATTATTTTAAACTAAATCACGAGTTACACTCGTAAATGAGAGAGAACGTTTTAATATAATCTCAAAATTGTTTACTTTAGAGAACGTTTTGACATAAAGACTCAGAAATAAATTCCTGATTTTAGTTTAAACACTCTAAAATCGAGAGGAAATGAACACAATTAATTCCTTATATTAATTCAACAGTAATTTACAATTTTTGGAACTTAACAAATGTTTATTTAATATGATTTCTTGTAAAATAAAAATAGAAATAACTTTGGATCACCTGAATGAAGATCATGGCCCCCAGCCTTCTTCAGTTAGGTTTATAAGACTAACTAATGAAAATATCACGACCTAACCTAACCAATCGTCAAGGGCGTACAGTTGACCGAACGATTGGTTAGGTTAAGTCGTGATATTTTCGTTAGTTAGCATTATAAGGCTAACTAAAGAAAACTGGGAACCCTGATCTTCAGGTCATCCATAACTTTCTTAACCTCTTTAAAATATAACAAAGAAAACTTACTCTGTTCAACTCCTTTAAAATTTAATTCTTATTGTAAATCAACTAACATTCTCACATAGTATACACAATGGCCACAAAGTCCCTTTGCATGAAAAATCAGGGCAACATACAGATATACGTCAAACTGGTTGCCCCGCATATATATTATATATATATATATATATATAATATATATATATATATATATTCAACTCGCTTTATACAATTATCTCTCTCTCTCTCTCTCTCTTTCTGAATCTGTCTCTCAAGTTTATAGGAGCTACAGCTACGAGTGCTACAAATGAGTAAGTGTTTAGTGAACTAAAATTTATTTAAGATCCACTGAAAAATCGCTTATAATAGGTAATAAAGCAGCAAATTGCCTAAAATACAGTTTATCACTCGTAAACTACGACTATGAACAGAGAGTACAGAGTGGCCACAAAGTCCTTTTGCAGTAATGTCACTGCAAAAGGACTTTGTGGCCACTCTGTACTCTCTGTTCATAGTCGTAGTTTACGACTGATAAACTGTATTCTAGGCTATTTCCGGTCTTATTACCTATTATAAGCGATTTCTCAGTAGATCTTAAATAAATTTTAGTTCACTAAACACTTACTCATTTGTAGCACTCGTAGCTGTAGCTCCTATAAACTTGAGAGACAGATTCAGAAAGAGAGAGAGAGAGAGATAATTGTATAAAGCGAGTTGAATATATATATATATATATATATATATATATATATATATATATATGCGGGGCAACCAGTTTGACGTTCGTGTGAAGAGAGACCAGTACTTGTAAGTTATCTCCCCCCCACCAATTTTGACAGAATATTTTCATTAAAATTAACGAAAATATCACACTTAACCTAACCAATTATCAAGGGCGTGCAGTTGATCTATTATTAATTATAACATTGTTTGTTTCTGGAATAGTATTTACTAATAGATGAACTGTACGCCCTTGATAATTGGTTAGGTTAAGTCGTGATATTTTCGTTAATTTTAACGAAAATATTCTGTCAAAATTGGTAGGGGGGGAAATAACCTACAAGTACCGAGAGACCAACACACAGAACTTACACGAAGTATAATTTTCAATTTACTTTTATATTAGATATTGAATATAAAAAGTTACCCCTCTATTTTGGAAATTTGTTTTTCTTTATTAATTATTTTACAATTTTATTAAAAATTTGGTAAATTTATAGTATTACACCCGTCTCCCTTTGGAGGTGAAATTTATGTTTTTCCTATGGTTTTTGATGTGTTTTGAACGAATCTGACCTTCAAAACCGTCGGAAATGACTCGTTTTTGAGATACCCCTCCCCCCCAGCCGACAATCAAAAACGACTCATTTCCGACGGTTTTGAAGGTCAGATTCGTTCAAAACACATCAAAAACCATAGGAAAAACATAAATTTCACCTTCAAAATTGACCTAACCTAACCTAAAAGAAAACAGGAATTACCTTATTCACGTGCAGGGGCAGGCTGAGGCTGCTCTTCCTGGAGTAGACTTCGCTTGTCTTTAACTGAAGAAATGAATAAATACCTTGCCAGGTATTGGTATAGATATTTTGACCAAATACCTGGCCTCTTAACCCATTCCTTTAAATCCCGCCAAAATCTTTCGATATTGTGTGTGTGAATTTCGATATTCTCGTTATCCACAAAATTTTTAGAATGAATAATAACAAAATGCTTGTAACCTAAATCATTTATAGTTTTGTAGGCAGCCCAGGAATCACTATAAATCACAGAGCCAGGCCTAATGTACTTCTGAATGAGTGGAATGAGTGTTCCATTCCAGTAGCAAAGTAATTCAAATTCGAAATGGATGGAGCGCAGTGATTGGGCAGACATGTAACAGTCACACAAACGAACGTACGAACACACAAACGAACGTACGAACATACACTAGATACACACCAAAAAAAATTTTATACCTCGAAAACGAAGCATTTGCGACGGAAACGCTATAGAAGGAAAGTGTCTTAAAATTAAAAAATCTGGTGCTCTTCCAATATGTGCTCTACCTTAAAATTTACATTCCAATACGTGATCTACCTTAGATTATTCGGATTAGCAGCAGGTACGTTAGTTAGCTTATAAGGCTAACTAACGAAAATATCACGACTTAACCTAACCAATCGTCAAGGGCGTATAGATGACCTAACGATTGGTTAGGTTAAGTCATGATATTTTCGTTAGTTAGCCTTATAAGGCTAGTTTCACGGTAGAGCACGTATTGGAATATGGTAGATCACAGTTTCGCGGTAGAGCACATATTGGAAGAGCACCAAAAATCTATTTAATGAACATATAATAATTGCTGGACGTTAGACGGGTGTAATACTATAATCATACCAAAAATTTACTTACTATTTATAAACTTTCATAAAATTTAAATAAATGTAAACTGTAAATGCCAGAAACAAAATGGAAAATTTATTGATTGCGGCCAAGCCGAAACTAAATATAATTATTCTACCATTATTTTTAATTTTGTAACCTTCCTTCGGCGAGACGAAAAAAAAAATATGGTGGCAGTAATCCAAGCAGGGTTGAAGCACCTTAAACTAAAATCAGGAGTTTACATGACTCAAGATTATTTCTAAGTCGTTTTGTAAAAACGTTCTTTAAAGTAAGCAATTTTGAGATTATATTAAAACGTTCTCTGGCATTTACGAGTGTGACTCGTGATTTAGTTTAAAATAATGTTTTATTCTCATTCGATAACCTAATTTTGAAAGTTTTCCAATTTTAATTTGCAAGGTCATTATATTTGTTTATGACCCCAATTTTGAATAAAGGTAAACTTACAGTATGTCGGCCGCAGAATGACCCCATGAGAAGTGAATTATTTGAACTGAGAAGTGAAATTTATAATTTATATTTTATGAAAATAGACCTACCATTACTTGAATAATTTCTTAAAACAAAAAAAAAGACAGTCGTGACGTCATCTCGGTAGATTCCATTAAATTATGAGTAAACTGATGTTGTTCTAATTTATGAGTGAGTGTCGTTTGGTTTAATCTTGGGGTGGTAGTAAGTGTTAATAGAACCATAAGGTCGAAGAGAGCGTGGCATTATTACTAATTATTTAACATCGCTGAAGCTCAAGGGTCCACTGTCGTATTAAGTGTATGAACCTCAGACGGAGTAGGGCACATGTGGACAAGAGCTTCGCCACTTAGGCTGTATAGGTCCAAGTCAGGAATAAAAGAGTATATCAAGAACCGTCGGGCCACTCGCTACCCAACCTCGTTAGTCATTGATTCTCGAACTACAGATCTAAATTTGTCTTCACAGGGTTATGTAAAAAGGTCTTGCTTCGGATTCCAAATAAATGTATTTGTCACTTAAGTTATACGACCTCAGATTCTGCAAAAGAGACAGAAACACCAACTCAAACAAACATCTAAAGAAATGAAAACCTTAATATTAGAATTTAATGAGATTTTCTATACTCAAAAATATAATTGCACAAATAAATTGTACTTCGTACAAATGAATATATAAAGTTAGAGGTGGTTTAACCCTTAAAGTGTATACTGAATTTCATGCAGATTACACTGGCTAACCTAATCTAACTCTACCCAGTGCCGTGCAGAAAACATTTAAGTAGCAGAGGCTCAGAGCCAGAAAAGCACACTTCCTTCGAGTTGCAGGATAATTTCACAGCCGTCGCTAATCATAAATCGCGAAAATATCTGCACAAACGTTGCTCATATAGTCATATCTATGTATAAATTCCAGTTCCAAGCTGCCCTTTTCCCTCCATGCCTTCAGAGTCATGGCGTTAAAAGGTCAGGTGTTCAAGTCCCTGTTGCTCCACCCCTCTCTGCACGGCCGTGACTCTACCTGTCTCTACCGAACTATACTTAATCTACATTTACAAGAACGACTTTTACAAATTATGTAGACATTAAAATTGGAAGAAAATGTGTCTCGACTCCATTTCGAGACAAACTGTTAGTTTTGGTTTTGTCGTTCAAAGTGTAATACTCGTTCAAGCTTTCCCGATGCCTTTCCCACTTCTCTTTTACTCCAATTTCTCCATTTTCTCTTTCACCTTTTCCCGTTTTCTTTAAATTAAAATGAAACAAAATTAAAATTAAATAAGAAGTAATTTAGCTAAGATTGCATTCCAAATTTAGTGTTGTCTCGAATCTGCGTAAAAATGTTTATTATTATTTTGGAAAGTTTTGTTTCATTTAATTAAATAGAAAATAGGGTTTACTTGGATTGGAGACCGTTCAATGCGTTTGGATTCGGATACCAAATAAATTTACTGGTCAATTACAGTATATGAGTAACATGACCATAGATTGTCCAAAGGAGACAAAAATACCTCAAACAAACATTCAAACAATATAAACTTTAATATCACAATATAATGAGAGTTTTTACAACCATAAACAGAACTACACAAATAAATTGTAGAATATTAAACACACTAAAAAAAAAAACACTTTTTCTTTTTAAGATGTTATAAATTTACTCTACTATTGACACCATTCTTCTGTTTTTTTGTCTCCCCGAAGGAAGATTGTAAAATTTATGTCTTTAAAATGACATCCTCTAAAATCATTCTTTGCCGCAATTAATAAATTGTCTATTTTCTTTGTTTTTAACAGTTTACATTTATTTCAATTTTACGAGAGTTTATAAATAGTAAATAAAATTTTAATAAAATTAGAAGATATTGAGTAAAGTAAAGCAAATACTAAAATCTAAAGGGGTAACTTTTTATTTCCAAATCTAGTAAAAGTAAATTGAAAATTATACTTCGTTAATTTCGTTTAAGTTCTGTATGTTGGTCTCTCTTCACACGAAAGTCCAGTAGCGGATTATAATGGGGGCAAAGGGGGCATTTGACCCCGGCCCCAGATGCTGACCGGCCCCAAGATGCTGACCAACCCCAAGAAACTATGTAAACGCTATAATCTACCGTTGAAATAATTGGTCGACCGTAAGGAAGGAAAAAAATTCTAGATTCCGCTTCTACAAAACCTAGTTTAGTATCCCATTTATGTGAACAAAGTATACATTTTCTGTAATCACATCTTTGTTTTTGTTTCGTTTTCTGTTGATCGTCCCAGTCAGCTGATCACATCACTCATGTATGATGTTTCAGGTAAAGAATTGTGTTTTTCTAGTGTTTTTCTAGTGACACCGGCCCGAAAATATTCATTGCCCCCGGCCCTAACAATGCTTAATCCGCCCTGCGAAGGTGAAGCTGGTGGCCCCGCCTATATATATACACAAAGGTGGGCAGGACCGAGTTCCAAAAGGACCGAACTCCAGGAACTCGGTAGCGGGAAAGTCGGTCCTTTTCTCAGTGAGGACCGAAATGAGGAGCGACGGTCCATTTTTAAGCAATTCCGGACGGTCCGGTCCGGACGGTCTTTTTTAGTGATTTTTGTGTGTTTAGTGATTATTTGAAGTTCTAAAGAAGATGGATCGTTTCCTCCAGAAGACTCAGAAAGAGACTGAGACTGAACTGAAACTTGTTTCAACACTTGGAGGAGACGAAGAATCTACTGATGTTAGTGCTTCAACTTCAAGTCAAGCAACTGGAGCTCCTAGCGGAAGAACTGAACCCGGCAATCCCGGCAATTTTTCATTTTAATCAAATTTTTCACTTATATTATATATAAGTACTTCAAACAGCTACGTAGAATGTGTAGCAGCAAAAATTGAAAAATTAAATATGGTACTAATTGTAATGTACAGACCCCAAAACACGCTAACTTCAAAATTTTCAGATTCCATTATAGAGGTAAGAAACTTGGTAAAAGGTCTACACTCTCCAACCCCAAATATTTTTCTATGTGGTGATTTTAATTTCCCATTCATGAAATATAAAAGGACAGGAAAAAAATATATGTATACACCAGGACAAGGGGGGCACACGAGAAGACCAGGAGCAGGTAAAAATGCTACTAGCTCTAGCTGATGAAATTATGTTAACGCAAGAAATAACAGAAAACACAAGAAAAAACAACTGCCTAGATTTGGTATTCACAGACAACAGTAATCTAATTGATAATGTAGAAAAATTCCCAACTATGATATCGGACCACAACATCATTGAAATAATAACTAATATAAAGGCAACAGGAAAGGAAAGAACATGCACAGCCGAAAGAAGCAAATTCGAAATTTTTAATTTTCACTCCAAAGCTATAAACTGGGAAGATGTGACAGCCAGCATGGAAGTAATAGATTGGAAAACCATTTTCGAAGCCAAGACAACGGAGGAGATGCGAATGATGTTAGAGGAGAAGACGTTAGAAATTGTAGTAAAACATGTCCCAGAGATACACCAAAGAGGAAAGAGATGCAGGTTCGAAAGACAAAAGAGGTAATTGTTTCGAAAAAGAAAAAGAGTGACTGCAAAATTAAGTAATTGTAAAGATAACATCAGAAAAATATTAAATAATAAACTGCAAAGTGTCGATGTCGTCATACAGGAACTAATCGAGAAGCATACAGAAAAAGAAGAAGACGACGCTATAGAAGCGATAAAGCTAACTCAAAGTACTTCTATAATTTCGCAAAAAGAAAGTCGAAAACCATGCGACTATCGGACCTTTAAAAAATGAGAACAGTGCTTTATCTGATGATCTAACAGAAGTATCGGAAATATAAAGAGCTCAGTACGAATCATCTTTCAGTATCCCAAAAACTGACAAACTGATATGCGATAGAAACGCGTTCTTTAAGAAGAACCACAAAGGGAAAGTATAACGGATTTCGAATTTACGACGGATGATATTTCACAAGCCATAGCGAAACTAAAAACACAGTCAGCGGCAGGACCGGATAAATGGAATGCCACACTGATCAAAAACTGCAAAAATGCAATCGCTGAGCCCCTATACTGGATATGGAGACGATCACTAGACACGGGAGAAATACCGGGCATCCTGAGAGCGCGAACATAGTCCCAATATATAAAGGAGGAGATCAATCCGAGGCCAAAAACTATAGGCCAGTATCGCTTACATCCCATCTCACTAAAATATTTGAAAAATAGTTACAGAAAATCTATGACTTTTTTGAAACTCAGAAAAATTTCAATGATAACCAACTCGGGTTTCGGTCAGGCAGATCATGCCTATCACAACTAATGGAACACTACGACAACATTATTGATTCACTGGAAAGTAATGAAAACTATGATGTAGGCTACTATACACAGACTTTGCTAAAGCGTTCGACAAATGTGACCACGGAATCATAATACATAAACTGAAATACAGTATATGGGAATAACAGGAAAAGTAGGGAAATGGATATATAATTTCCTTAGTGAGCGGCGGCAAGAGAGGTCCTCAGCTCAGGACCACAAGGAACTGTATTCGCTCCATTACTCTTCACAATCATGCTAACTGACATAGATGAGGACGTTACCAGAGACAGCACAGTAACATCCTTTGCTGATGACACAAAGATCAGTAGAAAAATAAGAAACCCAGAAGACATAGGATCTCTACAAATCGACATAAACAGAATCTACAAGTGGACGGAAGACAACAATATGAAGTTTAACACCGAGAAATTTCAGCTATTACTGTACAAAAAAGAGAAGACCTAAAATCCATGGAATATTATACCTCAAATGGACAGGAAATTCAGAGAAATTCCAGAGCAAAAGATTTAGGGTTATAATGACAGATGATGCGAAATTTGAAACACAAAATAAGATAGCAGTAAACAGAGCAAAGAGAGCAGTGTCTCCGAACAACTGATACAATGAGCAAACCAATAACGGGACAGGTATTGAGAACTTTTAAACGAAGGGATAGGAATGTAATGATTCCTCTACTGAAAACCCTGATAATACCCAAATTGGAATACTGCTCGGTCCTAACATCCCATATAAAAATAAGACATTAGACAGATAGAAGGGATCCAGAGAAGCTTCTCAGCCAAGATCAATGGGTGCAAGTACTAAATACTGGAAAGGTTACGCGAACTAGACCTATATTCACTGGAAAGGAGGAGAGAGAGATACACCATTATTTACACTTGGAAAATAATGGAGAAACTAGTCCCTAATCTTACTCTGAACCCTATAACTCCACAAATAACGGTGGAAAGTAGAAACGGGAGACTGTGTCGTATTCCCAAATTGAAGGCGAGACATGGAACATCCTTAACCCTGAAAGAAAATAGTTTTGTAGTGAGAGGACCAAAACTGTTTAATCAGTTGGCCAAAGACCTAAGAAACACGAAGGGAGTTGCAGTAGAAATCTTCAAAGAAGACTAGATGCCTGGCTCAGAACAATTCCCGATGAGCCGGGCGTACCTGGCTATGTAGGTGGAGAGTACAAGAATCAAACTCACTACTTCACCAGGCCAACTCAAGAGGAGGGGCGACAAGCTTGACCTTCGCGAAATGAGAGATCATCGCGCGAAACCTTTGTGATATATATATTATATATATATATATATATATGACTGAAGTGTTTGTTTTTGGGTAACCGTAACTGAGTGAGCTTGGGAAGATTTTAGAAACACTTCTCTTTCCCGACCTTCCCCTGCGTAGTTTCGGGGACTTTTGTTGCGCAAGGTACAGCGAGTATTCTGGTATATATATACACGAGGTTTTTTTTAGTAAACTCATTGTATTAAACTGAAGGAGATATAGCTGCCGAAATAGTCTGAATTTTGGTACAAATTTGAGGAAACACTCATTTATGGTCAGGGCTACGTCATAACCACTTGAGCATTTTGTTTTTCGGTTGTTCGATGGGTGAACACTGACCACTTTCTACGTTCAAATGATGTAGCGTTAAGTTAGTATAGGTTAGGTTAGGCTTATGTTAGGTAAAGTTAGGTTAAAGTAAGTTAGTTTTTTAAGGTATGGAGAGATCGGGAAAGATTTAGCATTCAACTCGTTTTACACAATTCTCTCTCTCTCTCTCTCAAAAGTTTATAGGAGCTTCAGCTACGAGTGTTACAAATGAGTAAGTGTTTAGTGGACTAAAATTTATTTAAGATCCACTGAGAAATCGCTTATAACAGGTAATAAAGCCGGAAATTGCCAAAAAATACAATTTATTAGTTGGAAACTACGACTATGAACAGAGAGTACAGAGTGGCCACAAAGTCTCTTTGCAGTGACATTACAGTACATCTGTATGTTGCCCTCGTTTTTCATGCTGAGGGATTTTGTGGTAATTGTGTATATTATGTAAGAATGATAGTTGATTTATATTAAGAATTAAATTTTAAAGGCGTTGAACAGAGTAAATTTTTGGATCACCTGAAGATCAGGGCCCCCCAGCCTTTTCAGTTAGCCTTATAAGGCTAACTATCGAAAATATCACGACTTAACCTAACCAATCGTTAGGTCAACTGTACGCCCTTGACGACTGGTTAGGTTAAGTTGTGATATTTTCGTTAGTTAGTCTTATAAGGCTAACTAACGAAAGCTGGGAGCTCTGATCTTCAGTTGATCAGTTTTTTTGTTAAATTTTAAAGAGTTTGAAAAAGTTATTTTTGTTTTTATTTTCCAAGAAATCATATTAAATAAACATTTGTTAAGTTCCAAAAATTATAAATTACTGTTGAATTAACATAAGAAATTATTTCTGTTCATTTCACCTCGTTTTAAGAGAGTTTAAACTAAAATCATTAGTGTTCATGACTGAAGATTATTTTTGAGTCGTTTTGTAAAAACGTTCTCTAAAGTAAACATTTTTGAATTATATTAAAACGTTCTCTGTCATTTACTGTTATTTATTCTCCTCATTCGATTACCTATTTTTGAAAGTTATTTCAATTTTAATTTGCAGTCATATAATTGTTTTTTTTTATCCCAATTTTGAATAAAAGTAAACGGTGCTACTGTAGTATGCGGTCTACCTACGATTCGGCGGTCTACCTTTGAAGTATAGTTTCTTATCTTGTTTGCTAATTGCTTGTTTACATCCCAATGTTAATCGCCCTTGACGATTGGTTAGGTTTAGTCATGATATTTTCGTTAGTTTTAACGAAAATATCATGATTAAACCTAACCAATCGTAGGTAGACCGCATACTACAGTAGCACCAAGTAAACTTACAATATGTCGGCCGTAGAATGACCGCGTGAAAAGTGAATTATTTAAACTGAGAAGTGAATTTTATAATATATTTTATGAAAATTGGCGTACCATTACTTGAATAATTTTTTAAAACAATAAAAAAGACAGTTGGTGACGTCATCTCTCGGTAGATTCCGTCAAATTATGAGTAAACTTATGTTGTTCTAATCTAATTTGTGAGTCAGTGTCGTTTGGTTCAATCTTGAGGGTCTTTTCCATTTGGCGGCAGGCGGTTTTTTTTAACCAAATTTTCACCAGTAATACTTTTTTGTGTGCTAAATACGAATCTAACATTCTTTTTTGAGAGAAATGAAAGGGTTAGTCCTGGCCCACCGATAACTGCAGGGGTAGCGAGTAAAGACGCAGCGCATATCTGAAACAGAGCCGATTAGGTTAAGTTAGGTTAGGTTAAGTTAGGTTAAGTTAGGTTAGGTTAAGTTAGGTTATAATTGTTATATTATGTAGATCTTACCTCTCTTAAATAATTATTGAAATCAACTGCTGTAGTGTGGGATATCTCAAGCTCTTTCTCGCAGTACTTCATACTTGTATATTCTTGTGACCAGGAGTAAATGAATATTATAATTGTTCTTAGAGAAATCCTACTTCCCTCTAGCCACGTGTTTTTTCTTACGGGTAATTTCATGTTGCACATCTTCTTATGGCAGGTCCAGCTTACAGACTTCCCGACTTCTTTTATTTGCATTTGGTGTTTTTTCTTACATAATTTCTTCCTTGGAATGATGTTAAATTCTTGAAAAAATTTCACTGCATCTTCTTCTGATATAATATTCACAAAAATCCACTGTAAATTATAATTCACGTCCATGATTTACTCGTATTTCCAGAAACAATATAATGAATCGCGCGGAATGCTTAAACATATCGAGTTGCCATAATTATTCTACAGATTTTGGAATAATTAAATTTATATAAACAAATAATTAATATTCATAAAATAATTAATATAATATAAATTAATAAATTATTATATTATAATACAATATTATATATTATTGCAAAAATATATAGAATTTCGCAGTGTAAATAGTTCGTGCGCGGTATAAAGTAGTTCGTATTTAAAATCTTTTTTTCGATATTTTCCTTTCATTTCTCTCAAAAAAGAATGTTAGAGTCGTATTTAGCACACAAAAAAGTATTACTGGTGAAAATTTGGTTAAAAAAAACCGCCTGCCGCCAAATGGAAAAGATCCAATCTTGAGATGCAAGTAAGTGTTAATAGAAACATAAGATCGAAGAAAAGAGCTTCGCCACGTAGGCTGCATAGATCCAACTCAGGAATAAAAGAGTATACCAAGAACCGTCGGCCCACTCGCTACCCAACGTTTCAGTCATTGATTCTCGTACTGCAGATCTAAATTTGTCTTCACAGGCTGATGTAAAAGATCGTGGTTCGGATTCCAAATAAATTTATTTGTTAATTACGTTATATGACCTTAGATTTCTTCTTTCCCGGTTAGATCAACTGTACGCCTTCGACAATTGGCTAGGTTAAGTCGTGATGTTGTCGTTAAAACTAACGAATATTTTAGAAATACTAACGAATACTTTAACGAAAATATCACGCCTTAACCTAACCAATTGTCAACGCCGTATAGTTGACCCAACCGGGAAAGAAAAAATTGCCAGGTATAACAGGAAAAATACCACAATACTTGAAATAAAGCTTTAGTATGAAAATAAAAACCCACTCTAATAGACAGAGTTTATTTCCACGATGTCCTGGCGATTGATCCTAAAAGATTTCTACAGATTAACCCCAAACTCCCCCACATTTACGGCCTACCCAAAACCCATAAGATTAATATACCACTCCGTCCCATTATTTCACACAGGGGTTCCTTTAGTTACAGGTTATCTAAATTTCTTGCAGATAAATTATCCCCATTAGTTGGTAAATTTTCAGGCTCGCACATCACTAATTCCTGTGACTTTATTAACAAAGTTATGTCCTTAGATTTAAAACGGGGAAGAATGATCAGTTTTGACGTTGAGTCCTTGTTTACGAAAGTTCCCATTGATGATGTACTTAGTTTTTTAGATAGAAAATTGCCAACATGTAACGTAGAACTAGGCATGCCCACATCTGTATTTTTAGAACTGATAAAACTCTGTGTCACCAATAATGCCTTCTCCTTCGGTGAAGAATTTTATTTGCAACGTTTTGGTATGGGAATGGGGTCTCCTTTATCCCCAATACTGAGTACATTATACATGGAATACTATGAGTCGGAATTGTTGCAAACAATATGTCCCAGGAATCTAATTTGGTTTCGTTATGTAGATGATATTTTCTCATTTTGGCCTGACCACTGGAACAACTTTGACACTTTCTTTCATTCATTAAATAATCTGGTTCCCTCTATTAAATTTAAATATGAATGGGAGAACGACAAACAATTACCTTTTCTAGATGTTTTGGTCATTAACGAAAGCGGAAAGCCCAATTTCACGGTCTATAGAAAACCTACTCATTGTAATTCGTACATTCATTATTTTTCATATCATGATGAAGGGGTTAAAAGCTCAATTATTTCTTCCATGTTTCTAAGAGCACTCAGGATTTGTAGCCCACATTTGCTGGACCCGGAAAATTCAAAGATTTGGAACATTTTTAAGGATTTAAAATATCCCGAGTGGTTTATCAGAAAGGCGTATTTTAAAGCCAGAAAATCTTTTTATGCCCCTCGGGAACCTTCAGTTAACCAAAAACAATATGTGAGTTTGCCTTACATTGCCGGCTTAGAAAGAGTAAAACCGTTGACGAAAGATTTTAAGTTTGCTTTGGCGTTCAAATATTCGTCTACCGTGAAAAGTAAATTGGTTAGGAATAACGTGGCAAAAGAGGAACAAGCCTGCGTCTACAGCATTCCCTGTAAAAGTTGTGATTTAGTATACGTGGGTGAAACTGGAAGAAATATTGAAACCCGTATTAAAGAACACAAATATGCCTTCAGAAGTTGTAATACTAATAATGCCATTTTTTATCACGCCAGCCAAAATAATCATGCTATAGATTGGGAATCAAGTAAGGTACTTTATAAATGTAATAATTATGTCAAAAGAAAAATAATAGAATCTGTGTGTATAGAAAAAGTAGATAATTTTAATTTGTGCGAAGGTACTTATAAGTTAGACCCTTTAATGAGATTCTTGGTCAAAAAATCCCTTACGGAGTCGTGGGAACGTGTTCGAACCTAAGTGTGAATTTCTTAAATGTCTCTGGATTGGAATGTTTCCTTATTCGCCTTTAGTAAATATAATGGAAGTAATAAATGTGGAAATAAATATAAATGCAACAGATGTAATAATAAAGGTAATATTATAAACTTAATAATTAGGGTAAAGGTAATAATAATAAATGTTAAAAAATGTAAATGTAATAATAAATGCAGTAATTATGTCAAAATATTAGAATCTGTATGTATAGAACAAGAGGATAGTTTTAATTTGTGGGAATGTACTTGTAAGCGGACCCTGTAATAAAATGCCCTTCCAGTGTCGGGAGAACGGTATCTAACCTAGGTGTGAATTTCTCATTGGTTTCTGGATTGTTTCCTAATCGGCTTTTTTCATTCGTTTTTCGGTTTATAAGTTCTGTATAATAAACAATAATGTAATAACCAATGTATTAATAAATTTATAATTTCTGTAATAAATAATTATGCAATATTAAATGTAATAAATTTAATAATAAATGTAATAATTATGTAAAAAATATAATAGAATCTGTATGTTTAGAAGAGGAAGATAGTTTTAAAAATTTGCGCGAATGTACTTAATGAAAATGCCCTTCCGGTGTCGGGAGAATGGGATCTAACCTAAGTGCGAATTTCTTAACGGTCGAACCCTGAACTGCTTTTCCCTCTTGTTTTGGTTCATTCGTGTTTCTGTATCCACCCGAGGAGGATGCCAGTAGGCGTCGAAACTCGTGGAAATAAACTCTGTTTATTAGAGTGGGTTTTTATTTTCATATTTTGACCTTCACGTATAAAAAAGTGAAGTTTCTTTTGCATTTAAAGCTTTAGTACTTCGCCTCCATAGAAGCTACAAAATATTTTGAATATATTTGATTAACTAATGCAAATGTTGAAATGTACTTTTAAAAGTTAATTTATTTTCGGAATTTTAAGACATAAATATTTATGAATCCTTTTTTTTTTAATTTCAAATAGTGATAATTTTTATAAAAAGTTGAAAAAAAAGAAAAGTAAAATAAATTTTATATTTTGAGTGGTAACTTTTATTTTTCTATTTCTAGTAAAAATTAATAAGCTATTTGTTATAGTTGTCAATTTGTATTTCTTTTTGTCACTACAGAACTCTCAGTTTTCACAGTTCGCCTGGCAGTCTTTTAGATGGGTTTCCGTGAGTCATGTAAAGTCTGCTCCGGTTTCTTGCATGACTCTTTTCAGGTATAAAACTTTGTCCGGGAAATGGTTTGTTTTAAGGTCCTGAATGTTAGCTAGAATTATTATTTTTATTTTTTCTCTTTCATTTTTACATACATGTGGTTCCGATTCGTTTTCCAATGGTGGTGCCGGTTTCGTTGCCTTGTGATCCTCCGAGAATTTTCCTCTCTTTATCTGTTTCGATACCCGTTGTCCCGATATCGCATGTACTGTACAGTCTTTCTCTATGCCTTCTGTACGGCTCTCGGATCCCGGTATTTGTCAGTTGGCTTTGTATTTGCTGGATGGTATTCAATAATTGAATATATATATATATATATATATATAGTTTTCAGGGTAAAAATTGGTAACGCTGGAAATCACTAACCAATTTCGGACGACCATATCACGTAGTGTAATCTAGTCTCCACGAAAATGAATATATATATATCGGCTATTGATTGCTGGCGCGGAAAACGCAGTTTAATAATAAACAGGAACACCAGAGAAAATACAAACATCCTTCAAGGTTTAATAGTACCAACGTTTCGGAATGCACTAATTCCATCTTCAGGGCTAAAACAATAAAATGCCAAATCACATACAAAATACAATTGCTTAATAACAATTTAAAATAAACTTTAAAAATTATAAAAAGTAGCTATTAAATGTAAAACATTAAAACTAAAAGGTAAATAAATGTGAAGTTAAAAAGTTAAAATTATAAAAAGTAAAAGCATTAAAACTGAAACGTAAATAAAATATACTAGTACCTTAACCAAAACATAGCAAATCTATCGATGATTCGTCAGAATTTAGGTCTGGTTTTAGTTTATAAATAAACAGAGACTCCATAATTTTAAGCTTAAGGTCAGAGCTTCCGGCAGCAAGAACGGCGAAATTAGACTGTGAAATTGGGTGGTTATTGTTGTGCGAGTGATTACGTATGAGAGAATTAGGTGGTTTGCCAAGGGGTAAATTTGTACGGACCGATTTACCGAGATGTTCGTAAATACGGATTTTAAATGTCTTTTAGTTTTACCTATATATGACCCCATACAGTGGTCACACTTGTATTGATAAACTATGATGACTTAAGAAGTGTAGGAATAACATCCTTGTATTTAAATAAATGGTAAATCGATTTAGACGGGGTGAATATAATTTTTATACATAGTTGTGGGTAGAATTCCTTGAGCAATTTTAAAAGTTTGTTTCTAATGTTAAAACTTGAGGTTCCCATATAGGGCAAAGTGAAATACAGAATCTTTGGGGACTGTAATTAAGTTCTAGTTGTAGGGCTTATTAGTCTATTTAAGGTTCTGCCTATTGTAGTCTCCACCAGTCTAGAAGGGAAATTATTCTTGGCAAGGAGTTTTCGGATGAAATCTAGTTCATCGTGTAGTTTAAGTAATCTGAACAGATATTGAAAGCTCTATTGGTCAGAGTCGAAATTAAATTTCGTTTGAAACCTAAAGGGATAAAGGAAGAAAAGTTCGTAGTAAGATTGGTGAATGTCGGCTTTCGGTAAACGGAAGTTTCAAAAGAGGAATTAGTTTTTATTATCTTAATGTCCAAAAAGGACAGAGAGCTTTAGATTCAACTTCTGAAGTAAATTGAATATTAGGGTGCTTAGAATTAAGGTAATTACGAAACAAAGGGATATGGTCTGGTGATTTAAACAGGAGAAAAGTGTCATCAATATATCTTCTATAAAAAACCGGTTTAAAGTTGGAAGGACACTCATTCAACCATTTGACTTCATGATGACACAGAAACGCGTTAGCTAAGGTGGGACCAAGAGGCAGACCCATTTGAACACCTTCAGTCTGTTTAAAATATTCACCGTTGAATATAAATATAAGGTCTTCCACGGAAAATTTTAGTAGTTCTTTCATTTGACCTCTATTAAAACCCTGCACAGTATCAGTATTATTAAAAAGATTGTCAATACATATATCAATAGTTTCTGCAACAGGCACATTGGTAAATAAAGATTTTACATCGAAGCTAGCCATTGTGTAAGAATTATTATTTAATGAGGTAATTCCTCTAACGAAAGAAAAAGAATCCCGTGCTGTATATAAATTATAAGTTATAGGTGATAGTATGGGAACCAAGAATTTTGAAAGGTTATAACTAAAAGTTCCTAGAGCCGATAAAATTGGCCTAAGTGGACAATTAGGTTTGTGTATTTTAGGGAGTCCATACATAATGCCTGGGCTGGATCCAGAAACAAATAATTTAGAAAAAACCGTGTCTGAGATTATATTATCAGATTTAAGTTTTCTAAGATACCTATTAATTTTATCTTTTTGTTTTAAAATTAAAGCAAAAATGTCACCAGTTACTTTAGTAAATCTAGTTGCATCATTTAAAATATCTAACATTTTATCGATATAAACATTCCTGTCCAAAAGAACAACGCCATTGCCTTTGTCTGGTCTTGTAACCACCAATGACTTGTCCAAAGACAGATTTCTTAGACTTTGAAACTCTTCCACCTCCATATTAGATCTATTGCCATAAGGGTTAAAAGCATAAAATGAAGTAAAAGCTAAATTACGTAAATTATTAGATAAAAAGTTAAAACCTTTACTATGTGGGTCAAAGAATGCATGTTTAAAAAGGTCCTTAAAAAATAACTCAAAGTTGAGGAAATAATCGTAAAAATTAAGTTTCTTTGGAGTAAGAGAGAATTTCAGGCCTTTACAAAGGGCAGATTTTTTAATATCACTGAGAACTTTGGAAGAATAATTAAAGATGAGATCATTAGCTGCTAGATTATTACTCATTATATCCTAATTTTTGGAGTTTCCTGTTCTGAACAAAATTCACCCTTGCAATACATTTCAAATTACCCGTCTGAATGACGTTCAAAAGATGTGTTGAATCTATACCAGACACCAGAGACTTAAAATCACAAGTAGACCGATTAAGATCCCGATTACATTCATTACTGAACCTTTTCTTAAATTTAATTTCTGCATCTAGTAATTGTTTTTGACAGTTCCTATAGGTTTCACTTTTTTGTAAATGAAAGTTACTAAGTTTGAACCTCAAAAAGCCAGGAATCAAACTTGCTGCAGAAACCAGAGTTTGATTCCTGGCTTTTTGAGGTTCAAACTTAGTAACTTTCATTTACAAAAAGTGAAACCTATAGGAACTGTCAAAAACAATTACTAGATGCAGAAATTAAATTTAAGAAAAGGCTTCATAATGAATGTAATCGGGATCTTAATCGGTCTACTTGTGATTTTAAGTCTCTGGTGTCTGGTATAGATTCAACACATCTTTTGAACGTCATTCAGACGGGTAATTTGAAATGTATTGCAAGGTGAATTTTGTTCAGAACAGGAAACTCCAAAAATTAGGATATAATACGATTAATAATCTAGCAGCTAATGATCTCATCTTTAATTATTCTTCCAAAGTTCTCAGTGATATTAAAAATCTGCCCTTTGTAAAGGCCTGAAATTCTCTCTTACTCCAAAGAAACTTAATTTTTACGATTATTTCCTCAACTTTGAGTTATTTTTTAAGGACCTTTTTAAACATCATTCTTTGACCCACATAGTAAAGGTTTTAACTTTTTATCTAATAATTTACGTAATTTAGCTTTTATTCATTTTATGCTTTTAACCCTTATGGCAATAGACTAATATGGAGGTGGAAGAGTTTCAAAGTCTAAGAAATCTGTCTTTGGACAAGTCATTGGTGGTTACAAGACCAGACAAAGGCAATGGCGTTGTTCTTTTGGACAGGAATGTTTATATCGATAAAATGTTAGATATTTTAAATGATGCAACTAGATTTACTAAAGTAACTGGTGACATTTTTGCTTTAATTTTAAAACAAAGATAAAATTAATAGGTATCTTAGAAAACTTAAATCTGATAATATAATCTCAGACACGGTTTTTACTAAATTATTTGTTTCTGGATCCAGCCCAGGCATTATGTATGGACTCCCTAAAATACACAAACCTAATTGTCCACTTAGGCCAATTTTATCGGCTCTAGGAACTTTTAGTTATAACCTTTCAAAATTCTTGGTTCCCATACTATCACCTATAACTTATAATTTATACAGCACGGGATTCTTTTTCTTTCGTTAGAGAATTACCTCATTAAATAATAATTCTTACACAATGGCTAGCTTCGATGTAAAATCTTTATTTACCAATGTGCCTGTTGCAGAAACTATTGATATATGTATTGACAATCTTTTTAATAATACTGATACTGTGCAGGGTTTTAATAGAGGCAAATGAAAGAACTACTTAAAATTTTCCGTGGAAGACCTTATATTTATATTCAACGGTGAATATTTTAAACAGACTGAAGGTGTTCAAATGGGTCTGCCTCTTGGTCCCACCTTAGCTAACGCGTTTCTGTGTCATCATGAAGTCAAATGGTTGAATGAGTGTCCTTCCAACTTTAAACCGGTTTTTTATAGAAGATATATTGATGACACTTTTCTCCTGTTTAAATCACCAGACCATATCCCTTTGTTTCGTAATTACCTAATTCTAAGCACCCTAATATTCAATTTACTTCAGAAGTTGAATCTAAAGCTCTCTGTCCTTTTTGGACATTAAGATAATAAAAACTAATTCCTCTTTTGAAACTTCCGTTTACCGAAAGCCGACATTCACCAATCTTACTACGAACTTTTCTTCCTTTATCCCTTTAGGTTTCAAACGAAATTTAATTCGACTCTGACCAATAGAGCTTTCAATATCTGTTCAGATTACTTCAAACTACACGATGAACTAGATTTCATCCGAAAACTCCTTGCCAAGAATAATTTCCCTTCTAGACTGGTGAGACTACAATAGGCAGAACCTTAAATAGACTAATAAGCCCTACAACTAGAGACTTAATTACAGTCCCCAAAGATATCTGTATTTCACTTTGCCCTATATGGGAACCTCAAGTTTTAACATTAGAAACAAACTTTTAAAATTGCTCAAGGAATTCTACCCACAACTATGTATAAAAATTATATTCACCCCGTCTAAATCGATTTACCATTTATTTAAATACAAGGATGTTATTCCTACACTTCTTAAGTCATCTATAGTTTATCAATACAAGTGTGACCACTGTATGGGGTCATATATAGGTAAAACTAAAAGACATTTAAAATCCGTATTTACGAACATCTCGGTAAATCGGTCCGTACAAATTTACCCCTTGGCAAACCACCTAATTCTCTCATACGTAATCACTCGCACAACAATAACCACCCAATTTCACAGTCTAATTTCGCCGTTGCTTGCTGACCTTAAGCTTAAAATTATGGAGTCTCTGTTTATTTATAAACTAAAACCAGACCTAAATTCTGACGAATCATCGATAGATTGCTATGTTTTGGTTAAGGTACTAGTATTTTATTTACATTTTAGTTTTAATGCTTTTACTTTTTATAATTTTAACTTTTTAACTTCACATTTATTTACCTTTTAGTTTTAATGTTTTACATTTTAGCTACTTTTATAATTTTTAAGTTTATTTTAAATTGTTATTAAGCAATTGTATTTTGTATGTGATTTGGCATTTTATTGTTTTAGCCCTGAAGATGGAATTAGTGCATTCCGAAACGTTGGTACTATTAAACCTTGAAGGATGTTTGTATTTTCTCTGGTGTTCCTGTTTATTATATATATATATATATATATATATATATATACAGAAACTCAGAATGGTCCCCTGAGAAATTTTCCCGAAGAGTTCCTTGTTCCATGCACGGTCTGTGTTTAACATATTAATATATATATATATATATATATATATATATATATATATACTGTTTGTAGCGTACTCTACACAATTTCTAACGTATCATTTACGTAATGTGGTGACCTAACCACATAAGATCTAACATAGCAATTTTGCAGTCTGTAGATCATTACCTTGCTTTTTTAACTACATTTCTAATTTTTATGATATATATATATATTATATCAGGGTTGGGTCAGTTAAGTTAATTAATTTAACTTTTTCGCTGATTAACCGATTAAGTTAATTAATGTAACTAATTAAATTTTTTAAAAAGTTTAACTTAACTTAATTGAAATATATCCAAATTAATTGATTAACTTTAATTAATTTTCAATTAATTTTCCTATAAAAATGCTGTTTATATCTTTGAGTGAAAATATGTAATAGGCTAAGAGATGAAAGGTTTGAGAACCTCATCTTCTGTAAAGTTAACAAGCATGTTTAATTTGTAAGTAAAGTCTATGTTTTATGTGTGTAATTTGACTATTAGTGGAAGAATTTTAGGATAAATATATTCAATCGACCTATCAAATTAGCAGGAAGTCGAAACTTGGTACACTTGTAAACTGAACCCTACTGATGAATATATTAAAAGTCCCAACAAATCCAAGTTGTGCTCCAGCCGCCATCTTGGAAAATGTCGGCCGAATTTCGGTTTTTTGGAAATAACTTCAGACCCGTAAAAGATACGAAAATGTACCAAGAGAGCAAAAATTCTACATAAAAGGCAAACATTTTCTGTTCCTAACTTTGTTTTGTACGATGAAAAATAAAAAAGTTACGCAAAATACAATATTCCTTTATTCTATGAATCAGTGCAGACATGACGTTCAAACTTGGTTAATGGGTAGAAATTCGAATATTTTGTTGCAATTTATTATTTCAGAACCATGACAGTGTTGTTTTTTATAGGTAGTTTGGTAAAAAAGTAAAGCAACAGAAAGAGCTAGAGAAAAATACTGTAATGTAATTTTTTTTGATGACGGGTAGGAGCTAAGTTATCGGTTTTGGAGTAACATTATTTAAAACAGTTATTTTATTCCTTCATTGGACATCTAAGTATTGAAAATGGAAATAATTATGAATGCTATTCTCATACATACATTACTAATATATTTTATGTAAAATATAACATGCATTTTTCCTTATCTTGTATACTGAAGAAAAATGTAACATAGGAAGATTTTCATGTATTGATGATGACCATGATGTTCAGACAGGTTTATGGATTGAACATAAAATAACATCTTATTGAATGGTCACAGTAATCCTTAGACACTTGGGAACATCACTATAAGCTAACTATAATCGTCTGTTGTTACCTAAAATGAAAATGTAGTAATCTAAGTCTTGGAGTGCAACGCAGTAATACAGTATATAGCTTTAACACTAAGGCACTGTGTGACATCTCTAATGTTGAATAAAGTCATCTAACATGAGCTAGGAAATAAATGTAATTGTGTCTCCCTGTTTTAAGTATATTTTCTAATTACTACGCAAAAATAAGCTAGATTGTACATTTATTGCATTATGTGTAGTGTCATATTGCAACACACTCAGTTTATCAGTTGTCTAGTAGCGTTTCAACATAATAGTTCTCGCAGGTAGTTCCTTCACATCCTCACATCGCTGAGCACAGCAAACCAAACTGTATGCACTTGCATCTCTTGGTGCATCCTAACTTGCAGTTACATGAAATGAGTTAAGAAGTTGTGATGGAGCGGCTTCCTTGGTAGTAGGGACAGGCCTCGTCTTTTCCCTGTCATGGACCATCCCCACTCTGTTGGCTCCAGGCAGTGTTCCTAACCATTCTTGGACCTGCAAGTACACTCTGTATGAGTGTTGCTCTGCTGCTGCACTGTCGGAGGTAGGGATGCTAGTTGAAAAGATGTATCTAACTTCTTGTTTGCTACTATGGCGATTATACATGAAGTATCTTAGCTCATCCAAGGACTTTTGATTTTGATCCGTACATTTTTAAAGGACTTTTCCCCAGCAGCTTTATCTTCTTTACTGGCACCCTTTTGGTTAAATATTTTCATTTCTTCTCTCATTTCTGTATGGTTCTGTAGAAGTTGGAGA